>WAAF01012575.1:0-160199 GCA_013400475.1 Tricholaema leucomelas
GCTCCCTCACCCTCTCTTATCCTTTCTGTCCTAATTCTCTCCCATGCTCTTGAGAAAGAGATACAGAGTGTGACTTGAAGGCTATCTCATTTGGAATAGTTCAGACAGGGAAAAGTGCACATAGTAAACATAACTACTCATTCTTATAAATGTTAACAGAGAGTTCCTAATTATGGCACTGAAAAGAGGTACTATTTGGGGTAAACAAGGAGAACATAAGTGAGCTACCAAGGTGAAATGTAACATCTCATCTTAACCTACACACTCTCACGGAAAAGCCTAATCAGGAGTTAAAAACAACAACAACAACAAAAACCCCACACCCAACCCCCCCCAAAAAAACCCAACCCAAATGCCAATCATAATATGCTTAGCTGGAAAAAAAAATGCAGAACAGTCGAAAATGTAAAGGTCCCTTTTGGTGAACAGTAACTCCTACAAGCAGCCGAAAGGTGATGAAACTACCGATTGCGCTATCAGAACCTCATCTTTTGTTACACGTCAATTGCCACCTCTTCTCTGCATTTCTCGGGCTGCTGAGCATGGTGTTTGTGGGGTTAACAAAAGGCAAAGTAGAGGACTGCAAGGCTTTCAAATAGTTTTGCAGTAGAAAAATACCTATGTCTTACACTGCCCTTTCAGTCTTTGTGCTTCGAAGTAAAGATTTCTCCATTTAGACAGGGATATCACTGACGGCAAGAGCAGGTCTTCAGTACCATATTGTAACTTTTGCTTTTCTACAAAATGGGGAGTAGATCTGGAAAAAACAAATGCTACAAAGAAAGGTTTTAACAGTTACAGTTAGACAACTGCCAGGCTGCTAACCATCCTATTTCTTCACACAGAGAGTGATTTCCTACGGGAATGGGCTTCCCGGGGATGTGGTGGAGTCGCCATCCCTGGAGGTGTTCAAGAAAAGCCTGGATGAGGCACTTTAGTAGAATAGAATAGAATAGAATCAACCAGGTTGGAAGAGACCTCCGAGATCATCCAGTCCAACCTAGCACACAGCCCTATCCAGTCAACTAGACCATGGCACTAAGTGCCTCAGCCAGGCTTTTCCTGAACACCCCCAGGGGCAGTGACTCCACCACCTCCCTGGGCAGCCCATTCCAATGCCAATCACTCTCTCTGTGAAGAACTTCCTCCTAACATCCAGCCTATACTTCCCTCGGCACAACTTGAGGCTATGTCCCCTTGTCCTGTTGCTGGTTGNCAATCAGGGCTGTAGGTGTTTTCTAATAACAATCAGAGACTGTAGCTCCCTTTTGAGATTTGAAATACCTGTCATGGTTCATAAGTTTTCAATTGCTGAAACCACACAGTTCCATAAGAATTTCAGTTTTTGTGGCAGAACAGCTTTAGACCTTAGGACTGCAGAGAAAGAAAACTTTATTCCAAATACTTAACTACCAGAAAATGGAAGGAGATGCTTAAATACAGGAAAGCACTCTGAATTTGCTATCTTTCCTATATTTAAATCTTCTGATTGAATGGCTCACCTCAAGATTTAAAAAATGAGATGGCTTCTGAATATTGAAAGAGTGAATAATTAAAACTTCAACAGAAAAGAAAGGCCCTCTTAGATCTCGATGAACTAAGTCATGCTTTTTAACTGCGCTTTGTAGACTACTTTTATTAAAATGATATTGATTTATGTTTAATTGACCTACAGCAGAAAAAAATGCAATGAAAAAAATCAAAATTTCTCACTTTTTTTTTTCCCTCCCTTTTCTTATTTCTCAACATTTATGGCTTTAACCATGAAGCTTTTTTTTCCTTTGTCTGACAATCTCCAAGTTATACTGGCAACATATTTGAATAGCCTATGCCTGTTTCTTTGAGATTGCATTAGGCTGTTGATGACAGTTAAGGCAGAACACATTTTTACACTGAAATTCAGAGCATGTCTGAACAGAAACTGAAGTCTCTTAGGTGTTTGAATAGATTATCAAGATGATATTTTATCAGCATTAGGGATAATATAAATGTATTTATATTGCAGGAAAATAGATTCTAAGGCATTTAACACAAAGGATACATTGTATTGATTTCTACCAATCCCTCAGAAATCCCATTTGGTAATATTTCTTTTGTCCTGTGGTTCCAAAACAATGTAAGTCAGGAGGAGATAAAAGTATTGCGGTTTTAACTGCCCTTCCTGAAAAGGAAATTACTCTGTAAAGCCCTTTACCTACTCTTTGTCTTCCAAAGCAGAAGCCTATACTGAAATATTAACACATCCTGAAATTTTGCTACCTTCATCTTATTAGAGAAGAGCTGGGCAGATGTGGTACAGGCACCTCTTCCTCATGCCTTATCCTTGCACACAGATTAAATTGTATCACTTTATTTTTTCCTTGTCTGGACATAGATAACCAATGAACAGAGATGCAGCAAGACATATGGGGGGAACTTTATTTTTTTCTCTCCACCTTGTACTTCCTCTGCCAAGTTACTATTCCAGAAATCAAATTCTGTCCAAGAGCCCAAAGATGTCGGTGGGACCTGGGAGCTAGAATCCACTGGCTACATTTCTGCCGTTGTGCTGGGTTGCTCAAAGGCAGTGCGGGAGCGGGAAAGACAGGAGCTTATACCAGTATGATACATAGAAGGTCAGTCCATTTATTGAAGCTGAGAGATGCTTACATAGCAGATTGGATACACACTTACATAATTCTGGTAAGTTTGATTAGCCATAAAATTTGCTTGTTCCCAGGGCTGACCAGCCAGCCCCACTTCAACGTCCTTACCCATCTCAGTTTATAGAGGGCAGCTAGACTCTCCCAGCTTCTACCCAGCCCTGTCCAATCCACTAGACCATGGCACTAAGTGCCTCATCCACTAAGTGCCAAGATCATCCAGTGCCACCACCTCCCTGGGCAGCCCATTCCAATGCCAATCACTCTCTCTGTGAAGAACTTCCTCCTAACATCCAGCCTAGACCTCTCCTGGCACAACTTGAGACTGTGTCCCCTTGTTCTGTTGCTGGTTGTCTGGGAGAAGAGACCAACCCCCACCTGGCTACAGCCTCCCTTCAGGCAGTTGTAGACAGCAATGAGGTCATCCCCCTGAGCCTCCTCTTCTCCAGGCTAAACACCGCCAGCTCTCTCAGCCTCTCCTCACAGGGCTGTGTTCCAGGCCCCTCACCAGCTTCGTTGCCCTTCTCTGGACATGTTCCAGTATCTCAACATCTCTCTTGAATTGAGGAGCCCAGAACTGGACACAGCACTCAAGGTGTGGCCTGACCACTGTTGAGTAAGAGGGAAGTATAACCCCTCTTGTCCTACTGGCCACACTGTTCCTGATACAGACCAGGATGCCCATTGGAATGGGCTGCCCAGGGAGGAGGTGGAGTCACCATCCCTGGAGATGTGAAAAGAAAAGAGTGGATGAGGCACTTAGTGCCATGGTCTGGTTGATTGGATAGGGCTGGGTGCTAGGTTGGACTGGATGATCTCGGAGGTCTCTTCCAACCTGGTTGATTCTATGATTCTATGACAATCTGTCTTGTGTCTCCTGAAGTTATGCAGAAGAAAGATGCTGTCAAACTGAAAAGGTTAGTCATTTACAAGGGAAAAAAAATAGTTCTGAGGAATTTCAGAAAGACATTATTTCTGTTTTACAGGTGAGCTCACAGAAACCTAGAAAGATTTAAATGAGCCAGGCTCAATAACAGGCTTAGATAGGAAGGGACCCTAATTTTTCTAATGTGAGTTTGTTGTCTCTCACTGTCACACCATTCTCAGTAGCAATGCTATCAGAGAACCACTCTTCCTTCCTCTCTCATGTTTTGCATGTCCTTTGAAATGGCAAAACATCTTCTTGATACAGAGATCAGTGAAATAAATCTATCTAAATGTTTCTCTAAGTGTCTTTTTAAAATAAAATATTGAGCTTTCCACATTCAAATCTTGACACCTTATGCCCACAAATAAGTATTCTAGGCTTTGGAGGGACTAATGCAAAAAGGAATTTCCCAAATATGGCTCTTAACACAAAACTGGATGAGCAGCAGCTAAGCTTTAGGTTTCCTTTCATTGGCTTTTTGTCCCCTGCATCTGCATGTGGAATTATTCTATGAGCTGAGAAGAATGAAGCAAAGACAGACAAGCATCATAGTCAGGAGCTAATCTGTACATTTAAAAAGCATTTCAACATTAAACTCTATTATGTCAGTAATGATGATTCTGCCCTGAATTTAGGCAGGGACTCCTCCACCTTACTCCTTTTGTCTGGTAGGAGAAACACCAGCACCGTGCTGCTCTGTAGAAGATGCGTGATGGACTGGGAGTGTCGAGAAGAGCTAAGGGCTCCTAGGCTTGGAAAGTATGTACATATAGGACAAAAGGTCATTCTTCTCTCTTAGAGGATTTAGCAAAGTAGGAGTTCACAGTGAGCAAGTCTACTTGTAAGGAATGAGCAAGATAAGATATTAAAAATATTCTCACCTCGTGTGATCAAAATCCTGTAGCTTCAGGGGATGTAACATTTGTATAGCACCTGCAAGTTTCAAAAGATGGGCTTGGGTGAATTGGCCTCCTGCCTCGGTTTCCCTTTCCATATGGCAGGATAAAAATGCCATCGTCTGTGTACCACCATCGATACAAATTTGTTCTGAAAGAAACACTACCTAAAACTTAAGATCATGAAGGCTTATTTAAGTCTGCCATTGATCAATGCAGCTTCCTTCCACAATAAATCAAGTGGAAGGTGCTAGGCTTCGCTGAGCTATGGAACGTTCTCCTGGTTATCTTATATCTGGACTATGAATTTAACTCTCTGGGCTACTGCAGGGACTATACAGTGTTCTCTTGTGATAGATACTACAGAGTCTTCTGGTTCTCCTCTCCCTCCCGTTATGAATGTTACAAAGAGATAAAGAGCAGAGGAAACAAAGATGAACTAATGAGCTTCCTCCTCTGTCACAAAGCACTAAAGTTAATTTGCCAGGAGGAACTGCCACAGCTTTCACAGTATACACAAAACTTTAAGCCTATGTAAGAACCATTGCCAACCTAGCCTGCTCAATGGGATAAAATGTCTTCCTCATGCCCACTGGGTGGGAAATTAGTTAATTAGAGCCATTTGCAGAACCAAAAAAAAAAGCATTTTTTTTTGCATGCTGCCTCCACATGACCTTTTATAAATCCCACCAAATCCTAGCTGGCTTCCTACCATGTTGCTAATAGTTTGATCTGTGGCCTGCTAATGAGGTACATATTGTTTTACCTCCAGTAAAGGTATTAGGGTGTCTACTCCATTCTGCAGCACCTCAGAGATTATAGTTGTTTGTGACAGGAGGAAAAGAAATTTCCAGGGCATAAGTCATCATTTAGAGTTATTAACAAAAGGATTTATTGTGTTGCTGTGTTTCAAATGGAGGTATACACGATGCCTAGAGCATGCTAGAGTGCAGCTACCTACCACATAATGTCCTAATGAATCACCGCTGGCTGGAGGAGCTGCAGAACCTCAACATTCAATTGAACATTCCTCCTACACACACCAAATTGACAAATAAGGCCATAATGGCTTTGCACTTTTATCAGACAAAACTGATCTCAGGAAGATGAGTACACTGAAACCACGTTGAGAACTATGTGGGGTGGGGTGTGGGGGGGAAATCCACTTTTTGAACCTAAAAAAAAAGAGAGAGAGAGAAAAAAAACCTATTGGTGCAGTAAACTAACACAAAGAGCTAACCTCTAACCCTGCAGGCACAGAGGGGCTGTGTTTTGCACCCAGGAAGTCAATAGGATCTTTAACTATGACTTCAGGGCTCGCAAAGTCAAGTCCTGCTGCAAAAAGAAGCTTGCTTTCCAGAGTGGTGATGATGAGCCTGGCTAAGGGCTATTGAATCCTGCTTGTCCACTCTCGTCCTCTGTGTAATTTAGAGTAATTGAAGGCCAAAGGCTCTCTTCTCTAAAACAAACAGTTAAGAAATAATTCTCCTTGTACTGAACCAGGGTCTAGTGGGGTTTAATTAAACAATGTTTAGAGTACGTTTTGAGTTCTCCAGGTGGCAGGAGAGACAAATTATTGTTTATTTGCTTTTGCTCATTTTATTTGCATTTTGAGGCTTAAAGGCTAGAATGACTGTTCTGTTCTGATTTTGCTTTTGGTAAAGGTGTTATAAATGTTCTTATTTATTCCATATGGAAGCAGACTCAATTAATATTTATTTGTCTGTTTTTAATAGCTAAAATAATCTCTGAAATGCTGCAGTTCTCCCTGGTTATGGGGAAAAAAATCCTAATGCATCATTTTGCTCTGTTTGATAATGGAGGAAATGTGGGCATTTTTCAACTTTCTGCTTTAATTTCAAATTCTCATTTATGCTTTTTTTTAGGAGAGAATCTTCCTCTAGCAGAACTTTTTTGCACCCTTGTGAAAGTAAATCACTTTATCTTGGAAGAGATCCAGCAATTAAGTGTGCTGAAAACCAAGTTCATCTCCCTCCAGGTAGTCTCTCATCCTCTTCCTCCATCCCTCCTCCCACCCCTGACCATGATCTGTGTCCAAAACTGAGGCTGAAGCAAGTCTTGCAGCCAGTTGCCTTGGCGGACTGCAGTATTTCTCCTGCTTCATTTATTTATCCTTCCAGCTGATGAGCCTTAGGAGTGTGGACTTTACATCTTGGATAAATTATTGACTCCTTTTAATAGTTTATGGACATGAAGGCTGATGGTGTCAAAAGCATCATCTATAGGACTGTCTAGCATCTCAAAAGAAAGAGTTTCTAAGCTGGAAGAGTAGCAACAGAGGTAACTATTTTTAAAGCAAAGCGTGGGTCAAATTTTACTTCCACTGAACTCTGTGACACAGCTTCCAAAGCTTGTGCTAAGAGGAAGTATGGGCCCAGGGGATGATGAAACCAGTGATTATACAGCACATTATGCTAAAGAAAAATTAAATCAAATGCAGCTGCTTTTATATAATTCAAAGACAGAACTCAGTGTTTTCTTAAATTATTTTTGGCTCCCTTTCCCCTCTCTCGTCTCCACACACTGATTCTTTGCCTACAAAGAAAAGCTTCAAAGAACAGAAGCACATCCAACCCTTTTATTTAAGTTTGCTTTTTCACCCTGCTTTTATTTCTGTTAAAAAAAAATAAAAATGTTTCTTCTACTTGACTCCTTTGCAAAGGAAATCTGCTTTCTAGTTCTTTCAGAGATGCCTTTGTGGTGTTAGGGCTTCAAAAATGTCTTCACGAGGGACAGGGTGATGTCTGAACCTTTGTTTTGGAAAAGAGCCACCATCCATTCCAGTCACAGGAGTCTTGCATAAGTCATAGAATTACAGAATCAACCAGGTTGGAAGAGACCTGGAAGAGATGTTGGCATCATCCAGTCCAACCTAGCACCCAGCCCTGTCCAATCCACTAGACCATGGCACCAAGTGCTTCATCCAGGCTTTTCTTGAACACGTCCATGGACAGTGACTCCACCACCTCCCTGGGCAGCCCATTCCAATGCCAATCACTCTCTCTACCAAGAACTTCCTCCTAACATCCACCCTATACCTCCCCAGCACAACTTGAGACTGTGTCCCCTTGTTCTATTGCTGGTTGCCTGGGAGAAGAGACCAACCCCCACCTGGCTACAGCCTCCCTTCGGGTAGTTGTAGGCAGCAATAAGGTCATCCCTGAGCCTCCTTTTCTCCCATGCCCATTCATGAAGACTCATTTTCAAGCAAGAAACTACATGGCTTCTGGGCCAAACTTGGACAAAAGGCAAATCAGAAACTCACAGTGGGTTTGATAAAAGGTGCATAAAGTGAGCTCAAAATTTACATTATTGCCAAGTGTGAAAAAGTCATCAAATGAAGAAGAAAAGAGTGTTAATACAAGCAGATGTATTTATAAAGTGCATAATGTTGTATCTCCTAAAGGAACATCTTTAGCTGAAAATATTTGAGGTTTTAGTGAATCATTAATGTGATTTCACAGTTAAGGGCATTTTCTTCTTGCAGCTCTGGTGCTGATTCAGCAAGCTTCTTAAGCCTGCATGAAACCTGAGCATGTTTATGTTTCCACTGAGTTCAGCTGGAGCACAATCACATGAATAAAGTGAGATACACAATCACCTTTCTGAATCAGGGCCCTATGCCAATGACAAAGCTTCCAGTTTCAAGATGTATCATCAGACAATTTCCACTAGACTGTTGATTTTTGCCTTGTTTTACTAAAGCAGTTGATATTTGGTTCTTCATTTCAATGTAAGGTGATACTACTTTTTAGCCACTTATGGACAACCAGTGTTTGTGGAAATAACATTGATGATACAGTCCTGATAAATGCAGAGCTTCATGCATTTCTGTGCTGGTGTGGCAATCACACAAGAAAATTCCCCACAGATCTGGAAGAAAACTCTCTGATGTTAGTTCTGGGCTCCTCCATTCAAGAGAGAAGTTGAGATACTGGAACTTGTCCAGAGAATGGCAATGAAGCTGATGAGAGGCCTGGAACACAGCCCTGTGGGGAGAGGTTGAGGGAGCTGAGGGTGTTTAGCCTGGAGAAGAGGAGGCTCAGGGGTGACCTCATTGCTGTCTACAACTACCTGAAGGGAGGCTGTAGGCCCAGTGGGGGTTGGTCTCTTCTCCCAGGCAACCAGCAACAGAACAAGGGGACACAGTCTCAAGTTGTGCCAGGAGAGGTCTACACTGGATGTTAGGAGGAATTTCTTCACAGAGAGTGATTGGCATTGGAATGGGCTGCCCAGAGGGGTGGTGGTGCCGCTACCCTGGAAGTGTTCAAGAAAAGCCTGGATGAGGCACTTAGTGCCATGGTCTAGTTGATTGGACAGGGCTGGGTGCTAGGTTGGACTGGACGATGTTGGAGGTCTCTTCCAACCCGGTTGATTCTATGATTCTGTCAGTGTGTATGCATATTCTATGCATGCAGCCTGTCTTTATTACGCAGATGATAGCAGTGTGAAGCTTTTAGGAGAAGGCATCTCTTTCATATTTCAGAGCTGCATTAAGCAAGCAGATCCGCTCTTGAAACTTCCGATATTAGAATCAAAGTGAAACAAGTTTCATAGCAATGCATTGGGGGGAAAAAAGAGTGAAAGTCTGAGCAAAGTATAATAAAGGGACTTTTTTTAATGAGATGTGGCAAAACAAGACCTGGTGCTGAAATCATTTAAAGCAATCTCATCACCCAGCAATACAGTCACCAGGGTTGATTCACAAATGCCCTGTACTCCATACAGAGAGCAAAGTGGGTGGAAAAGCTTCCATCCTCCATCCCAGCACCATCTCATTCTACTCCCACCTCACTTGGTGTCAGTGAGTACAAAGACAATGCAGTGGAAACACATAGCCATGGTTCTGTGAAAAAATAAGAGATAACCTTTTATATTTAAATGTCTTTGTACTGTTCTTTTGTGGTTATTTACTTTTAAATGAATCATGGAATCATAGAAACAACCAGGTTGGAAGAGACCTCCAACATCATCCAGTACAACCTATCAACCAGCCCTTTCCAATCAAATAGATCATGGCACTAAGTGCCTCATCCAGGCTTTTCTTCAACATCTCCAGGGATAGTGACTCCACCACTTCCCTGGGCAACCCATTCCAATGGCAAATCACTCTCTCTGGCAAAAACTTCCTCTTAACATCCAGCCTAGACCTCTCCTGGCACAATTTGAGTCTGTGTCCCCTTGTTCTGTTGCTGGTTGCCTGGGAGAAGAGACCAACCCCCACCTGGCTACAACCTTCCTTCAGGTACTTGTAGACAGCAATGAGGTCGAATTGACACATTCATATTATGAGTTCAGGCTTCTCCTTTCTATTGCACATGTAAGAGCCAAAGTTATCAAGAAAGGTCTGTGACCTGTAAAACTACTGAAGCTTGTTTCTGAAGACTTTCAGGTTTCCTGCTGACTGGATCTTCCATAACTGCTGTGACTTTCATGATCTCCCTGGAACAAAGTTTGTACAGAGACCATTCCCTCAGTCTAGCCTAATCAAGGCTTTCATTACTCAGCTGCATATTTCAGAACAATTCCTCAGGATCCAATACCTTTTGAACTACTCTTTTGATGTATTTTGTTTTAAGTTTAAAAAATAAAAAGCAAACCCCACAACAATCCAAAACCTGTAGGGGAGGAACAGGCAGCAAAGTCAGTCAATCAGCACAGTTCCTTCAGATTTGTGTTTTGACAAGAGCAGATTGTTAAATATTTATTTTTTTTCTGCACACAAGCCAACTTTTTCAAGCTTTTTATTACCTCCCCCAAAGATCAGGATTCATCTAATTTGGACTTATTTGTCTAATAGTTAAGCATCCCTTTGGAAGTGGTCATCTAGAACGAATGGACATGCATGGAGAGAAGGCATAAGTACCACCTAGTTCTGAAATAGATCCTTCAAGCAAACAGCATTACTAGGCACTCTGAGATAGTTCTGTCTTTTCCATTTCCTACTTCTTCTGTCTGGTTTACAGTAAATGTCTAACTCATAGAGGAGAACAGTTTGGTGTGGGTTGTCTGATTCCTGGAGAATGCAGTAGGAAACCAATGTGAATCACAGCGAGGATATTCTGTATCTCCTACATACAGATCTGATGGCTTTTTGGACTTCATTTTTCAAGAACTCAGTTGTATTTTGCTCTTACTTCTGCTATCATACACAGGGGTACTTGGTGACCCCAAAATCAAATCCACTAACACCTTTAAGATCCTTGCTGTAAACTAAACTCTTTGCTAAACTGAATGAGGATTGAAATACTTCTTAAGTTCCAAGCAACTTCAGCTTTAACTCTGAAGGCATAGTACAGCTCCTAATTATAAGATAAAGTACAATACTCTGAATTAAACTATCAACTGTCAGCTGCCGAATTTGCTTCTTTGGTCTATAAATATGCAGAGAGACAAAATGTTTCATTAGACCTCTGAAATGGTTATTACTGTCCCTAGGGTCTTGATTTTGAGGTCTTAGGACCTGTGAAAAGACAAGATTATTCCAAGTTCTTACAAAAGAGAAACCACAGTAGAGCAACCTAGCCTAGATTTTGAGGAATTCAACGAAGTGCTGCTCACATACAGATCATAAACAGAGTGAGAAGCTTAAGGGTCTAAGATGGGTTTACTTTTTGTTTGTTTTCCTTCCAACACAACCAAACAGATTAACTACAAAACAAACGATCCATAAGAAACTACTGAAATAGAAAGGAGTCTAGCAATTGCTAGCATTTTCCAAGGGCCTAATTTTGCTACAAAGGGTGTCTGTCTACACCTATTGAAGAACACTTGGCTTTGGAATGGACTCACCAATGTCCCCAGAACATACTGCCCAAAACTTTCCTTTGCTTCTTGCAAACTGTGCACAACCAAGGCTCAGAAAATACCGAAATCAAAAGTTGTGGTGCTTAATGAAACTGCATTTGATTTTGATTGCACCTACAGATGCACAGAGGGAGGTGGAAAAATGGCTTTCTTACTTTATGTGGTGCTTTTTTTTTGTTTAAAAAAAACAACCCTGTAATTAATTAATTAACAATGCAAGAATTACAATTTGTGAATGATAATATGCGGTTGAGAGAGGATTTTAAAAGCTGCAGTACTGTAAATCATTTCAAGGTAAGACTGACTTGTACCTAGATAGTATATTACCAAATGCCTTTGAAATGCTTCAGTAAATGAGAGGAATGTAACATGATGGCTACGAGATACTGTAAGCAAACTCTTTCTTAACACCTCTATCAAGGCAATGCATTTTAACTAACATAAGCAAACAAAACCTTTAACTCCTAAGATCAGTCGCAATCACCGACAGACTCTGAGTTTAAGAAGAGCATTCTGTCTTGTCAAGCTCACCTTATCATCATGGAAGAATAAACAGCATAATTATTCTCACCTTTTTGTTTGTTTTCTAATTGGATCGTTTGTTACTTTCAGGAAATTCAACTCAGCATCAGATTTATAGTGCAAGGCTTCTGAAATATTGCTTTGGTTATAGAAATGTCAAAGCTGGCAGGTAAGCTGTCTTATTGCCTCAGGAGCCTTTTGCATTAGCAGAAATTATGGAAAAGGTGTTCAGAATTGAGGAAGTTTAACAATTTGTTCCTGTGTTACGCATGGTTAAAACCTCTGTTCTTTTACTGATATTTTAGCTCTATTTATCAGCCTACCATTTCTAACACTGGTGTGTTTCAGTTGAATACACAAAGGATGGGGTTGTAACCATTCTGTTTTGCTGAATGTATTCAACTTCTAGGTTGGCGACAACAGGTTTTTGGATGGCAGTTACCACAGCTCTTTCTGGTTAGTCACCAAATATCTACCAATGTAAAACATGCAAGATCCTGAAATGGCTCCTTTGCTTTCCTCGTTGATAATCAAGTGCTCAAAGTGTGTTTTGTTTTTCACCGAGTGAAAGTTGTGCTCTTTGCTGCTCAGCAATGCATCTTTCTGCTGTTCTTTTCACCACAAATGCAAAGCAAGACCAAAAGCATTTATTACGTGACACAAATGTATTAGGAAATTTGGGGTAGCTCCCTTTTCTTTTGATGCTGAGGAAGCTTACTCAGATTCATTTTGTGAGTCAAAATAATTCTAGTAGCTAGCACACAGTATCGCATCTAGACATGCATAAACTGCCACTTACACATTTTTTGTGCTAAAGGGACAGGTTTCCTATGCTCAGCCAAAAAAAAAACCCTTGGACAACAAGGAGTTTGACATTTGATCTAATTCTCACTGAAATCACTGGGGGAAATAGAGTTGAAATTAGCCAATACCCTAATAATCTCTCATGCCATAAAGAAGAATGCTGCCACAACTTCTGATGTTCCTACACATAAGAAACTCATATCAACATGAACTGTGATGATGCATGTGGGGCATAGAAGTGGATTTCTGCTTGATAAGTTTTATCTCTGCTTCAGACAGGAAGAAACTGTTGTGGAGGGGGACAACTGTGTGTGCACATGTACACCGTGGTAGTCTCAATGCTCTTTACAACCACTGCAGATAAATGAGTACTTTTAGGACTTGGATCATCTGACTTCACTTGTAAGTTCACTTCTAAAAACCAAGTTTGACTGAGCTGTAGAAGAGCTCATTTATCTTCATGGTCTATAATGGAAGAATAACTTGGAAGTAGGTACCTGGAAGTAAGATTCCAGATTCTGGCCATCTCCAGAGAGGAGATGTTCAGAAGCTAGAATCATAGAATTATTTCTCTTGGAAAAGGCTCTTAGGATCCTTGAATTCAACTAAATCCAGCACTGCCAAGTCCATCACTTAACCATATGCCACAATCTACACATCTTTAAAATACTTTGAGGTATGGTGTCATAACCATTTTCCTTTTGGGGGAAGAAATTTTTCCTAATGTACCCCCTAAACCTTCTCTGGTGCTGCTTAAGGCTAATTCCTCTTGTTCTATCAGTTATTACTTGGAAGAAGAGAGTGACACCCACCTTGCTACAATCTCCTTTCAGGCAGGTGTAAAGAAGCAGAAAGTCTCCACTGAGCCCCCTTTTATCCAGGCTAAACAACCACAGTTCCCTCAGTTGCTTCTCATAAGACTTGTGCTTCCATGAGATACTTTCATGAGCTCTCACACATTCCTTAAAGACGTATTACATAGTGGAGGCCCAGGATTAAAAGGAGATAGAGGGAATTAGGGAGAAGGGAAAAATATAGGGAAAGGAAAGTAAAGGGAAAAAAAAAAAACAACAAGACTATTCTGCTTTATTTCACAGAAAAATTACAGAAGTAACCTTTGGAAAAGACCCTCAAGTCCAAACTATTACCCAACACCACTAGCCGCAGACAGCGATAAGGTCTCCTCACTGATTGGTAATAGAAAGGCTTAGAATCACAGAATTCCAAAGGTTGGAAAGGACCACCAGAGATCACTAAGTTCAACTGCCCCTGTCAAAAGCAGGATCTAACAGGGTAGTCTGCAGAGGAATGCATCCAGGTGGATTTCGAAAGTCTCCAGAGAAGACCACACAGCCTCTCTGGGCAGCTTGTCCCAGTGCTCTGTCACCCTCACTGTAAAGAAGTTTCTCCTCATGTTGAGGTGAAACCTTCTGTGCTCCCATTTGTATCCACTGTTCCCTGTCTCATCACTGTACACCACTCAAAAGAGACTGCCTCACTCCACTTGACACCCATCCCTCAGATACCCACAGTTGTTGATCAGGACACCTTTCAGTCCTCTCCTCTCCAGACCAAACAGCCCCAAGGCTCTCAGTCTCTTCACAGGGAAGACACTCAAGATCCCTACTCATCCTCGTGGCTCTCTACTGGACGCTCTCCAGCAGATCCCTGTCCCTCTTGAACTGGGGACCACAGCATTGCAGGTGTGGTCTCAGCAGGGCAGAGCACAGAGGGAGAAGAACTTTTCTAGACTTGCTAGATACACTTTTCCCAGTGCATCCCAGGATGCCATTGGCCCTCTTGGCCACAAGAGCACTTTGCTGCCCCATGGAAAGCTTGCAGAAAGACCTCACACTTTGTGTGTACATATATATATATATATATAAATAATTATTTTAGGCTTTTTGAATTTTTATTTCTCAGTTTTCCTCTTTATTCCCTCATTTTTTCCCTTTTAGGCAGGCGTGACTTGCTCTTCTCCAGCCAACACAGTGAGCTGGTGAAAATGCCTGGTTACTACTCCAAGCAGAAGTGACGTGGGTTGGTCACAAAAAAGGTGGTTTCAGTGCAAACACTATAGTCCAGTTTTCATTGTTATTATTTTGTTCTATCTCACTTCTCCCCCATCTCCCTCCTTTCCTCTCCATTTCCTGTTTTCCCTTAGCTTTCTCCTTTTCTTTCTGTCATCTTCCTTTCCTCCATCCTCCTCTTCCCCCCCCCCACCTCCTGTCATCTCCATCTCCTTTCTTTTTCTCTCCATCTCCCCTCTTTCAGCACCACCTCCCCTTTTCCACCATGTCTGCCTCTTTCCCACCCCACCCCACATTTGCCCCTTTTCCCCCAAACCCAGAGCACCTGATTGCTGTTGGAGTCTCCTTTTTCCCCAGGTGTGATCACTTTGCCCTCCCTGCTCACTGCCCTTTTTGAGCACCTGGGTGCTGTTGGAGTCTCCTCCCACCCCAGGTGTGACCACTTTGCCCTCCCTGCCCACCACCCTTTTTAAGTGGCCCCAGGAAGGCAGAAGCCCCAAGTTTGCCCATTTGGGCAGAGGGATCCTCCTCTCATCATCACTGGTGAGTCCTTGTGGTGGTCACACTGGGTGAATGGGAGTGGGATCTAAAGGCCGGGGGGCCTGGTTGGCCCCCCGGCTAGATAGGATAGAGACTCAATACTCATTCTAACATCACTTATGGGTGTTGGTTGGACCTCCTTACTGAGGCCGAGCTCCTTTATGTGGTATCTTGGCTAGGTGAGGATTTTGACCCAGGTTTTGGGTGCAAAAATGGTGGTGGTAGAGAAGGACCTGTTTAGGCAAAGTGAAAGGGGGAAGGGGGTGGTGGAGCAGAGGCTGCTTGGGGAACATGCAATCTGATCTTTAATGTCTTCAGGGAAGGAGCTTCAACCACACCCCTGGGCTGTCTGTTTCACTATTTCACTACTTGCATTTGCAGGAATTCCTCCTGATGTCCAACCTAAATCTCCTCTGCTCCAACTTCAAGATGTGGTTCCTCATCCTATCACTACAAACCCTTCTAAATGATCTCTTCACAGTCTTCCTCTGGGTTACTTTCAGATACTGAAATGCAGCTCTAAGGTCTCCACGGAGCTGCTTCTTCTCCAGGCTGAACAGCCTCAAATCTCCCAGCCTGTCCTCGTGAGAGAGGTGTGCCAGCACTTTCATCTTTGTGACCCTCCTCTGGACTGACTCCAGCAGATCCTCATCTCTCCTCAGCTGGGGATCTCAACAGCGTTTTCCAACCAAAACCATCCTATGAATCATAGAATCAACCAGGTTGGAAGAGACCTCCAACATCATCCAGTCCAACCTAGCACCCAGCCCTAGCCAATCAACTAGACCATGGCACTAAGTGCCTCAGCCAGGCTTTTCTTCAACACCTCCAAGGATGGCAATTCCACCACCTCCCTGGGCAGCCCATTCCAATGGAAAATCACGCTCTCTGGCAAGACCTTCCTCCTAACATCCAGCCTAGAGCTCCTCCAGCACAATGTGAGTAGTGTAGTAGACAGCAATGAGGTCAGCCCTGAGCCTTCTCCAGGCTAAACACCCCCAGCTCAATCAGCCTCTCCTCACAGGGCTGTGCTCCAGGCCCCTCCCCAGCTTTGCTGCCCTTCTCTGGATATGTTCCAGCATCTCAACATCTCTCTTGAATTGAGGAGCCCAGAACTGGACACAGCACTCAAGGTGTAGCCTGACCAGTGTTGAGTAAGAGGGAAGTATAACCCCTCTTGTCCTACTGGCCACACTGTTCCTGATCCAGGCCAGGATGCCATGGGGTCTCTTGGCCACCTAGGCACACTGCTGACTCATGTTCAGCTACTATCTACTAGCACTGCCAGGTCCCTTTCTGCCTAGCTGCTCTCCAGACACTCTGTTCCCAGCCTCTGACGCTTCTTGGGTGTGTTGTGACAAAAGTGTAGAACCCTGCACTTGGCCTTGTTAAATCTCATCCCATTGGCCTCTGCCCACCCACCCAGCCTTTCAAGGTCCCTCTGCAGGGCTCTCCTACCCTCCAACAGATCAACACCTGCTTCCAGTTTGGTGTCATCTGCAAACTTACTGATGCTGAACTCAATCCCCTTGTCCAGATCATCAATAAAGAGATTGAACAGGACTGGGCCCAGCACTGATCCTTGGGGAATTCCACTAGTGACACAATTCCCTACCACTCTCTATGCCTGGCCCTCCAGCCAGTTCTTGACCCTTCCCAAGGAGTTTTTTCTGACTTGGGTACCTAATTATCAGTACAGATGCCATTTATGTTCTGAAGTTCCATCTTTTAGCTCTTTCTGCTACAGATAAATTTATGTTTTTTAAATTACTTAATGAGGAGTTTCTGATTCAGACACAGAATTAAGAGAATTGTAAGACTTCCACAGCTTCTTAATTGCAAGCAAAGGATTTATACTAGCTTTAGTCTACTGACTCTAAGAGGTTTATCATGAAATGGTAGGGATTGAAAGGGATTTTGGGGGAATCATTGAGGCCAACAACCCTTCCAAGGCAGGTTGCCTAGGGAAGGTCATATTGTAACACATCCAGTTGAGTTCTGTATGTCTCCAGCGAAGGAGACTCCACCACCCCTCTAGCCAGCCTGCTCCAGTGTTTTGTTATCCTTAAAGAAGTTCCTCCTCATGTTTAGATGGAACTTCTCATGTTCAATTTTGTGCCTATTATCCTTTTTCCTGTTCTTGAGAACCACTGGAAAAAGCCTTCACAGTCCTATCCTCCTGCCACTCACTCTTGAAGTATTGATCAACATTGATGAGATTCCCCCCTCAGTTTTCTTTTTTTTCCCAAGCTAAAAAGCCTCAACTCTCTCAATATTTCCTCATCAGAGAGGCATTCCAGTCCCCTCAGCACCTTTGTAACCCTTTTCTGTATCCTCTCCAGCAAGTCCCTGTCCTTGAATCAGGAAGCACAGAAAGTCGGAATGTCGATATTCCATAGTGCCTGTATTATAAGAATGAACCTGAACCACATCTGATCAGTCTAAAGATTTACACATAAGTTGTTTTGGGGAGAGGGTGTGTGTTATTAGAAGAAATAAACCTGTAAGTGACAAAAATCTCTGAAGAATGTTGCAATAGGGACATTGAAAGTAGAAGAGCACCTTACCCACCAGTGCCCTTAAAGTGGGACTGGTGATGGCATTTAGCTGGGACTGTGAAGATTTCAGGTCAATTCATGTTCCTGTCCCAGGTTAAGCCACTGAATTTTCTACGCTTCATTTCCTCATGTTTCTAATAAACTTCTTGCCAACTGGAGCTCGCTACAACCCTTTTTTGCCTCCCATAAACTGTTTTTCTAGCAGGCAAAGCTTGCTTTTTATGATCAGTTAATTTGTTTTGTTGCAGCTAGGTAAATAATCCCTGGATATCAGTTTTACTTTCAAACACTCCCCATGCAAAAGCATAGCCAATCTATACCAGAAAGAAATCCATACTGGACAGAAACTGCACTGATGATTGTCGTTAGGTTTCTTTTTGGCATGACTTAGAACATATTTGTTGACACAGCTCTAAACTGTCAGCTGTGGGTACTACAAGGTTCACAGCAGCCAAGTAATTATACAAATTTTGACCTTGTGGTCCTGGAGGGGAAAAGCAACAAGAAAATCAAAACAACTTCCTAAGTAAGGTCTTTGATGGAAGATGAACAGGACATTTTAAAAAATGTTGACCTAAAAGCTCATTAAGTAATTCTGGGATACCCTCATTGTTTCTAGCAGACACATACCCCCCACCCCCCAAAAAAATATAATGTCTGCTATTTTAAACAAAAAAGATGTGTACACAAGTATTCACGGTACATTGAGAAGAGTGTGGCCAGCACATTGATGGAAGCATTCCGTCTCTGCCCCAAGGAATCCACACTTGGAGCACTGTGACCAGTTCTGGCCTCCCCAGCTCAAGAGGGACAGGAATAGAATCATAGAATCAGTCAGGTTGGAAGGGACCACAAGGATAATTTAGTTCCAACCCCTCTGCCATATATAAGAAAATCCTACTCTAGAACAGGCTGCCCAGAGCCTCATCCAGCCTGAGGTAAACATCTTCAGGGATGGGGTCTCAGTCACCTCCCTGGACAATCCATTCCAGCCTCTCACCACTCTCATGCTGAATAACTTCCTCTTCACGTCCAGTCTGAATCTCCCCACCTCCAGCTTTGCTCCTTTCCCCCTAGTCCTGTTACTCCCTCATAGCCTAAAAAGTCCCTTCCCAGTTTTTTTGCAGGCCCCTTTCAGATGCTGGAAGGCCACAATAAGGTCACTTCACAGGCTCCTCTTCTCCAGACTGAACAGCCCCAACTCCTTCAGTCTGTTCTCACAGCAGAGCTGCTCCAGCCCTCTGACCGTCCTCGTGGCCCTCTTGTAATGTGGGCTCCATAACTGGCTGCAGTAGTCCAGGTGGGGTCTCACCAGAGCAGAGTAGAGGGGGAGAACCACAACCTCGATCTGCTGGTCACACTTCTCCTGGAGAGGCCAATGGAGGCAACCAGGATGAGGAGGAAAGGCTGAGAGACCGGGGGCTGCTCAGTCTGGAGAAGAAATGGCTTAGACCCTATCAACATCTAGAGGCATCTGAAGGGTGGGTGTGAAGAGGGGGCCAGACTCCCTTCAACAGTGTCCTGTGACAGAACAAAGGGTGAGGGATACAAACCGGAACACAGGAAGTTCCACCTCAACAAGAGGAGAAACTCTTCCACCATAAGGGTGCTGGAGCCCTGGAGCAGGCCTCCCAGAGAGGTTGCAGAGTCTTCTTTGAAGACCTTCAAGATCCACCTGGCTGTGTTCCTATGTGACCTGCCCTAGGCAATGCTGCCTTGGCAAGGAGGTTAGACTCCCTGATCTCCAGAGGTGCCCTCCAATCCCCATCACCCTGTAAGGATGACTTAATTGCATTCTCAGAAGAGCAGACTTCTGTTCTAGTGCAACTGTTTCTACTTTTGCAGGAACTTTTAAACATGTACCATATTCTAACTCTTCTTCAGTGCTGCACCTCATTTCAGTCTCCTCTTATTCTTCTATTAGATGAGTTATTCTTTACTATTCTTAGCATACTTAATCTTTAGTTGATATCTCATTAATCATAGAGTCAACCAGGTTGGAAGAGACCTCCAAGATTATCCAGTACAACCTGTCAACCAGGCCTATCCAATCAACTAGACCATGGCACTAAGTGCCTCAGCCAGGCTTTGCTTGAACACCTCCAGGGAAAATGACTCCACCACCTCCCTGGGCAGCCCATTCCAATGCCAATCACTCTCTCTGTCAAGATCTTCCTCCTAGCATCCAGCCTAGACGTCCCCTGCCACAACTTGAGACTTTATTCCCTTGTTCTGTTGCTGGTTGCTTGGGAGAAGAAGCTGATCCTCACCTGGCTACAGCTTCCCTTCAGGTAGTTGTTGACAGCATGTTAACCTTCTAAATCCATAGACAGCTATTTCATGGCAAGACCTCAGAAGAATGCTTTCACTTTCTCACAATTAACCCTGCAGTGCTTAACTAAATACTGGTTTTATAAAGGAAGGATCATCTGTGGTTTGTGATTCCACTACACAATTTCCCTTAGAGTTTCATTGAAAACTGTAGGAGAACTGATCAACACACACAGGGTCATAGCAATGTTGTCCTCTTGATTGAGGGCAGTAATAGTAGAGAAATGTCTCTCTAGGTCTGGCAAAAAGGGAGCTCCTCAAGCAGAAAGATTCCTCTTTTGTCCTCACTCCTTCAGCTCTAGAGAGCTTATGCTAGCTCTCCAGCTGGCTGAGAACATCCTGTTTCTTTTTTTGTGAGAGCTGATATTTTTAGAACTAGTGTTAAATCAGGAAGATCAGAACTTTTATTTTCTCTTCATTTCTTCATACAGACAGCTCTTAAAGACTGTGAAGTTTTATGAGATATCAAGCAGAGGAACCGAAAGAGAAAGTAATGTTTCATGTATATACTCCTCCTTAAAACCTCTATTACAATTAAATATGTTTAAATAAAAAATGAAAATATAATCCAATTCTTACATATAATGATCACAGTCTCACAGTATCACCAAGGTTGGAAGAGACCTCACAGATCATCAAGTCCAACCCGTTACCTCAGAGCTCAAGGCTAGACCATGGCACCAAGTGCCACGTCCAATCCTGCCTTGAACAGCTCCAGGGACGGCGACTCCACCACCTCCCTGGGCAGCCCATTCCAGTGTCCAATGACTCTCTCAGTGAAGAACTTTCTCCTTACCTCAAGCCTAAATTTCCACTGGTGCAGCTTGAGGCTGTGTCCTCTTGTTCTGGTGCTGGCCACCTGAGAGAAGAGAGCAACCTCCTCTTGGCTACAACCACCCCTCAGGTAGTTGTAGACAGCAATAAGGTCACCCCTGAGCCTCCTCTTCTCCAGGCTAAACAATCCCAGCTCCCTCAGCCTCTCCTCGTAGGGCTGTGCTCGAGGCCTCTCACCAGCCTCGTTGCCCTTCTCTGGACACGTTCAAGCATCTCAATGTCCCTCTTAAACTGGGGGGCCCAGAACTGGACACAGTACTCAAGGTGTGGTCTAACCAGTGCAGAGTACAGGGCCAGAATGACCTCCCTGCTCCTGCTGGCCACACCATTCCTGATACAGGCCAGGATGCCACTGGCTCTCTTGGCCACCTGGGCACACTGCTGGCTCATGTTCAGGTGAGTATCAATCAGCACCCCCAGATCCCTTTCTGTTTGGCTGCTCTCCAGCCACTCTGACCCCAGCCTGTATCTCTGCATGGGGTTGTTGTGGCCAAAGTGCAGCCCCTGGCACTTGGACTTATTGAATGCCATCCCCTTGGACTCTGCCCATCTGTCCAGGTGGTCGAGGTCCCTCTGCAGAGCCCTTTTTTTTGCTCTTTCTTTTCTCTCAAAACAAGACCAAATATTGCTCAAGAAATTGTTCAAACTTAGCATTCCGATGGGAAGCCCAAAAAGCCCAAAAAGCTTCATCTTCATGGAATTTAAGAAGAAAATAAACCAAACTTGGTTATTCTTTGTCATATATCAGTTATGAGAACTTGCAGAAATTAGGTATTATTCAATATATTTTGTTTGCAAATATTTCTCCTGTGGGGTAATGTGAAAATATTTCTAAATGAAGCATCAGAGAATCATAGAATCAACCAGGTTGAAAGAGACCTCCAAGGCATATAGGACTGTTTGAAATGTGGGCACTAAATGTTACTAGGTCCTAGGAATGGGAATGGAATTAGTATTAGCATAGAAAAAGCCACCTGTGCTAAGACATCAAAAATTAAAACACACACACAAGAAAAAAACCCAAACTGACAAACAAAAAAGGGTCAAAAAGAAAAAAAAAAAAACAGAAGAAAACAGAATGAAACCAAGCAAATATAGGAAAAGAAGGCATAGAAAATACATTAAAAACAAGCACATAAATTATAGATTAGCCATGTTTGGGTTTTTTTTCCAGAGGAAATTAAAATGAATGTATTTACACAGATAGCAAGGAAAGACAGGCTGATCAGAGAAATCAAAGATAAAATCACGAGAGAGCATTCCAGAAGGCAGTTCTTTCATGTGCTAAGAGAAAATGCTGCAATACTCCTTGTAAGCATAGAAAAGGTTTTTAAACAAAGCATGGCAACAGAACTACCCCTGTCTGGAAACTATTGCAAGAAAGGGTCACATTATTTCTGAAGTCCTTGTTGCTTCAAACACACACACATATAGACACACACATACACAACAGTAAATCTGTATAAAAAAAGCTGTCACTTCTCTAAATAACAAGATTCATATGTTTATGTACTTCCTCTGTTACTTAGATCAAGGCCAGAGTTTTCAATCCTGGTCAGGAAACAGCATCTAGAAGATATCCTAATGCTGACAAGATTCATTAGGGTTTTATGTCACATTTAGATCCGCGATAAGAAATCCTCCTGAATATAACAAGGATGAGGATTGATTCTTTGCTTTAGCTTTTATTCAATTACTCGTCTAAATGACAGCCAAGCACCCTGAGCACAGGTGGGACCTGCTGCAGTTTAGTTATTAAAGCCAAAGATTAGTAGTCATATCACCTTGATTTCTATCCTCATTTTTTCTTCTGATCCATAGCAACCTTAGGCAAAATGTATTATTTTCCTTTACTCATCTGCAAAACAATAGGTTGTAGTCATTCTGAGCTGCCTCCAGGTTGCTGCTTTAGTTTTTTGTTATGTTTTTTTTTTTTTACTTTCAATAAATACCTTAAAGATGCTTTCAGATGATAACTGAGAAGCATGATAGTAAAAAGTACTATTACTGTAATGACCAGATGCCAATGTCTATGCAATGACAGTTGCATAATGCCAATGTTCAGCAACTGGACAAGTCTTTAATGACAAAGAAAACTCATACAGTCTCTGACTTGGTGCAAACTGGTGCTTTCACCAACATTCACTCTTGGAAGTCAGTTTATAGCAGGTGAACATAGAATCAGTCAGGGTTGGAAGGGACTACAAGGATCTTCTAGTTCCAACCCCCCTGCTATGGACAGGGACACCCTAGCCTAGATCAAGCTGGCCACAGCCTCATCCAGCCTGGCCTTAAACACCTCCAGGGATGAGGCCTCAACTACCAAACTGGGCAACCCATTCCAGGCTCTCACCACTCTCAATGCTGAACAACTTCCTCCTCACCTCCACTCTGAATCTCCCCACCTCCAGCTTTGCTCCATTGCCCCTGGTCCTGTCACTCCCTGAGACCCTAAAAAGTCCCTCCCCAGCTTTTTTGTAGGCCTCCTTCAGATACTGGAAGTCCACAATAAGGTCACTTGGGAGCCTCCTCTTCTCCAAGCTGAACAGCCCCAACTCTTTCAGTCTGTCTCATAGGAGAGGTGCTGCAGCCCTCTGGTCATCCTTCTGGCCCTTCTCTGGACACATTCCAGCCTGTCCGCATCCTTAAATGTGGCCTGAATGCTTTATTCTTAGAAATTCGAGCCTGTGCTGGATCTTGAATAGCCTCAGAGGCTCTCCTATTTATTTAACAGCAGCATACAACAGAGCGTGAGGCTCGGTATTGATCGGCTGAGCCGTGGTCGCTCCCCTTTTCAGCGAAGGCCCAAAGGGGCCATGTGTCATAAAGGTAGGACTGCATCATTCCAGGGCATGGCAGGGTGTGGACATAGACTTTCCCTGAGCCCATACAATGATTAGTTTGTGCTCTCAAATGCTAAAATATCTAAGTACAGCAAAAACCCAGTGACGGGTTTGTGGCTTGCATCTGACAACCACATTCTTCCCCTATGCAAATCCAACCACGCAAGGCCTTTGCGCCCTTCTCATCCACTTTATTACAGGAAGGAAAACCCCCAATTGTCACTGCCATTGGTAGGAAAAAATGAAATACTCGAATTTCATTTAAAAATAAAATACATCTGTAATCGGCACTGGTTTTCCACAGAATCCCTTTTCGCTCCGTTCAAAGTGTTTCTTTAAACAGATCTTTCCTTTTCTGCATGCTTTTTTCCCCTGCATAATACTTCTTTTATTCACTATCTTTTTCCACACGCATCTTTTGTTCTTAGCACAGTGAGAAAGAATGTATTAAACAAAGCAGACAGTCTTAATTTGCTTAAGGTCTTGCTCTTTCTCCTCATTACAAGCTAAGTTAAACAATATTATTAAAGCATTTTCTTAATATTTTTGAACTTACCTTAATTTTTCTCTTTCCCTCCACTAATGGGAAATGCTGTTACTCATTCACAGTCCATCTGGCTAATAGAAACTGGCTTCTGACAATTAAAGAGCTAGCATGTAAATTCTTGTATGACATGCCCCTATCTGAAGATTAATTTGTGCAATTCATAACTGATGAGATGCGTTATTATCTGCAAACTTATCACCTCTCTTACCCAAGTTCCAGCTCAATCTGATCTTTGTTAAGACTTAATGAGAACAAATGCAATTCTTAAGAACAATGGAAAAAAAGGTACAAAAATGCAATACATTTTGCTTAAATCATTTTTAGAGATACTGTCTGTAGGAGTTAGTATAGTTATGAATCATTTGATAACCCAACTTGAAACAAAGCAAAACAAATCAAAAACCCAGAAAGGGTACTTGTTCTTAGAAAACTAACAGTCTGTCAAAATGTTTCTCACTTCAGCACCAAAAGGGGTGGGGGGAATGGACCTTCAAAGGATATGAAACTGTAAAACTGTGATTTGGAAATAGAAAGTCAAGCAAACAATCACTGACATTTGGAGACATTTCCATTTTAAAGAAAATTCATCCATTCAGTTAGTCTCCTTTGGGGATTGTCATGAAAGCCTTCCACTGAAACACCTTATCTTTAACAGTCTCTTGTAAAGAAAGCTGAAGATGATATTTTATTAGCAAAACTGATGCCTCATGGGGTCTTGGGATTTGTCTGAGTGACTTGATATGGCTTCTGGGTCTGGGGAGTGTGGATGCTCATACAGAGCTAACAAGAAGGCCTATCCTGAGCTTTGATCTGACCACGGTCAAGCAGAGCAGTAGAATCAAGATCAACAATACAGGCCTGCCTGCCATGGTCAGTCTGATAATCCAAGCAATACACAACACAATTAATATTCTGTGCTTTCTGTTCCAGTCTTGATTTAGCTGTGGAGGTCTCATCTTGCAGCTGAGGACATGATGGCAGCTGAGAGATTTAAATTCTGGTTCTACATCTTGTGTGAACCTACTCTGCAGGGTAGTTTCTATTTCCCGTCCCATCCTTTATCTGCCTTGTCAGTTTAGTCTCCAGTCTCTCTGAGTCTTTGGGTTTTTTTCAGTCTGAGGTGTTGATTTCTAGAGAGCTTCTCAGTATTACTACAATAAAAAAAGTCACTGTGTCCAAGAGACACCAGGGACTGAGATCTGGCCTTGAATGCACTGATAAATGACAACACGGTACTTTTTACTTCACTAGCACACCAAACTGGACTTAAGCTTCTCTTACTATGAATGCTGTGGTAGAGTGATACTTTTGTCTGTCAAAAAATACTGGAGTAAAGCAAACTCTCCAGTTTCTGGGGTACAGACACAGTCTCAGGACACATGGTTTCTGTCGCTCTTTAACCCAGCAGTCTCAACCATAGAAGTAAAGAAGAATGGTTAAAATGAGCAAAAGCTTAAAGCAGGCAGTAGAAGGAACCTGAAGCCAGCCCAGTGGGAATGTTGAGTGCAGATTGAGGCCTTCCTGAGAATGAAACCAAGGAGCATCTACATGAGTTATGGGGAGCTTTAGAGGAAGCCCCCAAACAACTCTGCTACTTAGTTCTGCTTTAATTCTTGCTTCAATGTGGAGAATTCCTCTGTAATTTCCAAACAGTGTTGTCAAGAGCAGCAGTTCATGTGCAGTATCACAGAAGAGTGAAAGGACTGGGAGGAGAAGAGAAGCCTAAAGCTTTCTCAAAGACTCTTGCAATGTCTTTTTCCTTCCTGTGCTGTGTGTTGATCTTCTTTGCTTAGATTAAAACCTCCACCTTATGAAAGATGCCCACAACTGATACTTATCCTATTAGACTGAAAAGCATTTGAAAATAAAGCTGCACTGTGGGTGTTGGGTTGGGTTTTTTTTTATTATTATTTTTCAGTCACACAATAATCAGGATGGAATAGATTTAAGACAAAGTCATTTACATTAAAAAAAAATTTGATTGCTTGTCTCACAGCACAGCATTGTGTTATGCCATTAAATGATAAGGCCTGAATACGGCACAAGGATATCTGTTCATTTCGTAACACCAAGCACATTTCTTATCCTTCTGACATTACAGTAATTTAACTTTGCAAAGTTATACTCCGATCCTGCTAGCTTTAAATGCTTCTGCACATGCTTATACAATTCATGCTAGGATATCCATTCTCAAAATAGCTGTCAAGCCCTCCTGCTTTAAAGAAGACACAGCACCTTTCCTTGAAATGCAGTTTACTGCAGCACTAGAGTGAGGAGACTGCCAAAGGATTTAAAAACAATGATGTGGACTGTTATTACCTTGCATGGTAGGATCATCATTTATCAAAATCTCCTTCAGCAAATTGCATTTCAAAAGAGATCCTGCACAGCACAGGATTGAGGTTTTCAGTTGGGAAGTGGACAGTTCAAAGTCTTTTCCTTATTTTCCTAAATTTTTTTTCCCTTTGTATTTTCCTTTCTTCACTTTTCATGTCTAGGGACCTAAAATCATAGAATGGTTTGTGTTGGAAGGAAAGGTCATTTAGTCCAACCCCCCTGCACTGGGCAAGGACACCCTCCCTTTGATCAGGTTTCCCAGAGCTCAGTAGTGACCTTGAATATCTCAACTACCTCTCTGGGCGACTTGTTCCAGTGTTCCACTACCCTCATGACAAAGAACATCCTCCTCACATCCAGCCTAAATCTACTGTAATTTAACACCACATGAGCAATGTCCTGGGATACCAGAGAACGTTGCATTCAGTCCTGGTTCAGCCTAGTGGAGTGAGAAAATGCAATGCTGAATTCTAAAAAGCAGCATCACGTTCATAATCTACTTAGTAACCCCGAGGCTGCAACTCAGCTTGTTCTTGATTTTCAGTAGTCATTGAGTCACCTTGATCACGATTCTGCTTGCTGGTGGTTCCCCCTGTAGCCAGTGGGAAAAGATAAACTCTTAGTAGGAAGCCTGAATCACCCTCAGGAGGGTGGGGGGTGATGATATCAATCTAGCAGAAGAACCCATGCCCCAGAGTCATGCCGCTGTAAACCAGCCCTCCTATGCAAAAGTCAGGGAGGTAACTACATTTTTGTCAGAAAAAAATCCTTCCTTTTCCCTCTTTTTTTTTTTTTTTTTTTTTTTTAATGAGGAAATGTTTGTTTTTTGGAGGGCAAACCATAGAAATAGCTGTTGTGCAGTGAGCAAAGACTGGGGAAATGAAGCAGATGCACTTCAGAGAGCTCTTTCATGGCAGGAAAAGGAAATGGGTTTAAGATCATACAGCAATGCAGTAGGTTTACTCACCTCTCACTTCTAAGGTCCACTTGTCTACTTTTCTGTCCATTTGTTTGGATAATAGGATGGATTTATAGGTTATGCCATTTGCTTGGCTATATTTAAAATAGCCTTCACACCAGACCATGCTTGCTAGTAGCAGCCGTGGTCTGCAAACCACTTTCTGTAGTACTCCATGCCAAGCTTTCTCAATCTCTCAATATAACACAAAGCATGGGAAAATTCTAAGATAGTAAAAATAAGTACATGAACGTGAAATGTTTTGATTTTGCTGGAAAATATCGCTGCAAGAGTGATCTAAGTGGATGAAGATCTGAACACAACCTTCAAACACCACCTGTATTGATAGCACCAGTTCTCTGAAACTCTGAGTTTAGTGGTACCAGACAGCAAACCATGAGTCAAATGCTGGAGATATTTTTTTCTAGTTCCTTTATTCTTTGCACTGACTTTTAAAATGTATCTGAGTTGCTACATTCTGGCATAAATAAGAATTGAGTTCATTCATATATGGAGTCTAAGAATGTTAATTTCTGGATTGTTTTGATCCTCAATGACAAAACTTCAAGGAAATTTGGAAGACATGACATCACTAGACTTGAAGATTTCCCTTCATACATGTCAAATGTGCCAATGTTGGTCAATCATAGATGAAATCCAAGTTGACCTTATTGTGGTCTTAGAGCCTGAAAAGGGCCTATAAAAAAGCTGGGGAGGGACTTTTTAGGCTATCAGGGAGTGAAGGGACTAGGGGGAATTGAGCAAAGCTGGAGGTGGTGAGGTTCAGAGTGGATGTGAGGAGGAAGTTGTTCAGTATGAGAGTGGTGACAGGCTGGAATGGGTTGCCCAGTTTGGTGGTTGAGGCTCCATCCCTGAGGGTGTTTAAGGCTAGGCTGGATGAGGCTGTGGCCAGCCTGATCTAGAGTAGGGTGTCCCTGTCCATGGCAGTGAGGGTGGACGATCCTTGTGGTCCTTTCCAACCCTGACTAACTCTATGAAATCCACCTGGAAAAACTGGGAAACTTAATAAGAGCGGCCAATAACATTTCTCCTGGCTTGGTGAAAAGGAGTCTGAAAAGGCGTGAGTCTGAGGTGAAATAGCAAATGCAATACTGTGTTGGGTGATTTTAGTGGATCCTTATCACATCCTTCAATGAACCCACAGCCACATGCAAAAAGAAGTTGTCCTGAACATCTACTTAGTACTGCCTCTTGTGGTACTAAGCTAGAATATCTAGCGTAGTACTGCAAGAAGCTCATAGAAACCAAGAGCCTGGATGTAGGTATCACTAGAAATCTATGTTCCTTTGTCACCTCAGTCTGACAACAACTCATACACTTTTTGAGGTTAATTTTAGGAAAAAAAAAAAATTATGAACTTGTGAGATTTTGATTTTTAAGCAAACATAGGCAAAATTCTGGAAAGCACTGTATTGATGACACTTCTTAGGTGAAGATGAAAATAGTGGAAAATAGAATAATAGAATCAGCCACGTCAGAAGAGACCTCCAACATCATCCAGTCCAACCTAGCACCCAGCCCCAGCCCATGGCACTAAGTGCCTCAGCCAGGCTTTGCTTGAACACCTCTAGGGACAGCGACTCCACCACCTTCCTGGACAGCCCATTCCAACAGCAAATCACTCCCTCTGGCAACTTCCTCATAACATCCAGCCTATTCCTCCCCTGGCACAACTGGAGACTGTGCCCCCTTGTTCTATTGCTGGTTGACTGGCAAAAGAGACTGACCTCCACCTGGCTACAGCCTCCCTTCAGGTAGCTATAGACAGCAATGAGGTCACTCCTGAGCCTCCTCTTCTCTAGGCTAAACACCCCCAGCTTCCTCAGCCTCTCCTCACAGGGCTGTGCTCTAGGGCTTTCACCAGCTTTGTTGCCCTTCTCTGGACACATTCCGGTACCCCAACATCCCTCTTGAATTGAGGAGACCAGAACTGGGCACAGTACTCAAGGTGTGGCCAGTACAGGGGAAGAATAACCTCCCTTGTCCTACTGGCCAATATAGCAATATTCTTGAGAAGGTGTATATATACATATACACACACACACACATACACACACATGTCCATGTCCTAAATACTTGATTTTCCTTGACATATGCAGAATGTAATCCATAATTAATAACAGACCACAGTTACTTCAGGGAGACATTTTCTGGAGCATGGCAGAGTTAGGATGCACACTTGTGCTGGGTTAGCATTGTGTGTAAAAAGGTCCCATTTTTAAAGTTCTTTCATTTTGAAAGAATCTAAAAGACTTTTCCTGTTGCTTATTAGGATGAACAATTAAAAAATCTGGTAAATTCTTTTGACAGTTACTGGACTTGTTAACTTCAATGGCTGATTTAAAGAGCCAGGAAGAGCCTCAAATAATCTAGTGGGGTTGAAAAAGCCCCACAATTCTCTTCATTGATTGTACAGGTGCTAACAAATACAGAAGATTTTGTAAACTACATTTTTATGTGATTTAGTGAAATGTAGAGTACCGCCAAGTTTGGCATTCTCTATTTTTCCTATCTAATGGCTGTAGTGCATTCAGGGGGGCAGGGGAATGGGAAAAGAGATAAAGTAGATAAAATAGGTCTTTTCCATCTCTAAATTGTCTGTTCTTTGAAGTCATGCACACAGTTCTGTGTTAATGTCATTTCAATAACACTGGCTTTTCTGTCAAAATCAGCACCTTCATCACTGTTGACCGCAAGTGCAGCAGTATGTGGTAGCCTTGTGTTAAGTGCTGATAATCTACTGGGTTGCCTTTTAATTTCCAGGGTGCATCCTCTGTTAGGCAAACAAGGCAACATCAAAATGTTTAATAGGAAAACATTTTGCGGAGACCTTAACAAAACAGGGGAGTTACATATTGGTTAGAAATGTTCATGGCAGAATTGAGCTGCGCACAAGTCACTGGCCATGGTTGAGGAGCAACACACTGTGCTCTGCCAGGAGGCAGTGCCAGGGTACTGGAGTGTGCACAGTGAATTGTTGAACACGTTTTGGGAAATGTAAAGGAAAATGACTGGATTCTGCCCCATGTACCACTAGGCCAATTAATCAGGCTTGACAAGTCATGAAAAACAGATTCTATGACATGGCTGAGGTAAAAAAAAAAAAAAAGTCAGAATTTGTCATGGTGCCAAATTAATCAGAATTTGTAGTCTGGATCCTCACTTGGCTATATGATGAAATTAAAACAACAACGAACAAACAAGCAAACAAAAAGAAAAAAAAAAGAAAAAAAAACCTACTCAGAACCCAAAAAACTTTGGAGCCTTCCATTATGCTAATTCACTGGTCAAAATTGATACCAATGGATGAATCACATAAATCTCAGTTGTAGCATTCAAATATGTGATTTACAATTGAAATCTGAGGATCTGTAAATTACAAGCATCGACATGCTTTAAGGTACACAGGATTTATCAAATACCCAAAAAAATTGCATTGTAATAAACTGCTATTCTCAGACCCATGGCTTCTGAAAATTGCTGCTGGTAGGAACTTTGATCAGCATATCTGCCTTCAGTGCAAAATATATATATTCCTCTCTTTCTGGTTTTACACAAAATCACACAAGGCAGTAGCTTCATCATAGAATCAACCAGGTTGAAAGAGACCTCCAACATCATCCAGTCCAACCTAGCACCCAGCCCTAGCCAGTCAACTAGACCATGGCACTAAGTACCGCATCCAGGCTTTGCTTGAACACCTCTAGGGACGGCGACTCCACCACCTCCCTGGGCAGCCCATTCCAATGGCAAATCCCTTTCTCTGTGAAGATTCTGATTTATAGGACATAAAGAAGCTTATTTGCAATTCTGTATCTATCCTGAGAAAACAAAACCAAACAAAAATCCCAAACAAACAAACAAACAAAAAAAAAACAACAAAGAGCAATCAAAACAATGTATAATATCAAGCACTGAGAAGTTACAAAATTCCAGGATTTCAGGACGAATTATCAGAATTTACTGTGGGACATATTGAAATATTTACGATGCAGTTGTTAAGTTTCTCCTGACCTGGATGCAAATGGTATGTACGCCTTTAGACCTAGTTAGAATCATAGGGCCATGGGGAAGGACAGCTCTCACCAAACCAGGTCTCTCACAGATTCATCCAACCAGTTCTTAAAACACTTCCAAGCATGAGGTGTCCATGTGACATGAAAAGTTAGTAAGACTTTCCACTACAAACCTTAGAATCATAGAATCAACCATGTTGGAAGAGACCTCCAAGATCATCCAGTCCAACCTATCATCCAGCCCTAGCCAATCAACTAGACCATGGCACTAAGTGCCTCATCCAGGCTTTTTTAAACGCTTCCAGAGACAGCAACTCCACCACCTCTCTGGGCAGCCCATTCCAATAGCAAATCACCCTCCCTGGGTAGAACTTCCTCTTAACATCCAGCCTCTGCCTCCCCTGGCACAACTTGAGACTGTGTCCCCTTATTCTGTTGTCTGGTTTCCTTCAAAATTGATGTCTTTTGTAGATCTCATTGAGCCTTGAGGAAAAAAAATATATATATTAGTGGCTTCAGTCTTCCAGCTGCCTAAATACATGAAGATACAGATTAAACTGAGTTTAGCATTTAGGAAATAAAAATACTTATGCATACATTTTAATACAAAATGTATGGGGAAAATATTGATGCTTTTCATATTCCTTTCTGCATACCACTACATCCACTTGAAGCCTCAAAGGAAGCAGAACTGCTCAATAATACAGTGCATCTAGACATGTTCACAGGTTGGTGTTTCCAGATTTGATTGTCAATAATTTACTTATCCCAATTACATTTTTAATTGAAACATACAAGAAGAAAAAGGTGTTAGAGTCACCCTTGAATAATTCACACTCAATCAACTTTAAAAAAAAAAACATAAAAGGAAAAAAGAAACTCCAAACATTTACCTTTCAGTTGAATCCAAGCATGGATAGTCTCAGCCCCTCACATTTATTTTGAGAAAGCTATGAGTGTCTGAAAAGAAAGGGGAGGGAATAGGCTGGAACTGACTTATGAATGCCATATTGTGTAGCTAAATCTTGTTTCCCACTCTTATTACAGAATGTTGTTGCTTCCCTGCAGATTAACAAATAAAGAAAAATATATACAAGAAAGATTCCAGTCTTTCCAAACTATGCATTATACACATTGCTTATGATTGCTTTGATCTTTTCAATTTCAACATTGTAAGTCTATTAAAGGTTTAGTACACTAAGGATCAGGAGCTAATCTTGCATTAAAGTGATTTGACTCACAATAGTATAAAGCGCTGATACGACCATACATGCAATTTATTTAGATGCCACGCAAAGACCTCTGAAATGGTGGTCTCAATTTTCAAGAACTTTTCAATAAGGGTCACAGAGCACTGGAACAGGCTCCCCAGAGAGATTGTGGAGTCTCCTTCTATGGAGACTTTCAAGGCCTGTCTGGATGCATTCCTCTGTGATCTGTGCTACGTTGTGTGGTCCTGCTCTGGCAAGGGGTTTGGACTCAATGATCTCCATGGGTTCCTTCCAACCCCTAATATCCTGTGATCCTGTGAGCTACAGGGAACCTACCTGAACCTAATCATTTCTTTTTGTACGGATGCCAGCAGAGTTTTGACTTGAAACATAGGCAGCCTCAGATAAATGAACAACACTGAAATGTCCATGTCCATCTCTTTCACTGTAGTTAGATTGGCCTTATCTAGGAAATTCTCCAGAGAAACAAAGAATAGAAGAAACAAAACCCCCAGCTGAAGCTAATGTATGTTTGGACTTGCTAGTCTAATGTTGATAAAATGAACATGGTTTCTGTGTAGTCAAGAGGTACAATGTCACATGAGTCATGCTATCTCAAGCACTGCTTACACAGTTCCCTACAAAGGACAAATCAACTCTTTTAGGATCCACAATATGAAAACGCTTTAGACCATGGACTGCTAAGATGTGCACAGGAGTGCAGAAACCACAAAACTATACAATTCACTATGGGAATAATTCTGCTTGAACCAGCTGTCAGTCATTCATGTTAACTAGACAGCAAAATAATTCCTCGGAGAGTGTGTGCTTTAGTTTCTTCTAATAAATGAGCAACCAAAGTGTTTTATGGCTTCTAATCTGAAGACTTAAGATTTTATCCAATAAGATGTTGAGCAGTCAAGTTCTGATCCTCTGCTGTCTTCAAAGGCACATGTAAGTGCTCTGCTAGGTCATTGCCAGATTAGATAGCACCTTGCAGGACCAAGCCTTAAAATCTTACCTTATCTGAAGGAGAGGTAAAAATTTTCTCCTTTGCTCTTGCATGTCTCAGTCTCTAAACCTGACTGTTAACACGCAAGGTGTTACTTACCAGCTCAATTTCCCCCTCTTTCCTCCAGTGAATTGAATTTATTGGTGTGACAAAAAACAAACTGAGGTTTCAGGCTTCCTAAGCTCTCCCTTCTCATGCAACAAGTATCTTTACAGATGCAGAAGCCAAAACCATCATAGCGTAAGCAACTGGTTTTGCTCTATGCAGTGGTAACAGTGAGAGAAACACAAAATGAATCAACACATCTTTAACTTGTTCATTCCCTTCAACTCAGTTTCACTGAATGTTCCACAGGAAAGGAGTCTTGAAAGACACTTGAAAATTTCAAGGCAAAGTTATAAACATTTTGTCCCTGTGTCTGTATTTTTATGTATATATTTGACAAAGATGCCATTTTCCAAGACAGCTTTCTCTTAATTTTTGATATTAAATACATGGATAAACTTTCAGGGTTTGCTTTTTTTTTTTTTTGCATGGCTGGTCAAGGGTTTCTTTTTTGTTTGTTTAGTTTGGTTGAGTTTGTTTTTTTTTTTTCATTGTAATTGTATTGCACATGCTTTGATCTTTAGTAAACCAACATGATGATGGCCTGCTGTGTGACAAACACTTATATCGAGGAAGGAAGTCTTCACCATTATCAGTTTGCATGTTTATAAGACTAATAATCTTTAAGCATGATATAATGAGAGAGTAATTTGCCATTAGAATGGGCTGCCCAGGCAGGTGGTGGAGTTGATGTCCTTGGAGGTGTTCAACTAAAGACTGGATGAGGCACTTAGTGCCATGGTCTAGTTGTTTGGACACGGCTGGGTGCTAGGTTGGACTGGATGCTCTTGGAGGTCTCTTCCAGGCTGGTCAATTATATGATTCTACATCTGAATATTTCTCAAATTCAGTAATTAGAGTTTCTGATAAATAGTGAAATAATTGGTAAGTAACTTGACAATAATAATTTTTTAATGGACTTTTGGTTTCGAACCATGCAGGAAAAGAAAATCCTTTGTGTTTTGCCCTGTGTCAAGGTCCGGGGAACAGGGATTAACAGTATCTCTGTCCCGAGGAGCAAGACCTGTTCTTATGGATTTTCGTGTTGTGAAATTAAGGTGCAAACGAGACCATATATCACCACGGAACTATTTATTAAAGGATAAGATTGGACAAAAGAGAGGGAGAGAGGGGGGAAAGGGAGAGAGAGAGAGAGAGAGAGGGATAAAGAGAGAGAGGGATAAAGAGAGAGAAGGAGAAGCAGGGAAGGAAAAGGGCTGTGATCATATTACCCTCAGTCGCAGGTTGGGGTGGGGGGGGAAGAGAAAGACGGGTGCGTGTGGCCCAGGGATGATCTTCTGCGGAGTCCGTCAGGGGTCCTTCTGGTGGTCTGGTGGAAGTCCGCCTGTGGTGGTTTGGCAGAGGTGCCGCTGGTGGTCTGCTGCTGGTCCCACTGGTGGTCCGGTGGAGGTGCCACACGATGCTGTGTTGAGAGTGCCACTGGAGGTGCCACACTTTGGCAGTCATTCCCTCTTGCCTTTTATACAGTTTTCTGCCCCTGTCCAGCTGCAGGTCCCCAGGAAATCTTCCTGTGTATTCTCGTACATTCGCAGGGGTCTGGCGCCACCGGGGAGAGGACCTCCGCCCCCTCCCTGGCTGTACCTGTCCATACCCTGAATACACACAGGCCTTTTCCCTTCGGGGTAGCTGAGATAAGCCGTAGGCCTCCTGGGCATTCCAGCCAGGCTGAAGGGCAGGAGTTTCGAAGGTGTTGTCTGTTGATTTGCATCTCTGAGCTTTAGGCCAAGCACCCAGTCTGAGTCCCGGAAACCAACAAAGGCAATCTTTATCTTTGATGAACAAGCGGGAGGCGATGCCATCTTTACCTTTGTTGATGAACAAGCGAGAGGCTTTAGACTCTCACACCCTGCCTACAGCCAGTTATGGTTACAGCACCAACAAATGGTTGGAAATATAAAAACTGTAGAGTATCTGCTGAATGTGGCACACAAACAAATTGTCAGTGGCACCATAATTGTTTGGTATGTGACAGTTGTTACCAACAGCAAGACAACATGTTAACTAAATAAAACCTTTAGCTACTGCCTGGCTTTGCTGGTGCTCTTTCAGTGTCATAAATAAATAAATAATAACTTAATGCACCTCTGAAGGGATAGAAATGGCGCCAGGCCTATTCTGCCCCCTTTATGTCTGCTTAATGTGTTTACCTCTGGTGTAGGCAGAAAAACGTGTCCAGGCAAGACAAAGTATGTGTAAGCCTATTTGGGCCTATGGGCCCTCCACGACATCCACTATGTACAGAGAGAACAGCAAAGCTGGTGAAGGATTTGGAAAGGAGTCCTAGAAGGAGCGGATGAGGGAACTAGAGTCGTTTAGCCTGGAGAAAAGAGGCTGAGGGGAGACCTTCTTGCTACCTATAACTGCCTGAAAGGAGGTTGTAACAAGGTGGGGTCGGTCTCGTCTCTCAAGTAGCAAGTAACTTGTCAGTGATATGGACAGAGGAATTGAATGCACCCTCAGCAAGTTTGCAGATGACACCAAGCTGTGTGGCACAGCTGACTTGCTGGAGGGCAGGGATGCCATCAAGAGGGACCTGGCCCAGGCCAACCTCATGACGTTTAACAGGGCCAAGTGTAAGGTTCTGCACCTGGGTCGGAGCAATCCCAGGCACAGATACAGGCTGGGTGGTGAATGGCTGAGAGCAGCCCTGAGGAAAAGGACCTGGGGGTCTGGGTTGATGAAAAGCTCAACATGAGCCTGCAGTGTGCACATGCAGCCCAGACAGCCAACCTGTGCTGGGCTGCATCAAGAGAAGTGTGGGCAGCAGGGCAAGGGAGGGGATTCTCCCCCTTTACTCTGCTCTCCTCAGACCCCACCTGGAGTACTGTGTGCAGTTCTGGAGCCCCCAACACAAGAAGGACATGGAACTGCTGGAGCGAGTCCAGAGGAGAGCCACGAAGATGCTCAGAGGGCTGCAGCAGCTCTGCTATGAGGACAGGCTGAGAGAGTTGGGGCTCTGCAGCCTGGAGAAGAGAAGGCTTCGAGGAGACCTTAGAGTGGCTTTGCAGTATCTGAAGGGAGCCTACAGGAAGGCTGGGGAGGGACTATTGACAAGGTCTAATAATGTCAGGACGAGGGGGAATGGGTTTAAACTGAAAGAGGGGAGATTTAGACTGGATATTAGGAGGAAGTTCTTTACAGTGAGGGTGGTGAGACACTGGCACAGGTTGCCCAGGGAGGTTGTGGATGCTTCCTCCCTGGAGGTGTTTAAAGCCAGGCTGGATGAGGCCTTGAGCAACCTCCTCTAGTCGGAGGTGTCCCTGGCTATGGCAGGGGGTTGGAGCTGGATGATCCTTGAGGTCCCTTCCAACCTAAACCATTCTATGATGCTATGAAATGATAGGACAGGAGGAAATTACCTCAAACTGTGCCATGGGGAGATTTAGATTTGAAATTAGGAAAATATTCTTCACCAAAAGGGTAGTTGAGCATGGAACAGGCTCCCCATGGAAGTAGTTGAATCATCATCCCTGGGGGGGTATTGAAATGGCTGATGGGGTAAATGTGGCACTCAGAGACATGGTTTAGTGGTGGACTTGGCAGTGCTGGGTTAACAGCTGAGTTCAAAGATCTTAAGAGTCTTTTCCAACTGAAATAATTCTATGATTCTGTTCCTCTTTACTATCACATTGTGGTAGCAGAGTCACAGTTTTATGACTTGTTTAACTATTGATGAAATCAGCCTTCAGGTTTAAAAACTGTTTCAGGCAGACTTTAAAACCTCACGTATTTTAAAACCTTCCTATGAGGTTAAACCTTTGTGCAAATCACCTGAGAAAGAAGCTCTTATTCTACCTGAGACCCTTAAAAGTTATTGAAACAACTAATGAGAAAATAACAGAACAAGTAATATTCAGTGAGGAGTATATTTCTGTGAAAATGCCAATAGATAAAAAAAAAAGACACATTTTTTCAGCTTCTAATGTGAAATGTGGTTTAACCTGAACAGTGACTGGAAAGGTTTGCATCTGTCTGTTTCAGAGACATTCTGAACAGAGTTCCCTTAGATAATTAAAAGGAAGTTGCTGGGATGCTTTGAATTAAAGTAGAAAACCCTCATTCTTCATGGCCAGAAAGCACAGTGGGATCCCATGGAGCTGGTATTTAATTGAAGAGTTTAGTTTGGTCCTCTTAGTTCTGAAAAATACAATTCTGAAGAAATAAAGGAAGAGACAAACATTGAGTAGATCTTTGGCTTTTTAAAATCACCATTTTGCAATGACTTCTACTTTTTCTTCCTGGCATGTCTCAGAAGTGGAGTGTGGAAGGCACTATCAAGTCATCAGACTTCTGCACAGTTCTGACATATGTGCCCCCGTGCCTTGAAGAGAGGTCTCAGAGTGAGGAAGAGTTTATTCTTTCCTTAAAATGCAGATTATCAATCTACTGTTTTGAATTTGATCACCAAAGCACCTATGCTGGATTCACTATCTCCATCATCACTAATTCAGGGGATTCTCTATCTGGTTCCAAGTAATTTGTTAGGTGTATCCAATGAATTTTCCTCTCATTTAAAGCAAAGAAGCAAGAGTGTCTTGGTTTGCCTTCTCAGAGTAGGAGACAAACAATCAGTATTTCCTCAGTGCTTTGCTTGTCTCTTGGGTGACTTGGGTAAACTGTGTGTGATTGCTGAAATCTATTGAAAATCAGAATTCACAATATCCTGGAGAGAATGGAAAAATGAGCTTAAGGAGAGCATAGTTTTACAAGACTGACTCAGGTCTGAGAGCTATCTAAATTCAATTTCCAGGCTCCTGGCAGAATGGGGATCTAGCATGCCAGGAAAAGAAACAGTATCCCTTCCCTTGAGTCTAATTAATTCCTGCAACAAAATCAAGTAAAGCCTCAGCTCATCAGGATTACTTCTAGATTTCTATAGTCAAGACTTCTTACTAGAAAAATATGTGTACAAACACAAGCTAAGGCTGTGAGGGAGTGAACAGGATATATTTTCAATCATAATTTCTGGAAGTGCAATATGGATTCCAAACATTTTCTACTTCATCTAGTATGTCTGATGAGTCATATAAATTTAGCTTTTGGAGACAAGTATAGCTGGCATTGGAGGTAGGCTTCTGCAGTCAAGCCCAGTGCATGTCTGCACTTCTTAGCAAAAACGTTGGTGTTTGTGGTGTTGTACTGTCAGGCATTACTCCCAAGGAGACATATACAATAGCAGCAGAACTGGTTTCTTTTCAAACTTAAGCTGAAGTCCACACCTTCCTATACATTCAAATGTAAAACTTTCTGAAATGATAGCTAAAAGTGATAGAGTATGACCTAAAGATTCCACTGCCTGTGAAAACAAAAAGGAAAACAGCAGCCCAGCAACAGCTGTTAACAGGTTTCAGATGCCCAGATTGCAACTCTGCAAGAGAATAGGTCTGATTTAGGCTGATGGCAGCAGATTGCTTTATAAAAGAGCATCATCAGAACTTTTCTCAGAACCTGTTAGATTTGCTCAGTCACATGCCCTTGATCCTATCATATCTATTATCTTTCAACTTTTTCTTTCCAAAGGTTTAGCTACAGTTAAGTATCATCAGACAATAGCAACCTGTTCTAGTGGGAGGTGCCCCTGCCTATGGCAAGGCATTGGAACTGGATGATCCTTAAGGTTCCTTCCAACCTAAACCATTCTATGATTCTATAATAAGTACAAATACCAAGACACCATCCTAGGTTATATATGAAATTCAGTTACTGAATAAGAGGAGTCTCATCAAACTCACACTAGAGGTTGAAGCCCTAGAATGAGTGGAAAAAACCTCACAGAAATATGCTTTTGAGGTCAAGTATTTCTGATCAGATTTATTCACCAGGCTGAGCTGTGATCTTGTGTTGGACTGTCATGTTACTGCTCTTTCTCTGTAGGCTGAAACCAATCCTATGAGAAAAATCTGCTCTCATAGAATAATTGAATCAATCAGGTTGGAAGAGACCTCCAAGATCATCCAGTCCAACCTAGCACCCAGCCCTGTTCAGTCCACTAGACCATGGCACTAAGTGCCTCATCCAGTCTTCAACACCTCCAGGGACAGCGACTCCACCACTGCCTTGGGCAGCCTATTCCAATGCCAATCACTCTCTCTGGCAAGAAGTTCCTCCTAATATTCAGCCTAGACATCCCCCAGCACAACTTGAGACTGTGTCCCTTTGTTCTGTTACTTTGACCAGAGGTACATCTTTTCTGACATTTCCTTTAAATGAATACTCCAATGAAACTTTCAACTTCTAAACTTTCAGCTACAAAGTAGAACCAGGTAAGAAAATCTATCTCTGCTGGGCAACAAAGATAAAATAGTTCAAGAGCAAACCTTTTCCCCCCACACACTGTATCTTTGCATGTCAAACACTTTTCTCCCAGTTGCCCAGCTGGAGACACTTTATTAAACTTCACCATGGTCATTACTGTTCAGTTAAAGCATGAATAACAAAGCATGAACAAACAAGTACTTTGTTCTCCAGGTTCCAGCAGCTTGTTGACATGCAGTGTGAAGAATTTCAGTTTGAATCCTGGTGATTTAGGGTAAGAATCTGGACCACAGATTTTCAGAAAACATGTGAGGGCAAAGGTGTGCTTGTGATAAAACTTCTGTTTCTTCCATTTTCTGTATCATCTCCAAGTATGACTAAAGGTAAAAAAAAAAAAAAAAAAAAAAAAAGGTGACAAACTGAGAGGCTGAGAGCTGAAGTTGTTTAGCCTGGAGAGGAGGAGGCTCAGGGCAGACCTCATTGTTGTCTACAATTACCTGAAGGAAGGCTGTAGCCAGGTGGGGGTTGGTCTCTTCTCCCAGGCAGCCAGCAACAGGACAAGGGGACACAGTCTCAAGTTGTGCCAGGGGAAGTCTAGGCTGGATGTTAGGAGGAAGTTCTTCACAGAGAGAGTGATTGGCATTGGAATGGGCTGCCCAGGGAGGTGGTGGAGTCACCGTCCCTGGGGGTGTTCAAGAAAAGACTGGATGGGGCACTTAGTGCCATGGTGTAGCTGATTGTGTAGGGCTGGGTGCTAGGTTGTACTGGATGATCTTGGAGGTCTCTTCCAACCTGATTGATTGTATGATTCTATGAACTGAAGCGTGATAAAGCATTCATTCTTTCATAGGATGCATCTTAATGTCTTTTAGACTCTCAGAACTACTAGGGAACAAGGTAGAGATTGTAGAATGACATTAGAAAATATGTAGTTCAGTGAAAACCAGATGCACTAGAATTTTTCACTTTCTACCCAGCCCTAAACTACATAGCAAACAGAGCTTTACATACCCACTGCTTTCATGAATGAAGACATTTGTGAAGGTTTGAGTCACTTCCATGCTGTGTAATGTCTGGGGGTGGCTCACAGGCCACCATATTGCATGTATTTCTTGTTTCAAATCAACACTGTTGAACCTGTCCTGGATGGTTTCAAAATCATTCAGAATCCCAAACCTTCAAAGCCTAAGCAGTGAAAGAAAGTTCATCATTTCAAGAACATGCATGAAAGGGAAAGTTTTGTGACATTTATTATTTTTTCCTAAGAAAGGATAAAGCTTTCTTCTCTCTGCTCTCCCTGAGACTAAAACATTAAAAAGAATAAGTTCATTCTCTGAAATTTAACTTCCTGAAAGCAGCCTAAGATACCCATCTATGATCTTGACAGACACCTCTAGAGTATGATTCCACTCAGACCAAGAAAAAATGTCCAACATAGATATGTTGAAAAGTCTTTGGAAATGCTTGTGCTTGCATGACAATGTTCAAATCTCTTTTCCTCAATGAAGTCATTTTAACTCTGGAATTATTATGCTGCTCTGCTTCACAAGTATGTTGCTCAGATTGTTCACAAGCTGCTTTGAAGGTGGAAAGCATTGAATTATGACTCAAAATGTGTGTTTGTGGCCTCCCTCTAATTACAACGGATAACAGTTTTGGTTGATGTGCTAAACAGCAAAGGAACACATAAGCAAAAAACACAGTTAGTTTCTTAGGCTGTGAAATAATAAGTGGAAGTATCCTCTGTATTATCATGAGCAAATATTTCTTCACCTCTGCGTAAAAGTGCAAGTATTTGTACCTGAAAATAATGTACTATTTTCACAATGAACTTACTAAGATAGCTGCAATGACCAATTTGTATCATAGAATCATAGAATCAACCAGGTTGGAAGAGACCTCCAACACCATCCAGTCCAACCTAGCACCCAGCCCTATCCACTTAACTAGACCATGGCACTAAGTGCCTCAGCCAGGCTTTTCCTGAACACCCCCAGGGACAGTGACTCCACCACCTCCCTGGGCAGCCCATTCCAATGCCAATCACTCTCTCTGTGAAGAACTTCCTCCTAACATCCAGCCTATACTTCCCTACAGCACAACTTGAGACTGTGTCCCCTTGTTCTGTTGAAGGTACAATTAAATTGAAACTTATGTCTTTATCAAAAAATGGATGTATAATTTTGGTCTTTACAAGGTAAGACTTTTTCCTATTGAGAAGTCAAACTGTGCCTTGAATTGCTTCCCCTTTTAACTTGTATGTCAAAGAAAGCAAAATTATTGAGAAAAATAGTTGCTTTCCAAGCAGTTGTAAAGAAATCAGATGTTTTAAGGACAACTGTATTCAGTGCCAGTTAGAAAACCTAAGGGATGCATGTATCTCATCTTACATAGAACATGAGGGGAAAAAATGGACTTTGGATGAGAGAAGTACAAAAACAGAGAAAAAGAGGAAAAATAAGGATGAAAGAAACACAGTTCTTTTTCAACAACAATAGCAAAACCACACCGAAAATCTTTTGCCAGTATTTTTCCTTCCATTTCTTTTTCTTGTTGAAAGAGTAAGAATTTTTTTTTTTTGGGGGGGGGGAGGGGGAGAGAGAGAGAAATCTAAAATCATAGCCACATTGGATGTTTTGAGCTGGAAAAGTCCTTTAATAATCACCTGATCCAATTGCCCTTTAGTGAATAGGGATAGCTTCAACTAAATCAGGTTGCTCAGAGCCCCATCTGACTTGGCCTTGAACACTTCCATTGGTGTGGTATTCACAACTTCTCAGGGCAACCTGTTCTATCTTGCCACCCTGATGGTAAAGAATTTCTTTCTTTTGTCCAGTCTGCCCTCTTCCATTTTAAAACCTTTACCCCTTGTTATGTCACTACAGATCTTGGTAAAACATCTCTCTCTGTCTTTCTTATAAGCCCCTCTTATATATTGAAAGGCCATAATAATGCCTTCCTGGAGCTCATTCTTTTCCAGACTGAATAACTGATAACAATCATAACTAATTAGAACTGGGGATGTTTAGCCTGGAGAAGAAGAAGCTCAGGGGGGACCTCATTGCTGTCTACAACTATCTGAAGGGAGGCTATAACCAGCTGAGGGTCAGTCTCTTCTGAACAAGAGGAGGTCTAGGCTGGATGTTAGGAGGGAGTTCTTGCCAGAGACAGTGATTGGCATTGGAATGGGCTGCCCAGGGAGGTGGTGGAGTCTTCATCCCTGGAGGTGTTCAAGCAAAGCCTGGCTGAGGCATTTAGTGCCATGGTCTAGGTGATTGGCTAGATCTGGGTGCTAGGTTGGACTGGATGATGTTGGAGGTCTCTTCCAATCTGGTTGATTCTATACTTCCATACTTCTGCTTTTAAATTTAGTTTGGATAACTTAAAAGGTAAAGGAAAGTTAATATTTTTGAGACTTTCTTTACTCTTTGGGAAAATCTGAATTTGTTACACACAGACACACATATGCACACAGGATTTCATAGACACATAAATTCCTCCTAATTTTTGGGTTTGTTATAAAGAAAGGTTAAGGTGATAATATTTGCCTGTCTTTTTTTCTGTATAAATGAGTCACAGTACTGTCTATGCATAGCAAATTCAGGTTATGTGGGAATTAAAATGCGTGTTCATGAATAAAAGAGTGACAAAATCAATTGTGTTTGGCTTCAGCACTTGTAGACAGTAGTACAGTTGGAAACAGGTGGGTGGCTTGTGGTCACAGTAGAGGGAAAAATAAATTCTAAGAAATAAGGGTGGGTAGTAGCTATCTGGAAAAAAGGTGGATTTTTTTTTTTAGACCTAAGCACGTGCTGTGCTAATGTGGATGTTCAAGACTTGAACGTGGTCTTGCTGTAAAAGGTCAGGTTCTCAATTCTCCTTTTTTCAGACTAAATTATTACACACAAAAAAAGCCATAATAAAATTCAAAAAAATACACTGATTCAGAAGAAGTAATTTAATTTTCTCTGTAGGATTAAATTACATCATATTTATTACAGTAACAAATTATTTTCATATTGATGGAAAGGATTGGATTAAAGTCTGTGATAAATAAAAAACAGGTGGGACAAGAAACCTCATCTTCACTGTCCGTTCTTGACAGGGATAACTTTCAAGTGTCCCTAAAATTGATACATCCTTTGACATCTCTTACCTTTGTTTTATTGTCCAGCAACTTAGGCTGTGTCAATCATTAATGGCACAGACTATGTCTGTCAGTTGCAACAACAGAAACTCAGCTGCAGTGTTCAGAACATTGGGAGAAAGACCTTGGTAGACTCTAATAACAAGCTATCTCCTCTTTCAGGACAGTTGACTGATTTCCTGAAGTGCTTCCTCTGTGGTGGATGCATCATTGTTTAACCGCTGAGTACTATCCAACAAGACTAAACCACAATCGCCGTGACACGGATTTCCATGAAATCCTTGAGCGTGTCCAGAGAAGGGCGATGAGGCTGGGGAGAGGCCTCGAGCACAAGCCCTATGAGGAGAGGCTGAGGGAGCTGGGGTTGTTTAGCCTGGAGAAGAGGAGGCTCAGGGGTGACCTTATTGCTGTCTACAACTACCTGAGGGGTGGTTGTGGCCAGGGGGAGGTTGCTCTCTTCTCTCAGGTGGCCAGCGCCAGAACGAGAGGACACAGCCTCAGGCTGCGCCAGGGGAAGTTTAGGCTCGAGGTGAGGAGAAAGTTCTTCACTGAGAGAGTCATTGGATACTGGAATGGGCTGCCCAGGGAGGTGGTGGAGTCGCCGTCCCTGGAGCTGTTCAAGGCAAGATTGGACGTGGCACTTGGTGCCATGGTCTAGCCTTGAGCTCTGTGATGAAGGGTTGGACTTGATGACCTGTGAGGTCTCTTCCTGAGACCTGTGAGGTCATCTTCCTGATGATACTATGATACTATGATAATGTTTCAGCCACTCCAGCCAGACATTTAGGGAATTAAGGACTTTCAGATCCCCACAAACAGTTACAGTTTCAATTAATAATCCTACTCCATGTACATCTCTACTGTAAGAGCACCCATAGTTGGTGCCTCGTTAGGGTTTCCATTCTTTGAAGGATAACAATGACATTTAGATGTGCCCAACTGGCTGTCTTTCACTGATCCCAAAGCTCTGTATAAAATACTGCACAAATTAAGTGAATCTAATTAGCTGAGAGAGTAGGCATTCTTCAGCCTGCAGAAGTTGTGATGATTTGGGTGTTATTTGTCCCACACACACTTTAGAAATCACCCAGACTAGACTCAGCCAGCTCTGGAAATTGAATGAAGTTTATATTCACAGCTTAGCACAATATACAAGCAGATATCTACAATATCTACAGTTACATACAGAAATATCTAAGGTAAAAGGTAATGCAGAAACACAACAGCCCTCCCAGAAACCAGAGTCCCCAGGAGCGGCTCCCAACCCCCTTTCACCTTCTCCCATCACTCTCTACCTTACCCCAGACATTACCTTGTGCCCAAAGAAGACTGGAGGGTTGGCCAGGGGAGTTAGGAAGCAAGTGGATTAATCAGAGAGATGGCAAGTTGGGTAAGAGAGAAGTGCAGCCCACAGGCCGGACAGAGAGCATCTCCCTTATCTGTGTTTGGATTCTTGTTCTTGTACATCTCAACAAGCCTATGAGTGAAGTAGACATCACCACTGTTTCTCTCTCACAGCCTGTAATCTAGTTCTTCCCGCCAAAACATTCTAGCTAGCTTCAAACTAGCAGAGAAGGAAAGGCTCATGAGAGATCTTTCATGTCCAGAGAAGGGCAAATAAGCTGGTGAAGAGTCTGAAGAACAAGTCTTATGAGGAGCAGCTGAGGGAAGTGGAATTGTTTAGTCTGGAAAAGAGGAGGCTGAGAGGAGACCTTCTCACTCCCTGCAAGTACCTGAAAAGAAGTTATAGCAAGGTGGGTGTTAAGTATCCTCTCCCTAGTATCAAGTGATAGAATGCAAGGAAATGGCCTCAAATTGTGCCAGGAGAGGTGTGGCTGTTTGAGCTAGATTTCTAGCTCAGACATAAAAATGTTTGGAACAGAGAAACTTAGAAGTAGAAGCTCTGAGTGGAGAGGTGAACATTCTAGGGAAAGGGCACATAATGGCAACAATGGATAAGTTAATACTATTTCATTGGAGTATCAAGAGCTTTATGTCTGGAAGTACAGCTTATACCCCTCTCTTGCTGCTTCTGCCAGTTCAGCTGCACCCGCTGCTATCTTCCCCCACCGCTGTTTTGGTTGCTGCTGCTTTTGCTGCTGTGCCGCTGCTTGACCCCTTCCTCATCTTCGTTAAGGTTATTATATTTCTCTAGTAGTTTATTCTCCTTATACTGTTCTATTTAAACTACAAGAAATACAACTTTATTTTTCCCTGACTTTCCAAAAAAATCCGTGTTGTACTGAGTTTATTCTACTGGGGCAGGAATCCACCCTAACATGGGACAGGAGGTGTAGATTGGATATTAGGAAAAAAATCCTTTACTGAAAGAGTGGTCAGACATTGGAACAGGCTGCCCATGGAAGTGCTGGAGTCATCATCCCTGGAGGTGTTCAAACAACGTGTAGACATGGCATTTCAGGACATGGCTTAATGACCGTGAAGGTTTAGGTCAACAATTGGACTTGATGATCTTAGAGGTCTTTTCCAACCAAAATGATTCTATGATTCTTATTGTGGCTTTCCAACACTTAATGAGGCCCTACAAGAAAGATGAGGACAGTCTTATTAGCAAGGCATTTTAAGATAGAGAAAAAAACCCAAAGTAAATATTTTAAACTAAAATAAGGTAGATTTAGGTTTGTTATAAGAAGAATTTTTTTTGCAATAAGAGTGGTGGAACAGGTTGCCAAAAACAGTGGTAGAAGTTTCATGTCTGGAAATATTACATATTACACCTGGGTTGGTGCAATCCCAGGCACAGATACAGGCTGGGTGGTGAATGGCTGAGAGCAGCCCTGAGGAAAAGGACCTGGGGGTCTGGGTTGATGAGGGGAATGGGTTTAAGCTGGAAGAGGGGAGATTTAGACTGGATGTTAGGAGGAAGTTCTTTACAGTGAGGGTGGTGAGACACTGGCACAGGTTGCCCAGGGAGGTTGTGGATGCTTCCTCCCTGGAGGCGTTTAAGGCCAGGCTGGATGAGGCCTTGAGCAGCCTGCTCTAGTGGGAGGTGTCCCTGCCTATGGCAGGGGGTTGGAGCTGGATGATCCTTGAGGTCCCTTCCAACCTAAACCATTCTATGATTCTATGATTCTATTCCAGGTCATATTGGACAAGGCTCTGAGCAAACTGATCTAGCTGAAGATGTTCCTTCTCAGTGTGGTTATGTTGGACTAGTTGGACTTTAAGAGCCTCTTCCAACCCAAAGCATTCTATGATTCTATGAGAATTGTAGGATCCAGGTTACACTGGCCAGTCTACTGAGATGGAAGTACCCAGTGCACTGTGTTATGCAGGAATGTAGACATCTCTGTCTACAGCTCACTAAGTCACAGGTAACAGCAGGAAGAAGAGGAATGCAGAATTTCTCTTACCTCCCTGAGTTCTTCCAACAAGAGTGGTAACTGTTGCAGTGTTTCTGCTTCATGTGTGGGGACACAGGAACAATTTTTCCTATAAAATGGCATTCAAAGAGACATGGGTGATGTAGCTGATCAGAAAGAGCTGGGCTCTAACTTAAATCATACTTAGTATTGAGGTTAAGTGAGAGACTCCTACAGATATTTAATCTTATCTGAAAATGATAAAATTATAATCATAGAATCATAGATTCAACCAGGTTGGAAGAGACCTCCAAGATCACCCAGTCCAACCTAGCACCCATCCGTATCCAGTCAACCAGACCATGGCACTAAGTGCTTCAGCCAGGCTTTTCTTCAACACCTCCAGGGATGGCAACTCCACCACCTCCCTGGGCAGCCCATTCCAATGCCAATCACTCTCTCTGGCAACAACTTCCTCCTAACATCCAGCCTATACCCCCTCTGGCACAACTTGAGGCTGTGTCCCCTTGTTCTATTGCTGGTTGCCTGGCAGAAGAGACCAACCCCCACCTGTCTACAGCCTCCCTTCAGGTAGTTGTAGACAGCAATGAGGTCTGCCCTGAGCCCCCTCTTCTCCAGGCTAAACAACCCCAGCTCCCTCAGCCTCTCCTCATAGGGTTTGTGTTCCAGGCCTCTCACCAATTTCGTCACCCTTTTCTGGATATGTTCCAGTGGCATATTCTTGAGGTGCTTTTTCCTGTCCTTTACATTGATAAGAGAGCCTGTGTCATTTGCTTACTTACACTGGATGCCTAGGTTTTGGATGTCAATGGAAAATGAAATCTTTTCCAACTAGAACAAAAATCAGTCACTGAAGTGATTTGGCTATGAAAAACACAGTTGGCAATTTAAGGGTGTTTTATCAGTTGTTTCTCACAGAGACAAGGAAGAACACCATTTACAAGCACACTTCAGCCTTTGTCTGGAGTAATATGGACAAGGCTGATCATGCTTTTACAAACAAATTGCTTTAAAATAAGAGAGGAAAGCTAAAAGAAGGGCGTAAGTCTAGGAATAAGTACAGTGGTCTCCAAATACATTTGTGAGCTGAGGGCAAAAGAGAGACAATCTAAACCACAATGTCATCATGAATAAGGCTCATATAAATTGTCCATTAGTACATTTAGACTGGAAATAGGGACATGATCATATGTTTTAGCAAGAGGCTGACCTATATAAAGCAGGATTCACCATCCAATTCCATGTGCCTATGATACAGGCTGTGCAATCTCCTTAGCTATTCATGTCTCATTATACATGACACATCCTTCTTGATTCACATTAGGCACAGAATGCTCGTTTTTGCTGACTGCATCTTTCTCTTAAAAGACTTTAAAAGGGGTGAGGGAAATGAGAAGAAAACCCTCAACTGTGAAAGCAGTAAAAGAAAAAAAGAAGCTTAGTGCAATGTGTGCATGTGTGTGCTCATTTGCAGATGTCCTTAACACTAAACACAGTGTAAAACGTTTAGTCAGAAATGGATTAAGACTTCAGACTGGAACTGAAATTCAATTTTTTTATCTGTCTCACAGTTCTTAATGGATTTGAGATTTCTTAGCTTATAAACTATCTCAGAAAATGAATTGAACACTAAGACAAAACTTATAGTTGACCACCACACCTTATAACAACCTTGTCTAGGAGCTGTGTCCTCAGACATATGATAGAAGTTATTTTCTTCTTGTTTAAACACAGAACAGGTAGATACTGGGCAAGGTCTCAGAAAGGGTTCATTTGTTAGTCTCAATGGCTCCAGCCTGGGACAAGGTATTAAATTTCTGGGCCATAAAGACCAAGCACTTAGTCTTTGACCTAGTGACTAATCCAGTTACTCCCTGGAAGAACATCCCACCCAGAGGCATATCTTGAAAGGCAGAGTCCATGCTAATCAGTGCAATAGCATGACCTACATCCTACCACAAAAATCCATGTATGTGAAATATCCCTGTGAGGCCTGGGGCACTCCAAAGGTTAAAATAAGAAACATATTTACTTAATAGTTAGCTAAAGCCCTAAGAAAATCTCTTATAATTATAAAAGCTCCCAACCTCTTTTCCATCCCCCTTTCTTCCTCCTTCTTCTGATACTGCAAAGAGAACACACACTAAAATATTGATTTAGGGCACAGAAAAGCACCCAGTTAGATATGATTTGAGTTACATGATGAGATGCAAGTTACTGTCTCAGAGGTCAGAAAACATGATGAAAAATTAATTAAGAAACCAAGAGAGAAACTAATTTCAGCAGCATTTCGACAAATTTGGATGTGACTAAGACAAGATAATGATCCTTTTACAGAGCAGGACATGGGACCAAAGTCTGCTCACTTCACCTTGGTGACAGTGCCATGATTGCGGTGGTTTGGGTGTCCCCAGCCCCACCCCCACCCCCCCCTTAAGAAATCACCCAGACTAGACTCAGCCAGCTCTGTAAATATGAATGGAGCTTATATTTACAGCTAGCACAATGTACAAGCAGATATTTACAGTATATACAGTTATAGACAGAAATATACAAGGGAAAAGGTAATACAGAAACACAACTCCCCTCCCAGAAACCTGAGTGCCCAGGAGGGGCTCTCAACTGCCCCTTCATCTTCCCTCTACCCCTCTCAACCTTACCCCAGTCCCAAGGAAGAATGGAGGTTTGGCCAGGGGGCTAGGAAGCAAAGTGGATTAGGCAAAAATGGAGGGTGAGGTTAGAGAGTAAGATGAAGCTCAGCCAGTTCCCCAGTCCCAAGCAAGACTCCCAAATGAAGTGATTATCTGTGTTTTGCTTTTCATTGTTATACATCTCATCAAGCCTATGAGTGAAGTAGACATCACCATTGTTTTCCTTTCACAGCCTGTAACCTAGTTCTTCTCACCAAAACATTCTAGCTGGCTTCAAACTAGCACACATGATGTACACCTGAATTAGGTCAGCAAGGGTCAGACAAACAAGTATTTCTTATAGGCAAATGCCACAGAAAATGCTTCTTTTTATAGGCACAACCAGCTCCGTTTCTCCCATGCAATGTCTTTGAATTGCATTGTTTTGCTTAACAGAAAGCACTTTTTAGCTACTGTACAGTGTGTGTGGAAGCACATGGAATGCCTTTTCTCCAACAGAGATAAGTGCACTTTAAAAGGGATACACTTTAAAACAAATTGTAATGATAATGAAAATAGTTTTTTAAAAAATAATAATCTAATAGTTCTCAAAAAATCCCATCAAGACAGTAAGAGAAATAGCTGGAGATGTGTCCCTGGGATTTGCTTCAGACACCAGTGCACTCTCCTATTCTCATAGAATCATAGAATTAACCAGGTTGGAAGAGAACTCCAGGATCACCCAGTCCAATCTATCACCCAGCCCTACACAGTTATCTAGACCATGGCACTAAATGCCTCATCCAGTCTTTGCTTGAAGACCTCCAGGGATGGTGACTCCACCACCTCCCTGTTTCAATTATTCCCAGAAAAATGCTAGCATTCTCTCTGACTGCATGCATGGAGAAGTTTCCAAAAGCTCCTGTGATGTGTGATGTAATATTGTTTTTCTGCCTTCCACTTGGAGGAATTTTGTTCTTTTACTATGCCTGAAAGATAGGAAGGACAGTGTTGATGTCAGAAAATTTCAAGTGGGAACCAAAGGTGTGGAGAAACTACATCAAAATATTTTCACCAAATTGAGGAAGCAAACCCAAGCAGTCCTCCAGTCAAGAATAATATTCCTTTGTCATTTCATAGAATCACAGAATGGTTTGGGTTGGAAGGTACCTTAAATATCATCTAGTTCCAAGACCTCTTCCATAGGCAGGGCAACCTTCACTAAACCAAGATCTTCAATGTCCCATCCAGCCCAACTTTATATAGTCTTTGGTCTATTATATTCTGACAATACAAACTAGTTCTGTAATACAGAACCTGTGTGGCCAATAGGATGAGATTTAACAAGACCAAATGCAGGGTTCTACACTGGCCATGACAACCCCAAGCAGTACTACAGGCTGGGGACAGAGTGGCTGGAGAGAAGCCAGGAAGAAAGGGACCTGACTGTACTGGTAGATAGTAGCTGAAGATGAGCCAGCAGTGTGCCCAGGTGGCCAAGAAAGCCAATGGAATCCTGGCCAGGATCAGGAGCAGTGTGCCCAGGAGGACAAGGGAAGCTATTCTTCTCCTGTACTCAGCACTGGTCAGGCCACACCTTGAGCACTGTATCCAGTTCTTTGACCCACAATTCAAGAGAGATGTTGAGACACTGGAACGTGTCCAGAGAAGAGTAATGAAGCTGGTGTGAGGCCTGGAACACCGCCCTGTGAGGAGGGGCTGAGGGAGCTGGGGTTGTTTAGCCTGGAGAAGAGGAGGCTCAGGGGGAGATCTCATTGTTGTCTACAATTACCTGAAAGGAGCCTGTAGTCAGGTGGGGGTTGGTCTCTTCTCCCAGACAGCCAGCAACAGAACAAGGGGACACAGTCTCAAGTTGTGCCAGGGGAGGTCTAGGCTGGATGTTAGGAGGAAGTTCTTCACAGAGAGAGATTTGCCATTGGAGTGGGCTGCCCAGGGAGGTGGTGGAGTTGCCATCTCTGGAGGTGTTGAAGAAAAGCCTGGATTAAGCACTTAGTGCCATGGTGTAGTTGACTGGATAGGGCTGGGTGATAGTTTGTACTGGATGATCTTGGAGGTCTCTTCCAACCTGCTTGATTGTATTGCATTGCATTGTATTGCATTCTATTCTGTTCTATTCTAACCTACTGCTATGAATTTTCTATATATCCACATATATACATTAATTATAAATAATTTATGCAAATATTTACTATATCACAGCATAATTTTGGTGCCTGAGAGGGCTCTGAATCCCTCTGTAGTTCTTCATTCTTCTTTTATTTGCATGCAATGGATATCTTTCTTCCTTTTGCCCATCTATGGAAAAGTTAATGAAGCTGATGTTGAGCAGGGAAGTTACAAACATTGATAACACTGATCTGAGAATTTGGAATCACTAGCAGAAAATATCAGGATAGAATGAAGATTGGGTAGATGCAAAACACAGAAATGATCTGTAGGGAATCTCATTTATTCTAAAAGTTTAATACAGACCGGAATTGCAAAAGGAAGCCAACTTGCTTTAAACCTGCTCTTCATTATCAATCCAACTCTTCAGGAAGTGAAGCAATAAGCAGAGAATCAGGAGATCTATTAAAAACACAAACAAACAAAAGAAAATAATTCCAGCTTTTAGATATTTTTAATAAGCAAAAAAGAAAACAAAACCCAGCAAGAAAATACCAAAAGGTAGCTAAAACATTAAATCATTCACCTCTGCCATCCTAGTCTTCATCCCTTTGCATGCTTCAATATTCCCTTACTCATAAAATATCACACATATTTATCAGGATTTTTTTTCTATAAAAACCATCTTCTCCAGGGGGAAATACATTAAATAAATCAGTCAATCAGATTTTTAAGTGAGTTTGCTGATTTATGTTATTATTTAAAATACTCACTGATTTTGCCATCAGAAGACAGTAGAGAAATAGAGAAAAATCAGAGGAACCTAGGAAAAAAAAGAATATGGAATCATAGAGTCAATCAGGTTAGAAGAGATCTCTAAGATCATCCAGTCCAACCTATCACCCAGCCCTATCCAGTCAACTACACCATGGCACTAAGTGCCTCAGACAGGCTTTTCTTCAACACCTCCAGAGATGGTGACTCCACCACCTCCCTGGGCAGCCCATTCCAATGCCAATCACTCTCTCTGGCAACAACTTCCCTCTAACATCCAGCCTATACTTCCCCCAGCACAACCTGAGACTGTGTCCCCTTGTTCTGTTGCTGGTTGCCTGGAAGAAGTAACATTAATTAGCAACATAGGAAACCCAACAGTAAGCTGAGAGTTCTTTGTGTAGAAATAGCAGATAAGGATGATGAGATTTTGAACTCAGTAATAACTCAGCAACCTATGTCATGTGGACAAAGTAATGTGAAAGTGACTCTGTGATGTTTTAGAAGAAAGGTTTCTTGTACAACAGTGAACTTATATTTGTCTCATTCTACAAGGCATTGCTAAAGCCTTACCTACAATAGATAGAACTTTTCTGATGTCCTACACTAAAGAAAATTGAAAGGAAAAATAATAGGCAGACAGATGGACATTACTTGGCAAACCCCTCCAATACTGCAGTGGAATTGCTTACATGTCAAGCAGATGTTCAAGCATTTATCCAAACCAGTATCTGAAAGAAGTCAGGGTATGATGAAAAACTCTTTGGAGTCAGCAGGAAGCCTTCCATTGATTTCTGTGGCTATTGATAAGACATTCTGCAGGACAGAAGTATAGTGACATAAGTACCCATACATATTTGCAGAGTTAAGTCCATCCTTGTAGTTCATAGGCAGAACTTTTAGGATACTTCATCCACACTGAATTCTTTTGCAAGCTACAGTGTTAAAGATATCAGAACATTTCCTTCCTGAGAACAAACACATTATCCTGTGGTGTTAATGCATCTCCTGTCATTTGACATTATTTCAGGTGACTTCTCTGCTATTCAATCATGTGAGATAGCCAAAAAGATAAATGCATCTGGGAAGAGCAAAGAACAATACAGCAATATTTTAATCTGTCCTGGGGTTCTCTCTTTTTTCAAATATTTTCTGTTATTATTTTTAATTCTCCCCTTTAAAACTTATTTGGCAACTGCATTTATTTCATGTTGCAGTTGCTACAGGTTAACAATATTGTTTTATCAGCAAACATTTATCTTCAGGTAGAAAGTTATCCTAATACAGGAGATACCTTATCCAAGGACAAATAGAAAGGGGAATATTTTCAGAGGATAATGTTAATGTCCCTAATGCTATAAAAAATAAATGGAATCTGATTAACAGCACTAGAAAGAAGTTAGTCATAGGTTGTATATAAAACATAGTTGCCTTGGTTTGGAGAGTTATTTTTTGGCAGTTTTAAGTCAGTACATTAAAAGATGTGATGGCATTAAAGCTATGAAAAATATCTTAGTGCTTTGGTGTTATAAATAGAGTTTGAAATCTGGGAACCTGGAGAGATTTCAAAGTCAGCTTTTCTGCAGTGAGAAGGATGTGATACACCACACATCACCATCTTCTCAGCTTTCTGGGAGTGGCATGAAAAATGACACTTGCACTATGGTCAAATTTGGGTTATATGGCAATAGGAACTTTGTGCATGTTTTGTTCCTGAATGTTGATTCATCAGAGGACTTCTCCAAATGCCAATATACTCTAAAGGAGTCTCGGACACATTTCAGGATGCGTTTTCTAAATGACCTTACCTTATACAACTTCTGAGTGGAGTGCAAAGAAGGGAGAAACTTTGTACATACCCTTCAGCCTCCTCATCTCTGTGGAAGGTGGAATGCCCACAGAGCTAAATGCTCAAACCAGCCAGCACACTGTTAAATCAGTATGATTGTCTAACCGGAGACAAACATCTAAGATGCGAAGCCAGGCAGGCACAGCATGGTTGTCAGGAGAGGTGCCACCTTGGCAGCAGAGCCCAAAGCCTGTTATCGTCCTGCAGATCAGAGAATGATGGGACAAAGGCAGCTGAAAGTCACAGAAGAGAAGATGCTGATCTTACATGAGTAGCCATTTTTCAAGTGCTTGAGATAAAGAGGGCTGCATGAGGATCTTGGTGAGGCAGAGTATGGCGAGCAGATGCCTTTTCTGTCTGAGCACAGAATGACCTTCTTTGTGAATCCTGCAAATAACAAGACACTTTTTATTCAGCCTCTGCACCATTTATTCTCTCACACAGAGTTGCTCATGCCTTGCATGTGGATTTGGGGAAAGTTACTTTATAGGGCATATGCTCAAGGGCCATTGGGGGATACTGTGAAGACACCTGATGAACATGAGGAGAAAAGAGAGAGGACAAGGAGAAAGGGCATTACTTGAAAGCAAGCCTGTATGCCATGAGTATCCCTGAAGACTTCAGATAGCACACACCAGAGAAGTTACATCAGCAGATGGATCTTCCAGTGAATCTTTTACAGTCTCATCCATTAGTAAAAGAATTCAATTAAAAAAAAAACCCCAAGTATCCAAAAGATGGAATAATAGCCACCACCAAGCAGGAATGCAAACAGCTAGTCTTCTTTGTGGACCTGTGATCACAGAATCACAGAATGTCAGAGACTCAACTTCCTCTCATGGCCCCCTGTCACTGAGCATCACCAAGAAGAGCCTGGCTCCATCTTCCTGGCACACATCCTTTATGTTTTTATAAACATTGATGAGATCATCTGTTTCTTCCCTTGTGTCCTTGATCTGTATTATAACAAATTCAGAGGTAAATGGAAAGAAAGCCACCATGAAGAATTCTGGGCATCAGCAACTTCCAGGTGTATTTGAAAGAAATTTCATCAGACACAAACATGAAATCCTGTGGTCAGACGTAGATGTGGCCTTCCAGTATCTGAAGAGGACTACAAAAAAGCTGAGGAGGGACTTTTTAGGATATCAAGGAATGACAGGACTAGAGGGAATGGAGCAAAGCTGGAGGTGGGGAGATTCAGAGGGGACGTGAGGAGGAACTTGTTCAGCATGAGAGTGGTGAGAGCCTCTAATGGGTTGCCCAGGGAGGTGGTTGAGGTCACATCCCTGGAGGTGGTATTTAAGGCCAGGCTGGATGAGGCTGTGGCCAGGCTGATCTAGGGTAGGGTGTCCCTGCCCATGGCAGGCAAGTTGAACCTAGATGCTCATTGTGATCCCTTCCAACCCTGACTAATTCTATAATTCTATGAGATGCAGTTTTCAGATGCAGACAAAGTTAGATGACTCTTGCTTGAAACAAGCTAGGTACTAGTCCACTTCTGAGCTCAGAGCATAAATACAACCTTGTCTTCATACTGCATCTTGCTGTTAGTTGATAATCTTTAGTATGAAACCTGGGTGGAATCAAACAGGAATAGGTTGGTCTCTTCTGCCAGGCAACCAGCAGCAGAGCAAGGGGACACAGTCTCAAGTTGAGCCAGGGGAGGTCTAGGCTGGATGTTAGGAGGAAGTTCTTCACAGAGAGAGTGATTTGCCAGTGGAATAGGCTGCCCAGGGAGGCAGTGGAGTCGCCATCCCTGGAAGTGTTGAAGAAAAGCCTGGCTGAGGCACTTAGTGCCATGGTCTAGTTGATTGGACAGGGCTGGGTGCTAGGTTGGACTGGATGATGTTGGAGGTCTCTTCCAACCTGGTTGATTCTATGATTCTATGATCAGTTGCAACATACAAGCTGAGAAGGACCTCAAAGTTCCTTAAGGAGATTTGCGTTGTGACAGCTTTGTATTGTGTAGATGATGTAAACAAAGAATCCTCTCCTTTCCCCTCCCCTGCAACAAAGGGATTCTATGATTCTATGATTGATTCTATGATTCTATGAAAGTAATTAATGGGTCAGATTCAGGTCTGGTTTTCAGTGTCCATAGATATTTCTACCGTTCCTTTGGCAGAGCTAAGAACTTAGAGTTAACTGTGTGCTACTATAATGCCAAAACAATAAAGCAAAGCAAAGAGGGACATGGCTGCAGGGATCTAGTCAACAAATAAGACATCTGCTTTGGATCTAGGTTGTCTGTGTTAAGTAAAGGAAGCTTTCTTAAATATTTGAATTCCCTACATGGTCAATGGAAAGAATCTCAAGGGGCTTTCAAACCTTCAAAGGCAGGTCACATGGATTTTAGGTACCTAACTTACATAAATGAGTTCTCACTCTGGAGAGTCTCAGAGTTTTCTGACTCTCCACATTACGTACAGGCATAGTGCAGTAGGTACCAAAACTTGTGATATAGTGAGGCAGACGATGTCCCGCGTTGCAGGAGCACGTGCAGAACAGAAACTGAGAGCTGCATTTTGAGACAGGAGTTAAGCTGCAGGACATTCTTGTTTTCTGCAAAACTCTGAAGTGTTATGAAGTTTATATCACCATCTATAACTGAAAAAAAAAAAAAAAAGGATGGCTTATCATTGGGAAGTGTCACTTAATGGAAACCAAACATTTCCATGGCAATATGTGCTTGATCTTAGAAAAAGGATGGAATTTAAAACAAGTATTTTCTTTCTCTGGTAGCCTGGTGTACAGAAAATATTTGCAGTGGAAGAAAATCAAGGTCCAAGTCCCTATTCTATGTATTCAGAGCAGAACACAGATGCTCTGAGTGTCCCACCCAGGAACTTCCAGGGGAAATTCTGTGTATCTGGAGCTCTGTTTATTTTTTTTTTCAACACAAACAAAAATTTTATCCACAATTATCATTCTGTTGACATAAACCATTTGAGTCAATCTGAAAACAAAGGAGCCAAAATAGCCCAGGTCATCATTCTGTTTCATCTGTTTCCCACTCCCACCTCCTACTTCTATGTTTTAATTATGCTGATAAAATGATAATATGTTGCCTTCAGTAACATGAGTACAAACTAAAATCTTTATATCAAAGATTTTAGACTGTAAAGCAGAATGCTATCAATTCCTATTAAAAAATGGTAATAACTGTAGCAATATGAGGTACCTTATTCACATGGAAGCCCTTTGCTTGAAGCAGTGACAGCCTCGCTGATGTCGAGACGTGGTTATTCCCCTGTGAAAAGAGAAAACCCCATCTACTCTCCAAGTAAGATACATTGCTTCATCTTTATTTATTCCATTCATATGCACTTAGGCACATCTTGGGGCTGCAGAACTAAGCTGAACTAAACTTATAAGACAGGGGGGGGTCAACATTTAAGTCCTTGGCTCTGGCTGGATTTTCGCAGTGCTGTCAGCTAGTGGCAGACGTAGCCTTAATCTTAATAGCTGAGGTCTGCTATTGAGAGTTGGCAGTTGGACTAGTTTGAAGGATAAACCACACAGGAAATGTCCAGTACTGGAAAAATGCTGGAGTCTTCCCAGTAAATCCACACCTACATTTATCTGCAGTGAGAAGTGGAGATATGGACAGAGCCAAGAAAAAACTTTCAAAGGACAACATATACACTGAGATGCTGGAACGGTTTGAGGAAAGAAGGATGGCTCCTCTTGTTTCACATCCACTCCTGTTGCCACAAAACACATAAAGAAAGATGTTTCCAGAAACAGGTGGCATGCAGGGCCGTGTCATTTCCCACCAATGAATTAATTTACATCATTAACAATTAAAATTTTTGTATTTCCTCTATTTAAAATTTCCAAGTTAGCAAAGCCTCTAAGATTTTGCTCTGAAGCTTGCCCATACTTCAACACTTACATTTGCATCTCTTTTTCTGGTACATTATTCATTAGCTTATTTATCTATCTTTTTAATTTATATGCCCATTTGCTTAATTATCTTCTTAGAGAGATTATCAATGCTTTCCATTTCCTTTGATGTCAATTTGAAAAGGGACAATGAATTTACAAGCAACTATCTTTTCAGCCATGACATGCCTTGCCCTTTGACCAGCTTGGCAATCATCTGGCCCTCCTTTCTGAACTTTTTGTGATTACCTATCCAATTTCCTTATCACCTTTCTCCTTTTAAGGCCATTGTCGAAGTCATGGTGACTTTGTAGAATCATAGAATCAATCAGGGTTGGAAGGGATCACAAGGATCACCTAGTTCCAGCTTCCCTGCCCTGGGCAGGGACCCCTACCCTAGATCAGCCTGGCCACAGCCTCATCCAGCCTGGACTTAAACACCACCTCCAGCGATGAGGCTTCCACCACCTCCCTGGGCAACCCATTTCAGCCTCCCACCACTCTCATGCTGAACAACTTCCTCCTCATGTCCAGTTTGAACCTCCCCACCTCCAGCTTTGCTCCATTCCCCTTAGTCCTGTCACTCCCTGATAGCCTAAAAAGTCCCTCCCCAGCTTTTTTGTAGGTCCCCTTTAGATACTGGAAGGCCACAATAAGGTCACCTCACAGCCTCCTCTTCTTCAGGCTGAACAGCCCCAACTCTTTCAGTCTGCCCTTCTAGGAGAGGTGCTCCAGCCCTCTGATCATCCTCGTGGCCCTTTCTATAGGCCTAACAAGACAACCAATTAATGACTCATTTCTTTATCTCAAGGTCAATAAATTTCTAAAACTCCTGTTATGTCTTCTTTTTATCTTTGCTGTTAATTATCTTGACTGACTTTTCCTCTTTTATGCTCACCCATTATTTAAAACATAATAATATATATCTGAATAGATTTGTTCTAACATTTCTTCCTAGTATTCAGAAAGTTCAGTTACTTTCCAGACTCATTTTCTTGTTCTAATATGGTCTTCTTAAATAAACAAAAAGATCTCAGAAAACTTGGTGAAAGCAAAGTCCATGAAGTTCTCCCACAAATCATTCCTAAGAGTGACTATCAGACACCTTCTACATAGAAAAGCTTTCCACTAAGCTTGCTTTCAAGTTAAGTTTGGAGCATATTCTACCTGCTTTCTCTACTGATTTCCTAAGTCTTTCAAAGACTCCAGGAGACAGAATCACGGAATCACAGAATTTCTTTGATTGTCAAAGCCCTTCAAGATCATGGAGTCCAATCATTAGTTTCACACTGACAAGTCCTTGACTAAACAAATCCCTCGGCACAACATCTAATCACTATGAATCACTATGATTGGAAAGGACACAGATGGAACACTCCTGAAGATCATTAGAAAAACTTATAACTGGCAAAATAATTATAATTTCACTTATAGATTTGCTCTTTTGCTATCCCTAACCTCTTTTGCTATCCCTAGCCTCTTTCTTCATTGCTTCTAAAACTTGCAGAAACCAGAATACCTTTCACACTTCCTAGAGGAAGTTGCCTCCATATAGTTATCCCAGCTTAAAATTATCAAAGACCAAGGCAAAATGGAGACAGGAAAAAAATAATGGACTTTAAAAAAAAAGTGGGGGGGGGGAGGGGGGAAAAATATCTGCCAAGTGCATATAGGTGCAATAGAGGGGACTTCATGTCAAGACAACCCAAGCTGCTGCTGTATAGCACCACTCCAGGTACCTATATCCAAAGCCACGTTTAAACTGTTTTCAGCTTGAGTTAATAAGCTTTATACACACACACACACAACTGGCTCAGTTAAAGTCATCTCAGATGTCCCTGGCCTGTATTCTCCTCTTAGGTCTGATTCCAGGGGTAACTTGTGAGGAGCCAGCTCAGGTGTACGCAGCCACAGGATACATATGCCTCAGGAGAAGTTGAATCAAGCTGGGAGTACAGGATCTAGCATGTTTGAGGATATCAAGCAACCTGGCTTTCAGGGAAAAAACAGTCATGGAAAGCAATAGATTCCAGAGGATGTCAGCTGAGACAGGCATCCTCTAGTCCTTTCATCTCAGTCCCAGACAAGCCATTACAATGAAAAACTGAAGTGAAAGCTTTTGGTAGAGATATAAATTTTGAGGTCAAAATAGACTATTCTGATTTTCTACTCTGATTTATGAACAGCAGTGCTGTGGATTCTTATTACCCTCCCGGGAGACTATTTGCCATCCAAGAATACTTGCCCTGAAAAAGGTAAGGTCTTATGCAGAGAATTTCTCTGCAGTATGTTCTCTTTAGTCTTCCATGAATCTCTGCAAAACTGCCTATAAACAAAGTCAAGAGATGTTAAAATGTATGATCAATAGGCAAAGGCTGTAACTGAACAGCATTCATCTCTCCTTCAAAACTGTCACATTCATGGAGGGAATCGGTGCCAAAACACATATAAGCAAAGCAATAGCCTGGAAATACTTTAAACATATTATTTGAATTCTCAGAAGTATCATTTTTAACTTAAAGTAAACATTGGCATCCGAACCTAACAGTGTGCGTAATCCAGTCTTGAAGTGTAACTTTATTTGTTATGGGGATTTGCTCAAGGAAAGGAGGAGGGAGGGTGAGGAGGAAAAATCAAATAAAAGCACCCCTCCTTCAAAAACAAAACAACAACAAAAACCAAACAAACAACTTCACTTCTACTACAGAGGAATCAGTTGTTTCTGCAGTGCTGCAGACATTTTACAAGGTCATGGAACTGACTGTCTCAAACTGCTTTAGCAATCTGGGGAGAAGGAGGAATTGAATTGTTGTGTGCTTGGATGTTCATTTGGCACACCAGGATGGGGAGTCTTTGTTGCTGTGTTAATGGGAGTCAGAGGCTAGGATGTGCCAGCCAGATTTCCACCCTTGCAAGTGCACGCACTGGGAGCTGTGGGATTGCTCTTATGTGCAATGTCTTACCCTCCCTCTTTGCAATTCTCTTATGTCATGTTGCAGTCTACCAGCTTTTTATTTGAAGTAGTGCTGGCTTCTGGCAATCTCCAAATAAAGTCTTCAATCAGCAAGGAAACAAGAGCCTCTGAGGATGCTAGCCAGAATGCACTATTGGATGGAAGATGTGAGCACCTTTTCCAGCTGTGAGAGAAATGAGGAGAAATGTACTGAAACCCTATGAGGAGAGGCTGAGGGAGCTGGGGTTGTTTAGCCTGGAGAAGAGGAGGCTCAGGGCAGACCTCATTGCTGTCTACAACTACCTGAACAGAGGCTGTAGCCAGGTGGGAGTTGGTCTCTTCTCCCAGACAACCAGCAAGAGAATAAGTGGACACACCCTCAANAGACACAGTTGGTAAAACAGCCCTGTCTTGCTTGGGATCACAGTTTTACATACTATGGAAGAAACAAATCTTTCTGATTTGTCCCATCTAAATACTAACCAATAAGCTTAATTAACTAATCAAACAGTTGAGTCTTCTTTGCTTTATATGCATTGGGTCTCCATCACAACAGTTATCTGGTTTTCAGAGGTCAGTATCCCTTGACCATTCTTTCCTTTGACTTCATTAAAAACCTAATATTATCAAACTTAATATCATGCCTATGGGTACACTGTGATATATCATTTATAACTATTACCTAAAATGCAGAGGTTGACACTGTCAAAGCCTAGTCATTTTAAAGGAAAAATGACTCTCATCTCCATGAACTTTATATATTTGAAACTGAGATGTCTCACTGATGTTTATTATCTAGAGTTTCTTCTCTGGACAAAGAACTTGAAGCTATCTGTGAAGAGATTCATCGTATCCTGAGCATCCTTTAATGAAATGGGTAACATAAAATCCTTGCAATAAGTCTCCAATGCTTCCGGGTGAAAGAAAAAGATGTCTTTGCAGACCAGCTTAAACTGATATATTGATTTTTAGTTGACCAATGTTGAGGTGACAAACTTGACCCATAATGACCTATTTCATCACAGTATCATAGAATCACAGAATCAAGCAGGTTGGAAGAGACCTGATCACGAGATGCACAAGATCATGTTGGAATATCATGGTCACTTACCAATGGGAAAGCAACCAGAACTGACAGCACTTATGACAGATAATGTCAATATCACAATAGATTTCTTCTTTCATATACTGCTTCACATGGAAAACTGAGGAGAATTTGTCTCCACTTAATATAAGATAATTAAATATTCATTGGAATACAGAGCCAACCTGGTTAAGTAGTTAATGCTTTTGTATAGATCATGTGGAAGATAGTATTTTAAGTCTGTGTCCTAATGATGGTTTAATTATTTAGAGAAAGTGGAGGCACTTCAACAGGAAGTTCTGAGAGACACCTGAGGCCATATATTCACTTTCACAGGAGCTCAACCAGTCCTCTGTGTTTTCAGCTCTTATCTGGACTGTGAAAGCAGGAGGCCATGTTCTGGACCTAACAGGAGAATCATAGAATCATAGAATCATAGAATGGTTTAGGTTGGAAGGGACCTCAAGGATCATCCAGCTCCAACCCCCCGCCATAGGCAGGGACACCTCCCACTAGAGCAAGCTGCTCAAGGCCTCATCCAGCCTGGCTTTAAATGCCTCCAGGGAGGAAGCATCCACAACCTCCCTGGGCAACCTGTGCCAGTGTCTTACCACCCTCACTGTAAAGAACTTCCTCCTAACATCCAGTCTAAATCTCCCCTCTTCCAGCTTAAACCCATTCCCCCTCGTCCTAACATTACTAGACCTTGTAAATAGTCCCTCCCCAGCCTTCCTGTAGGCTCCCTTCAGATACTGGAAAGCCACTCTAAGGTCTCCTTGAAGCCTTCTCTTCTCCAGGCTGCAGAGCCCCAACTCTTTCAGCCTGTCCTCATAGCAGAGCTGCTGCAGCCCTCTGATCATCTTGGCTCTCCTCCGGACCCGCTCCAGCAGTTCCATGTCCTTCTTGTGTTGGGGAACTTGAAGTTAGATTCTTTCCATTCTCAGCACATCTCATAAGCCATTGTACATCTCAAGATGGACGTCTGTATTTCTTCAAATCATAGAATCATAGAATCAATCAGGTTGGAAGAGACCTCCAAGATCATCCAGTCCAACCTAGCACCCAGCCCTAGCCAGTCAACTAGACCATGTCACTGAGTGCTTCATCCAGTCTTTTCTTAAACACTTCCAAAACACCTCCTCAAAACAATTGTCCCAGTGTAGAATGGTTGTGTGTGTGTACATGGCAGTCAAAGCCAGAAATGAAAGTTATATTCAGTGTTTTTCACATCCTGGAAGCCATAAGCTTTTGGTCTGGATTTCTCAACTACTTTTTAACTGCAACAAATTTCTATAGTCTGAATGCAGTCTCACAAACTACTGATTGACCAGATCCACCCACTATGACTAAAAAGAAAATGCAGCAGACATTGTTATTTAAAGAAAGGGGGGGAGAAGGGAGGAGAATATATCCAAAGCCCTCTCCTCCTCCCCACTTTCTTTGAAGAAAGAAAAAAAAAAAGGAGAAGAAGAAGAAGGAAAAAAAAAAAGGAGTAGAAAACAAAACCTCAGCATTACTGAAAGCCAACTCACCTCAGGAAAATAATTTGGCATCAGCCTTTATCGACAGCTGCACTTCAGCACCTGTGTGTATCATTTCAAGTGATGAATGATTGGGGAGGCTGTTCTGTATTAATGAAACATGTTGTGGCAAAGCATGTATTTGTGTTTACAGAATGAGTTTGAGATGAACCTGTCTTATGAGACTCAGAACATGGTGGTGAAAGTGGGATGTGTTAGCTGTGTCTATATTAATAGACATAGGAATGCCTCCAGATTCTGAGTATAAATGCTGGCCATAGAATCATAGAATCAACCAGGTTGGAAGAGACCTCCAACATCATACAGCCCAACCTAGCACCCAGCCCTATCCAGTCAACTAGACCATAGCACTAAGTGCCTCATCCAGTCTTTTCTTGAACATCCCCAGGGATGGTGACTCCACCACCTTCCTGGGCAGCCCATTCCAATGCCAATCACTCTCTCTGGCAAGAACTTCCTCCTAACATCCAGCCTATACTTCCCCCATCACAACTTGAGACTGTGTCCCCTTGTTCTGTTGCTGGTTGCCTGGCAGAAGAGACCAACCCCCACCTGGCTACAGCCTCCCCTCAGATAGTTGTAGACAGCAATGAGGTCTGCCCTGAGCCTCCTCTTCTCCAGGCTAAACAACCCCAGCTCCCTCAGTCTCTTCTCATAGGGTTTGTGTTCCCGGCCTTGTCCCAGCCTGGTGTTAAACAATCTCCACTCTACACCGAAGTCCTGATTTTCAGTCAAAGGTAGCACCTTCATTAGAAACACTGCTGCTCCTTAGCTGCTCTGTGATCATGATGGTCATTTAGCTGAATCCCCATGGCATTTCAGTTCTCACATGAAGGAAATCAAGATTTAGCTGTATCAACACACCAAAAGAAAATGTTTATGCAAGGGGATATAGAAGTTAATATGTAAAACTGAACATAATGCAGAAGGAACTGAAATTCTGTAACTTGCTTGAGACAAGAGGTTAACTTAAAAATTGAGGCCACTTAAAAGAAAAGCATTGGACACAACAATTTTACTAAGTTATCAAGGGTTGTGTCTATGTGAAGTACAGAAACACGCATGGTAAACAAAAACTTCGTTCAATAATGAACTTCTGCAGAAATTAAAACTGTTAATGGTATTTAGTGCAAATTTAGAAATAATTCCAGCTAGGATAAGGCTGGCAAGTGGGAAGAGATAAAGGAAAATCTAGTCAGAATAAATGATCTTACTATTGTATTTCAAAATGCCGTTTTCACAAAGAGATTAACTTGCAACAGGGAAGAATCTTAAAGCAAGTTTAAACAATAGGCAAGCCAAGCATTTCAGAAGGCATCGGGCAAAACATTTGTCCACTAAAGCTAAAGATAAAAGGAATTGCTTTGGATTAATCCAAGCTGAAAATACTTTTTCTGGACAGTGTTGTTGTTTATTGTTGGGGTTTCTTTTGTTGTTGTTGTTTGGTTGGTAGTTGTTTTTGGTTTTGTTCTCATTAAATTGGAAGCTATTCTTATTTGTACTGCTTACAGATATTTATTTCCAGAAGATAACTTCAAATCCCATGAAGATCAGCAAATGGCTATCTATGATTCTATGATCTGTTTCTATGATTCTATGATCTGTATGAATATTAAACAACCTGCTCTAGTGGGAGGTGTCCCTGCCTATGGCAGGGGGTTGGAGCTGGATGATCCTTGAGGTCCCTTCCAACCTAAACCATTCTATGATTCTATGATTCTAGGTGACACTGAGTGTTCATTTGAACCTTATGAAGATCCTGTGAAAAATGGTGCTGTCAAAATCAGGGAATGTTCTTGCTGTCATTTTCCTTTTCCTCAATTAACATTTCATTTCAGAGGGATTGTATATGTTAGTTGTTTAAGGTGCCTTACAAAAAGACAAAACAAACCAAAGCCTTCTTCTCTTCTCTCAACAGTATATGTGTGTATATATATATATATGGTATAACACATATATATATATGGTATAACATATTGAATTCCCCAGTGGATTCTGAAATGATGGAAGTTACAGCAATCTAATTAATGGATCATCCTCACTTTATAGAATCATAGAATCATAGAATGGTTTAGGTTGGAAGGGACCTCAAGGATCATCCAGCTCCAACCCCCTGCCATAGGCAGGGACACCTCCCACTAGAGCAGGCTGCTCAAGGCCTCATCCAGCCTGGCCTTAAACACCTCCAGGGAGGAAGCATCCACAACCTCCCTGGGCAACCTGTTCCAGTGTCTTACCACCCTCACTGTAAAGAACTTCCTCCTAACATCCAGTCTAAATCTCCCCTCTTCCAGCTTAAACCCATTCCCCCTCGTCCTAACATTACTAGACCTTGTAAATAGTCCCTCCCCAGCCTTCCTGTAGGCTCCCTTCAGATACTGGAAAGCCACTCTAAGGTCTCCTTGAAGCCTTCTCTTCTCCAGGCTGAAGAGCCCCAACTCTCTCAGCCTGTCCTCATAGCAGAGCTGCTGCAGCCCTCTGATCATCTTCGTGGCTCTCCTCTGGACTCACTCCAGCAGTTCCATGTCCTTCTTGTGTCGGGGGCTCCAGAACTGCACACAGTACTCCAGGTGGGGTCTGACTTTATACCTCTTAAAAATCTGCCTCACAACTTCTTCCAGGTCAGACAGTCACAGTACACAGAACAGACTGCAGCAGAACAGAGTAATATTTACTTCATCTAACGGATGCTGATTCCTGAATACAGGGAGACATTTGCTATGCATTAGTTTTGTTACCCAAGCTGTTTGCCTAGATATCAATGTTTAGATAATGCAACATTTATGGTGGAAAAATGTAATCATTGATTAACTGGTATTTACTTTTATTCTGTTACTGAGGATTTAGGTTATAAAGTATATATCAGTACAGTATCAGTACCACCTCTGATAGCTACTGCCTTTTTCTGAGTTGCTGACTACTATTAAAAATAATATACAGGTAGTTATCAAATAGGAAATTTGGAAAAGCCAGTGTCCAGAGGGCATTGCAGTATTTCACATACACTAACCTGTCTCGAACTCATCCTGACCTCCACTTACCCTCCATTTTACTCAGCTGACTTGTACAGCTCAGCTTCTCTGAGTCAGAATTTTCCAATGTGTCTAGGAAAGCACATTTCACCTCAACCAAAAATTGTTTATGGCCCTTTTGTCTTTCTGCAAAATACCTTTAAACATGAAGCAATTAAAGTTCTTGATGACAAGAAAAGTCTCAGGTTCCTGAAGAGACAATACCCTGGCCTAGCAGTTCAGCTTTAGGGTTGTGTATATTCCAGGGTACAGAACAATTCTACCTGTGATAAAGTAGTTGACATATCAGAATCAGTATAGTCACACAGAAGAGAAAGCTAATTTGACCTTAAAAATATACTTTCTGCATATAAAGACATCTTTTTATATCATTAGAATTATTTCTCCATCTTTATACCTCTTGATTATGTATACTCAAGAGGTATAAAGGCCTGTATCAGGAACAGTGTGGCCAGTAGGACAAGGGAGGTTATTCTTCCCTTGTACTCAACTCTGGTCAGGCCACACCTTGAGTACTGTGTCCAGTTCTGGGCTCCTCAATTCAAGAGGGATGTTGAGGTGCTGGAAGGTGTCCAGAGAAGGGGAACAAGGCTGGTGAGGGGCCTGGAACACAAACCCTATGAGGAGAGGCTGAGGGAGCTGGGGGTGTTTAGCCTGGAGAAGAGGAGGCTCAGGGCAGACCTCATTGCTGTCTACAATTACCTGAAGGGAGGCTGTAGCCAGGTGGGGGTTGGTCTTTTCTGCCAGGCAACCAGCAACAGGACAAGGGGACACAGTTTCAAGTTGTGCCAGGGGAGGTCTAGGGTGGATGTTAGGAGGAAGTTGTTGCCAGAGAGAGTGATTGGTATTGGAATGGGCTGCCCAGGGAGGTGGTGGAGTTGTCGTCCCTAGAGGTGTTAAAAAAAAGCCTGGCTGGGTCACTTAGTGCCATGGTCTAGTTAATTGTCTAGGGATGGGTGCTAGGTTGGACTGGATGATCTTGGAGGTCTCTTCCAACCTGGTTGATTCTATTCCATTCTATTCTATTCTATTCTAGTCTAGTCTAGTCTAGTCTAGTCTATTCTGCACCCCTGTACACACAAAGGTATCTTAACTAGAAATGGTGCAGACTGATGAAGTTATTTTAGATAAGGAAATAGCTTTTACTGATCTAGAAAGAAAAAAAAAACAAAGTCAAAACCCTCTGGAAAAAAATATATTTAAAGCTGATCCAAAATTGATTTTTACACTTTATATTGTATTGGGTACTTACTGAACACATAATGGCAAATAAATACAAATTAAAAGGCAGAAAAAGGTTATTCAGGAATGGTAAAACCAAAATTATATTGTCATTAAAAAAACATTTATTTGAAAAATCAATTTCTGGTGAACTTCATTCCAATCTATGAATGAATTTTCAGTTGAAAGGACTGCTTAAGAGGGAGGGGCAGTTACCAAATGCAGTTGTCTCCGTTGACCTCAAATTGATATTCCTAAATAACATAGAGCGGTTCTAATTGTTTGTCTTTATGCCTTAAGATGATGTCTGAAAATGAAAACAGAATATATTCTCACTAATTATAGCAGCTACTCTATTATTTTTACAAATGGTCTTTCACTTTGTCCATTTTTCAAGGTAATTCCATGTGTTACCCAAACAATTCCTTAGGAGAAAGAGATGCATTTGCCTAATTACTACAGGTGCGATATTCCCAAACGAAACGATTGCTTTAAAATGAGTTTGATGCATGCCATTGGTGTCAAGGGGATTATCTATTTGCCTAGATCTAATTATGCTGGAGGGAATCTCAAATGCAATTAGCTGCTTCTCCCTCTTTCACACAGCAAGAGAAAATTAGCTGCTTAATTAATAAGGAAAGCTTCTTGATTTTACCAATGGAAATTAAAAGTGTCTGTTGATATTATAAATAATGACAATATTTGAAGATTGATTGAAGTTTACTTGCTTGAAGAACTGCACTTGTTTTTATTAAAAGCAGTTTAGTCCAGTCTGCTCATCAGACATTATTTTGGAATCGAGGAAAACAGGCAGGAAAAGATGATATTAATGGCTTCTGTGCTCTGTTTACAGGATGCACATGGAGTGATACTTAACTATGAATTAAATAAGCTTGAGAATTTTTTGGACATCTTATTTTCACAGATTTGAACATAAGTTATCATTAGTTAGGGTAACTGCATAGTCAAATCTGAAGGACCAGTGTGTCCCCAAACACTGCAGCATCTGAGCCTCTCCTAGGCACCAAAGAACGTTAGCTGAATTGTGTTTTCACATCATGGTTGGTCACCTGGGAAACTGAGATTCACCTAACTCACATCAAATCTTCTCTGAAAAAGATAATGAAATGTGATAATACAGGAGAGCAATACAGATTGCAAGGGAACCACTCTTATTCTGTGACTTTTTTGAATGGGTATACAGGGTCTGACATGCAGCATCTGCTGCATCTGAGACAGAAGGCTCGACAAAGTGATTCTGGTTACTAGGTGGTCACTCACAGAACCCTCCTGTCCCTCTGAGAAAGCAGTTGTGACAGGACTGCAGCTTATATAACTCTATCAAAAAAAAAATAACCTGTTTTAGCAGTAGCTTTACAGGATTTTCCTCCTCTGGACCATTCTTTGAGACTGGATTGTTTACAGCAGCCCATCTCTGTCCATCACCTTAGGAGCTTTCTGTCTGTTTTTCTCTGCATACGTTTTCTCCATGTTTTTGTCTTTGGAACGTACACAAGGCTGTTATCATAGAATCATAGAGTCAACCAGGTTGGAAGAGACCTCTAAGATCACCCAGTCCAACCTAGCACCCAGCCCTATCCAGTCAACCAGACCATAGCACTAAGTGCCTCATCCAGGCTTTTCTTCAACACCTCCAGGCATGGCAACTCCACCACCTCCCTGGGCAGCCCATTCCAATGCCAATCACTCTCTCTGTGAAGAACTTCCTCCTAACATCCACCCTATACCTCCCTCGGCACAACTTGAGGCTGTGTCCCCTTGTTCTGTTGCTGGTTGCCTGGCAGAAGAGGCCAACCCCCACCTGGCTACAGCCTCCTTCTGTTGAGGTTGTTAGGCTTTCCAAGAGGCTAGGCAAGCTGCAAGTAGATATGACTCAAGCTGATTAAACCAGGCGATGTTCTTTGGGGTTCTGTAGTGTGTTAAAGAAAACTTTGCAAAAATCCTCCATACCCCGGAGGTAGAATTTGTCAAGATGCTCCCTTAATTGAAATTTTCTATGGCTGTTAAGAACCAAGAGAATAGTAGTTCTTCCCTCCAAATGAAATCTCACTGCCAGATTTGTATGACATTTCATGAGCCAAGCTTAATTTGTTATACATTGTTCCCAGAAGGTGAGATGAGATTACATGGAGCCATACATTAGTTAGAAGATTTATTTTACACTTACCCACTCAAAGTTCCTTTCTAGTTATTCAAACAGAATAGAGCAATCTTGATTAGTTAATCTCTCTACATCAGCATTTTTTTTTCCATAGAGCACTTCACAGAAATGTTTTAAAATTTCACCACAATTAAAAAAGCAATTAAAAAGGATTATCAAAATCAAAGTTGATCTTTAATTACTGCCTATATCTAGATCTTTATTCCATGATACACCAGATAAAATACTCTTAAAAAATGCTTTGTTAATAGCTTTTTATTATTGAGAACATAAAAATTTCAGTCTTTTGAGGCACATCCCTTTTCAGATCAACTTCATTTTCAGGTTGTCATCTAAAACTTTATTTCCATCCATCTTGCCTTTGCTGTAGCTGAGTAAGCCATTCCCTTATCTTCTGTCCAGCTTATGAACTGCCTACTTCGCTATGACTTGAGTAGTGTGGTCAAAGAACAGCTGTAATTTCTCCAGTGAGAAATTGCTCTCTACCTCCTTCTTGGTGAGCAAATATCTTCTAGCATCTGTTCAGTCAGGTCTGTCTATGTGAATGCTGGCAATCAAGTTTTGGTCATTTGGACAGTTAGAAACATTCAGGCCTGCTCTTTTCTTTAGACCACTGCTGGCATAATGTTGTGTTAAATATCTTTGCAGCTTTGCTGTTCTTGCTGTGAAATAAAGCATTGTTGAGTAGAAGCAATATCACAGAATCATAGAATGTTTTGGATTGGAAAGGACCTTTAAAGGCCACATAGTCCAAACCCCTGGAGTGACAAGGGACATTCACATTTAAGATTGCATCAGCAGTAAAAAAACCTTCAGATTTTCCTTGACTTTCTTCTGTTAGGAATAATGGTACAGGATTCATAAGGGATGTGCATTCTAATCCCTGTTGCCTAATCCACAGAAAGCTATTTTTATGCTCATGGCATTAAAACAGCATTAGAGGAAACTGGTAAAAGTACCCAGCACCTACATTCCACGTTTTTGTCTTTGTGCTTAACAATAGCATTGCATCACAACGGAGGTTTTTGTCTTTGTGCTTGACAATAGCATTGCATCACAACAGAAAAAAAACAAACTTATCCACATGAAAAATAATGAAGATAATTTACTTATTAGGTTGTCTTTCATTAAGCCTTTTTTAGAACAAAAAAGCAAACTGATGACAAGGAAGGATTAGCCAGACCTACACAGCCTTGAACAGCTCCAGGGACGGCGACTCCACCACCTCCCTGGGCAGCCCATTCCAGTAGCCAATGACTCTCTCAGTGAAGAACTTTCTCCTCACCTCAAGCCTAAATTTCCCCTGGCGTACCTTGAGGATGTGTCCTCTTGCTCTGGTGCTGGCTGCCTGAGAGAAGAGAGCAACCTCCTCCTGGCTACAACCACCCCTCAGGTAGTTGTAGACAGCAATGAGGTCAGCCCTGAGCCTCCTCTTCTCCAGGCTAAACAATCCCAGCTCCCTCAGCCTCTCCTCGTAGGGCTTGTGCTCGAGGCCTCTCACCAGCCTTGTTGCCCTTCTCTGGACACGTTCAAGCATCTCAATGTCCCTTTTAAACTGGGGGGCCCAGAACTGGACATGTTAATGTGAGGTAAATCTCAGAGGTCAGTAAAAAGTTAGATAAATGCCAGGGCAAAGAGCAAAATCAAGGTCACTATATAATGATAAGTATATTGAAACCTTTCTAAAGCTCTTCAGAATGGAAAAGACAAAGCAAACAATTATTCCCATATTCCACACACACACCCCCCCCCCCATTTTGAGACACTAAAGAATGCCCTGAATCATTACATTATACTACATCCTAATACACCAAAGATCAAAAGCTCAACTTTTGCCCTGCAGCCCTCGGAGTTTGTGGGACCCTGAACCCAAGTTGTTTGGACTAATGCAAATTGATATATCTAAATCAATAAATCCCTTGTTGGCCTCTTTAACTCCATCTGAACTCGTTCATATCCCAGCCACGCTGAACCCCTACCAAGAGAGCGTAAGCATAAGGCAAGTAACAAATCTCAGGGCCAGGTAAGGCTTTTCTGAAGAGACAGCTGAGTGAGGACTTTGTCAAGGCAGCTTTACTAAAGCCATGGCTCTCTTCAGCAAAAGTGCTAGGCCATCAGGCAGGGCTCTCACTCTCTCTCAAATGAGAACTTTATACTGCAATAAGACCTGAAATCCTAATGTTCTCAAAATCTTTTCATTTTTAATATCTGGATTCTTTCCTAATTATTTTCAGATTAATTTCCAGCTAATACATAAGGATGAAATTTGGCTCATGACCTATAACCTTAAGCATGTTGTAATTCTGTTACCAATCTCCTGATTTCATGGGGGGCTTAACAAGCACCATATGTGAAGCACTGTGCTCTTCTGCATTAACACTGCCTGGCAAGCCAGAGGATCTCTCTGCCACTATCCCACTTGCACTGTCAGCAGCAAGGCAATATCGAGGCCTGATAAAATGTATTTTTACCATGTCTATGTCCTCAAGGCTGCAAAAGACCCTAAGGCACCACATAGACATGCACAAACCAGTCCAGGGCATGTTTAGACTGAATTGTGGTGAACAACAAAGTGGAAGGAGCAAGAAAGGGCTTCAGCTTCACAACTCAGTGGCCTGCTGACTGCCACATTTCAGCCAAGACTCTGAATCTATGAGCTTTTTGTATTAGTACTAAATTTCTTACATATCACAGGCTCACTGGATTTTAGAGGTTGGAAGGGACCCAAGGAGATCGCCAAGGGAAATTTAGGCTTGAGGTGAGGAGAAAGTTCTTCACTGAGAGAGTCATTGGCTACTGGAATGGGCTGCCCAGGAAGGTGGTGGAGTCGCCGTCCCTGGAGCTGTTCAAGGCAGGATTGGACGTGGCACTTGGTGCCATGCTCTAGCCTTGAGCTCTGTGGTAAAGGGTTGGACTTGATGATCTATGAGGTCTCTTCCAACCTTGCTGATACTGTGATACTGTGATACTCTGACAGAGCAGGACCACACAATCTAGCACAGATCACAGAGGCACACATCCAGACAGGCCTTGAAAGTCTCCAGGGAAGGAGACTCCACAACCTCTCTGGGAAGCCTATTCCACTGCTCCATGACCCTTACAGCAAAGAAGTTCCCCCTTGTGTTGAGGTGGAACCTCTTGTGCTGCAGCTTACCCCCATTGCTCCTTGCCTTATCCCAGGGACCAAGTGAGCAGAGCCTGTCCCCCTGCTCCTGGCCAGCCCTCAGATGTTTATAAAGATTTATTAAATCCCCTCTCAGTCTTCTCCAGACTAAACAGCCCCAGGTCCCTCATCCCCTCCTCATAGGGCAGTGTCCTCCAGTCCCCTAACCATCCTTCGTAGCCCTCTGCTGGACCCTCTCCAGCAGATCCCCATCCTTCTTAAACTGGGGAGCCCAAAACTGAACACAGTAGTGAAGATGAGGTCCCAATACATTTGTTCTTATTTACTTCACACTCCCACCTCTGGGACACTGTATGACCACGTAGAAACTAACTACATCAAGTTTGAAGTGGAAAACTGAGATGTTGGGGTTTTCTTTAAAATGAAGATGTCTTTAAGGCTACTTTATTAGAGTATCTGTGGTAACAGTTACGCTATTGTGAGGTTTGGCTTCTTTGCCTCTAGTTGCTGCCTCTCCTCAGATGATGCACAAAGCATCATTTCATTTTCTCCTAACCCTGGTGATCACTATGGCTGTGCTGGTCAAATCAGACACAACTAAGCAATGGCACAAGAGCAACACAGTTGCCCTGTGGCTCACACTGGAAAGGACAAAGGACACTCCTGGGGGCAGTTTGGAAGTTAGAGCTTCTCAGATCTCTCTTGCTGGCTCTGACTTAAGGGAGGAGTCATTAAGATCAATAATGAAGAGGCCAGCATGGTATCACGTCAAAGGAGAGAACGCGTTTAGCATGTTAGCATCAGAGTCAAAAAGCAGATCAACATTCAGAGCTGAGCTGTTGACTGATCCAGACACCCTCCTGAACACACATGCTTGAACCTAAGCCCAGAGATGTCCTTAGGAGCATTTCTACTGGCTTCAGTAGGCTTCGTGGAACACATCTGGTAGGCATGAAACATTTCTAGCTGCTGGAAGAGAGTTTGGTCTCATGCCGTAGAAGTGGCTATTAAATCACAGGTTACTCCCCCAGTGAATGTTTAAAAAGTGCCTCCTGAATCAGTTCCCTCCTTCAGGAAGGACTCCACGTTCCATGCTTGCTCCATAGAAGAACGTATTTCCTCTCTCCTCTTTCCCAGTTTACCAGATGCCTTCCTTGTGATGTCTTGACCCTGACCTCAACCTATAAATCTCTGCCACCTTGACTACCCCACGAGTGCTCTCTTAAAAGCATACATGCAAGAGCTTTCAGAAACTGCCATGGATCTAGTGCATTGTCTGCAAATGAGCTTGAAATCTAAAGGTTTGCAGGCTCGTGGGGGAGAAAAGCCATTATATTTGATAGCTCTCTGCAAATGTGGGCAATTACAGACAGAAAAATCCTCCTTAACACCACTGAAACTCTCCATGATCAGCTGCATTCATGGTTTCAACCTACAGACTGTAGGACTGAAAGGCTTCATTAATGATTTCTACATTGGACCAAATGATATCCTTTACAATAATGTAATCCCAAGAATCCTCACTCACCCTCATTTGTCACCACTGGGGCCAGAGGCATGCACAGATCAGCCAGCATGCTCCTCCAGACCAGCACTTCTGTTTCAATAATAAAAACTCAAACACAGAACATTTTTTTTCCTCCCTCTCCTCCTTCCCAAATGCTACTGATCGTCCTATTACCATGGCAACCAACTCCTGCTGGCATGATCAAGAAAAAACCTGATTTGGGATTTTAATTAATTGCTTGGAAATGGAAATGTAACAGTGACTGGCAGTTCAACTAAGCACGTTTGCAAAGTGAATAAAAATAGAGTTTCTGAAACACTTGAAATTGTTTCACTGGATATAACCCACATTTTTTTTTTTTTTTAATGAGACACCTTAATTTATTCTGCTTCATAAAATAAATCTGCCAAATGTACTAAGCCATTTTGTCAACACAAATCATTTTGGCAAATACTTTAATCCTTCTTCTTAACAAAATGTATTGTATTAAAAAAGAAAGAAAAAAAATATCTTGCCCATCAGTATAAACCCATAGGTTTCATCTGAACCTGTGCCTTTTTCACCAGTAGGTCATATTCATAAAAGGCTTTCATCTTGCCTGCACAAAAGTGGATGTGCTTCTTTCAAGGCATGTGATATCTCATTAACATTTGTGGCAGCTCCACCCCTGTATTCAGCAGAGGATGGAGTAGAAATGGCTCTTCATTGGTTTTCATAGAAACCAAACTTCCTTACTCACAGGCTTAATTGCACTTGAGAGGTGACTGTTCCTGCCAGTTTGCATAGGTTTGCAGTGTTGCTGTTTAGTAAATGTTATTTACTCAGCCCCTGAACTGTACTGCAATTCATGGTAGACAAGCTCAGTGAGCAGAGAGCTGTACTGGATCATAGAATCATAGAATCATAGAATGGTTTAGGTTGGAAGGGACCTCAAGGATCATCCAGCTCCAACCCCCTGCCATAGGCAGGGACACCTCCCACTAGAGCAGGCTGCTCAAGGCCTCATCCAGCCTGGCCTTAAACGCCTCCAGGGAGGAAGCATCCACAACCTCCCTGGGCAACCTGTGCCAGTGTCTTACCACCCTCACTGTAAAGAACTTCCTCCTAACATCCAGTCTAAATCTCCCCTCTTCCAGCTTAAACCCATTCCCCCTCGTCCTGACATTACCAGACCTTGTCAATAGTCCCTCCCCAGCCTTCCTGTAGGCTCCCTTCAGATACTGGAAAGCCACTCTAAGGTCTCCTCGAAGCCTTCTCTTCTCCAGGCTGAAGAGCCCCAACTCTCTCAGCCTGTCCTCATAGCAGAGCTGCTGCAGCCCTCTGATCATCTTCGTGGCTCTCCTCTGGACCCGCTCCAGCAGTTCCATGTCCTTCTTGTGTTGGGGGCTCCAGAACTGCACACAGTACTCCAGGTGGGGTCTGAGGAGAGCAGAGTAAAGGGGGAGAATCCCCTCCCTTGCCCTGCTGGCCACACTGCTCTTGATGCAGCCCAGCACAGGGTTGCTGTCTGGGCTGCATGTGCACACTGCCGGCTCATGTTGAGCTTCTCGTCGACCCAGACCCCCAGGTCCTTTTCCTCAGGGCTGCTCTCAGCCATTCACCACCCAGCCTGTATCTGTGCCTGGGATTGCACCGACCCAGGTGCAGGACCTTACACTTGGCCTTGTTAAATGTCATGAGGTTGGCCTGGGCCCACCTCTCCAGCCTGTCCAGGTCCCTCTGGATGGCATCCCTGCCCTCCAGCAAGTCAACTGTGCCACACAGCTTGGTGTCATAGGTGTCAATGGTGTCATTGGTGTCAAGGATGATTAGAATTGAGTTTAATAAACTATGCTTAAAGATTATGCACCACAGGGTTGGAAGAGACCCTGGAGAGGTCATCTCACTTTCACTCTTGGACAGTATTTTGTCACCATACTTAACTGCTTTTCCTTTCTCCCTTGACATCCCTAAAATGTGGGTAATAATTTCCATTAAAGGACATATTCTAGGAAGTAAATGCCATGATGTCAGTAGAGATTGTGATGCAAAATGAAAACACAAGAAATCTGGTAGCTATCCGTCTCCTCCACTCTTGCCTATCGGTATTTCTAAGGCAACTATCTCTGCGTTATCTAAGCACTGTAATATAATACAATCACTTGCAAGTTATATCCAAGTGCAATGGGTTTTACTTATTAATAACGCAGCACTTATCTTCAAAGTGCTTCACAAACTAATTAATTCTCACAGCATCTTCTCCCTGTCAGGCAGGTGAGACAACTATTACTCCCATTATACTTATCGTCATGATTATTACTTGGGGAAACAAGGTTAAGTTACTCATTCTATCTCCCCAAAGAGGCAAAGTGTTAGAAAGAACACCTGAGCTCAGTTATTAGAGAGCAGGGTTTCCTGACCTGTTTGGAGACCACCTCACCATGCCTTATGCCTAGGTAACAGGACTGGTAATAACATAATCATTAAACATTAGCATGACAAAACAAGACAGGATTCTTTGCCTGAGATTGAATTACATATATATGTATATATATATAATTTTTTTTTCCCCAAACCAAGTCCCTGAACAACCAGCCTGCTCCATGCTTTTGTGTGAGTCATCCAGATTCATCAGGCTTGTGAAATGATTTACTGTCTTGGCTGCTCCAATTTCACGTGCTTCATTGCGTTGGCATTATTCCTCAGACAAGCAATTGCCACACTCAAGTTTCTGCCTCTTCAAGGCAAGGAAGACAAACAGGAAGGAGAATTTAACCACCATGGAAAATTTAAGAAATGAAAATAATAGAGCCTACTCATTGAGCCATTCTGGTTATTTGACAGTGCAAAAGGATTCCTGCCTCATTAGACCATTTACAACTCTATCTCTCAAGTTTATCTGAAGGTATTGGCATCTGATTCCATGTGAATACACATGTAAGAACTGATTCCACTCCTCCCAGGTTCAGTGGCTAGCTTGGACTTCAGATCATGTGCAGGGCTATTGCATAACCATTGGTAATAACTAATGACATTCACTATATGAGGCAGTTAGAGGAGGCAAACAAAGATAAAGGCATAACAGTTGCCCAAGCGAGGGAAGGCTTATGTTAATTAGCCCCACACTACAAAGTAGCCTTATCAAGCTGTAGGATAGTTTGTAAGCTACTTAGGCTCCCACTTGTTGTGTAGTGATGATACAATGGGCTGAAATTTGCCAGCTGCCTCCTCGTAGGAGAGTACCTTCTCTGGGAATTCTGCCCACCAAAATATTATGTACCAGTATTAAAATGCATTTTCATTATTTGCTTAAGGTCAGCTTGACAGTGTAACTATTAAGTATACACACACACACACACAGACATACATAACTTTATTCCTATAGAATTAAAAACATGAGAAATTGGATATTGGCACACCTGGGTTCTATGAGGATGAGGAGAGAACTTCAAAAAGTTGGTTTGAGTTTCAGAAAAATCACTCCAAGCCTTTGAGGTAAAATTCACCTGTCCTAACTTGGACATCTTAAAACTAAACAACTAAGTCTGAGCTTGTTAACCCAAGCTCCCTTCGTGGAGTGAAGTGGGCAACTCTGGAGAGTGATTCATCTCTTCCCATCACAGGTGTGTAAGAGAGATTGGATGACTCACTCTTTGGAGGTGCCCACTTGTCTCTGTTGACTCTGAAGTGAGTTTGTGTCAGTTTTAGGCATTAATTTTTTTGGTACATAGTATTACGTGACATGAATCTCACACTTGCACTCTCTACTCCAATTTTGTTTAAGCCCTTTCACAGTTGGTGTGGATAGGGAAAATATAGAACAGCATCAATTTGGAGGATTTTAGCTACTTTTCTCTCTAGGTATAATAGAGTTCCATAAAAATGTGGTACAGGAATAGGAGGGAGAAAGAAAATACCTTCTTCCTCCTCAAAGAATTCAAGCTGAGTTTGTGACATTCTGTAATTTAATAAATGAGGGACTTACTGGCAGGACACTCTACATTTGATATTACTTTTCTGAACCATAATATGCAGACCTCTATTTTAACAGGTGAGTAATATATTTGACTTCAGGAAGATCACATGGTCAGTGAAAGTCGAGTGCATACATAAATATTTTTGGGATCAGGCGCACATAAATTAATTAGAATTCAAATACCTTTGTGGATCTTGGCCTTTGTTCACAACCTTCCTCAGTTAATGTGAATTCTGTGACCTTCACAGTTCTGGGCTCCTCAATTCAAGAGAGATGTTGAGGTGCTGGAACGTGTCCAGAGAAGGGCAACAAGGCTGGTGAAGGGCCTGGAACACAAACCCTATGAGGAGAGGCTGAGGGAGCTGGGGGTGTTTAGCCTGGAGAAGAGGAGGCTCAGGGCAGACCTCATTGCTGTCTACAGCTACCTGAAGGGAGGTTGTAGCCAGGTGGGGGTTGGTCTCTTCTGCCAGGCAACCAGCAACAGAACAAGGGGACACAGTCTCAAGTTGTGCTGGAGCAAGTATAGGCTGGATGTTAGGAGGAAGTTCTTGCCAGAGAGAGTGATTTGCCATTGGAATGGGCTGCCCAGGGAGGTGGTGGAGTCACCGTCCCTGGAGGTGCCAAAGAAAAGCCTGGATGAGGCACTTAGTGCTATGGTCTGGTTGACTGGCTAGGGCTGGGTGCTAGGTTGGACTGGATGATCTTGGAGGTCTCTTCCAACCTGGTTGACTCTGTGCTATTCACAGGATCCAGACTTAACACTTTCTGTTTGATGCTAAGGCTGAAGGGGAAAGAGAAGGAGGACAGGTTTACAGTTTTAGCTAGCCAGTGTGATCATGATTTCAATGACATAGGACTTTTTATTTCAGAAACATGAACAAAACAAAACCAACAAAAAAGACACCAAAACCAACAACAACACAGGTGTTCAAAAAAAGACTGAATGAGGCACTTAGTGCCATGGTCTAGTTGATTGGACAGGGCTGGCTGATAGGTCGGACTGAATGAGCTTGGAGGTCTCTTCCAATCTGATTGATTCAATGAAAACAAACCCAAAACAACAGTGGTAAGTATTTGCCAGAGGAGGTCTGAGCTTTGAAATGAGATGAAGGTACTCTTTGCATTTCTATGCATTTATTTGCATAAAGACATAGAAACCAACAGAGGTAACGATGACTTTCAGCCTATCTTTACTCAAGCTGCTAAGTCACTTCTGAATCTGCTTTAACTGTAATAATCTAACTGGATAGAATCAGCTTTGCGTAGAATTTTCACGTAAAGACTGTCCCTCTGTTCTGTGTTTGCACAGAACTTAGAACAAAACAGATCAAAACAAGAGCATAATTAAAAATAAAAAATCTGTGCCCAAATCAGTGAAAAGACTCCATAAAAATTCACTCATCTTCATGTCAGTGCAAACATTTCCTCACATTTCAGAAGAATTAGGTCCTACAAAGAGGTCTTGTGAGGGGTCTGGCAAACACGACCTATGAGGAGTGGCTGAGGGAACTGGGGTAGTTTAGTCTGGTGAAGAGGATGCTGAGAGGAGACCTTATTGCCCTCTACAACTACATAAAAGGAGGTTGTAGTGAGGCTGGAGCTGGTATCTTCTCCTGAATTACCAATGATAGGACAAGGGTGAAGGGCCTCAAGTTGTGTCAGGGGAGGTTTAGGTTGGATGCTGGGAGGAAGTTCTATACTGAGTGGGGAGTCAGGCACTGGAACAGGCTGCCCAGGGAGGTGGTGGAGTTGCCATCCCTGGAGGTGTTTAAAATAAGAGTGGATGTGGTGCTTGAGGCTATGGTCTAGTGATTAAGGGTGCTGGGATGAATGCTGGACTGGATGATCCTGATGGTCCTTTCCAACCATAGTGATTCATAGTGATTAGATGTTGTGCTGAGAGATTTGGTTTAGCCAAGGACTTGTCAGTGTGAAACTAATGATTGGACTTGATGATCTTGAGGGCCTTTTCCAATCTAAGCAATTCTGTGATTCTGTGAAAGAGTCCCCCAGAAAAATCTGTGCCCAAATCAGTGAAAAGACTTCATAACAATTCACTCCTCTTCATCTCAGCACAAACATTTCTTCACATTTCAGAAGAATTAGGTCTTACAAAGAGTCCCCCACTACCACTTCAATATATTTCAATTTTAAAAATGAGAACTCCAAGGTCAGTGGAAAACAACAACATAAATGCAACCAATCCTTGTTAATGCAACCTGGAATAGTGGGTGGGCCGTCTCTCAGGTGAGAAAAGGCAAGCTGCAAAGCAAATACCTGAGGTGACTTCTGCTTGTTTGAGTCTATTACCCTTAGGGCTGTGTTCTTTTGGCGAGGGATATCTGTTGATCTTACCTCTTAACAGTAATTATGGCAGACAGCTTTTTGGCTTTCAGTACTGCTCCATAGGTAACATAAATCATACAAATTATTACCACTATTCTAAACTATAATTACCCACAGACCCTGACATGCCAAAATGTCTATTAATTTGATAATATAATAAATACTTTACTGCATAAAACTATAATTATTACTTCAAAATTGACACTTATAACAGCTTGAGTTTTCTTTTTTTTTTTCCAGCAGGCAACTCAATGCTATATTGACCAACACCAGACATTATATTTAAATTCAGTGATAGGCATTAGAATGTAAATTGGTAGCATGTGAAGGGCACTTCTTAAAGGAAAATGTCACTAGAGTTAGTTTGGATTGGGGGAATTACAATTCCATAAAGGAATAAATTACTAAGAGGAAAGAAACTTCCCTCTCCTTGTTAAGAGGAAAGAAACATCTTAGTGCCATGGTCTAGTTGATTGGCTAGGGCTGGGTGACAGGTTGGAATGGATGATCTTGGAGGTCTCTTCCAACCTGGTTGATTCGATGATTCTATAGATTCTATCTCAAAATTAGTCCAGGCAGTGAGAACAACATCAACAAAAATCTGAAAATTAGCCCAGGAAACAGGAACAAGATCTGAACAAAAGATCTGAAATACTACCGATGGTGAAAATAGTTCACAGATCAACATTATAAACCACTCTTAGGTATGTTCCTTCAGATACTATTGGGGGAAAAAAAAAACAGTGCCTGACACTATAGGAGAAAATGTCACTTTTTAAAGTGAAAGGACCAGCTAAGCATATCTGTGGGAAAGACTGAGGTCCCAATTCTGCAACTGCCTGGGTGTGGACAACTCCTGGCACAGCTCCCAGGTTTGTTTTATTCAGTGACTGCTGAATGCAAAATACATAAACAAGCCTGGGAACAGAGGTCTTAATCCAGACCTGTTCCTGCTCTGCTGGGCAGCCTAACTGCTGTAGAATTGTTAGGATCCTGTTTACTTTTTTTTTTTAATATACATTTTTTTCTTCTTGCACATTGTCAATACAAACTTGTGGGGAGTAAGTCTTACATGAATAAATCTTCTTAAACTCAGTGAAGGGTTTAAGTCCTTCTGAGTGATCAGGTTACTGTGCACAAATCACCTCTTGGGCTATATTTATGCTTACATACATACTGAGTGTTTTTGTGACAGCTGATTTTTGTTTCTTATTGTTATTAGTATTTCAAAATTGTAGAATAGAAGAGCATAGAATCAACCAGGTAGGAAGAGACCTCCAAGATCATCCAGTCCAAATTAGCACCCAGCCCTATCCAGTCATCTAGACCATGGCACTAAGTGTCTCAGCCAGTCTTCTCTTGAACACCTCCAGGGACCGCCATCCTCCCCAGGCAGCCCATTCCAATGCCAATCACTCTCTCTGTGAAGAACTTCCACCTAACATCCAGCCTATATTTCCCCCGGTACAGCTTGAGACTATATCCCCTTGTTCTGTTGCTGGCTGGCTGGGAGAAGAGACCAACCCCCACCTAGAAATCTCCCTAAGTGTTTGGCTCCTACTTTTCTTTAAAAAGCTGAACTATGATGATTTTTCATGTTCTTCCATCACTTTTTTTTTCCTCGTTTGTGCTTTGCCTTCCAAAAGAGGGGGTGGGGAGTGGGGGTGGGAAAGTATCAAAGGAGAAGGGGATATCAAATTTATCTCAAGTTTTCATCCCTGGGTGGTATTGTTATCATTAAACTTCATGTATTTACACTTAGAAGTTTGAATGTGAACCATGTTGCCACAGGCGCACTCTGTATTCAAAGGACAGCTATAGGCGTCTTTGGAAGAGATGGCAGCTAAATCAGATCTTCTTTCTGCAGGTGCTTCCACTAGGAAAAAAAAGAAGGCTACAGCGACTAACTCAGCATCAGAGCCAATGAATCTCATCCAGAGTTTCTGTTTTTTTTCCATTGCCAAAATAGAAATAAAAGGAAGGAGAGAATTACTCAAAAGAAAGATATAAAAAACAGAGGAGAAATGAAGAGGGAAAACATTAAAATGCTAATAGTATAAAACTGAAAACTTTTCCATTTCTCTTCTATGATAAACAAAAAAAGAAAAAGCAAATACATTGTTCAAAAGATTTGAAGATCTACTTATTAAACAGACTGCCATTTGTTCTAAAATACTTGGGAGAAAGAAAAAAAGAGAGAGGGTAATGGGTTTAAACTGTAAGAGGGGAGTTTCAAATTAAATGTTAGGAAAGGGTTCTTTACAGAGAGGGTGGTGAGACACTGGCACAGGTTGCCCAGGGAGGTTGTGGCTTCTCCCTTCCTGGAGGTGTTCAAGGCCAGGTTGGATGAAGCCTTGAGTGACCTGTTCTAGTGGGAGGTGGGGGGTTGGGACTGGATGATCTTTGAGGTCCCTTCCAACCTAAACCATTCTATGATTCATTCTATGAAATAATAATGAGAAGTTATTAGAGAGAAAGATACTTTGGTGTATAAACCATTTTTCAACGAAGCAGACAGCCTCATTTCCTCATTATGAGACTTGACAACGTACAAAACAATGACAAGGTTCTGATTCTATTGCAGTAAATGTTTGTTCAACTTCAGTGTAGATAGAAGTGAGTTCCTGGTTTGTTGTTGTGCAATATTTCCATCAGCTTTAGTAGTTGTTCTTCCACTGATCAAACAGAACAAGGAAAATAAAACTGCTCAATGAGTTTACTTCATCTGACCTACTACATGTATTATACAAGGCTATATTGATATGGTTCTCCTCAGTCATAGAATCATAGAATGGTTTAGGTTGGAAGGGACCTCAAGCATCATCCAGCTCCAACCCCCTGCCATAGGCAGGGACACCTCCCACTAGAGCAGGTTGCTCAAGGCCTCATCCATCCTGGCTTTAAATGCCTCCAGGGAAGAAGCATCCACAACCTCCCTGGGCAGTAAGACCTGTTCCAGTGTCTTACCACCCTCACTGTAAAGAACTTCCTCTTAACGTCCAGTCTAAATTTCCCCTCTACCAGTTTAAACCCATTCCCCCTCGTCCTGACGTTACTAGACCTTGTCAATAGTCCCTCCCCAGCCTTTCTGTAGGCTCCCTTCAGATACTGGAAAGCCACTATAACGTCATCTGATAGAAAAGTACTAAAGGCCTTGGAAGAGCTTCTCATGACTTTCAACCTGGTGGGTGGGACAAAAAATGAACAATTTCCCCTATAGAGGGAGAACAGGAAGAGGAGTTTTCTGCAAAGGCATTCTTTTCACTGGAAGACGAGCTGAAAGATCACAATGTTGATGCTCAAATCTGGCAGCATTATTGGCCAAAACTGAAAAAAAAGGGGATGTGAAGTAGCCTGTTCAAATGACTTGCCTAACTGGGAGGAGTGGAAGGAGGAGGAGGAGGCGGGGGGGGGTGGATAGGGAAGACCTAACCTAAAACATTACCTTGTTTAGCCTGTTAGCCTCTTAGTGAATGGTTACTGCACACTATCCAGTGGGAACCTAGAGGTGAACTTCTTTCTGATAATTTTCCAAAGTGTAAAGTAGATGAATATGGATTTTTAACTAAAAAAATTAACTAAATTTTTATTCCTTCTGCCCAGAGATATTCTCCACATCAGCAAAGGGCTGATTTGAATGCATGTGCTCTCAGTAAATATGCTGTTACTGAAAGTCTTCACCTATTTACCTATGTATCTTAGTTCCTTCCTAGGTAAATAATGACAGAAATAACCACCAACATACAGAGTTGGAATTTCCTTTTCTTTTTCTTCCACTTCCAGGGAAGAAAACAAACAAACAAACAAAAAGTAGCTGTGATTACTTAAATCTTTCCTTTTAATAACCTGGTAGACAGTCAGCAACGGTGATGTGATTCATTACTTGCCTATAACGTTAATTATACATTATTAGCTGTTTCACAGTGTGATAGCTGGCAATTGGTGATATGATTCATAAAGTGCTATTGTTAAGCAGATCTGCAAATCTATTTGATTTAGGTTAAAAGAAAGGGCAATAGGTCATAAGAAGTTAAAAAAAGAGAGAGAGAGAGAGTAGTAGAAGAAAGCAAAGACCGGCATAATTTGCGGTTCTATTTTTGTATGAACAACAAGGTTTACAGTGAAGAGCTGTTGGATACAGTTTCGGTGAGCAAGGATTTTGCAGAGAGATTAGATCAGTTACAAATTGCTAAATCTGATGACTTAGATAAAAATTTAACCAGAGGCTTTGAAAGAGGTAGAACACGTTCCTGTGGAGAAGTGATTGCCCCGTACTTCTGAGATAGAGCTAATCACAGAAGGCCTCACTGTCTCTACCCACAGTCAAAACTGAAAAGGGAAGGAGCCATTTATTTGAACATGAAGATGACTTGCTCTTGTAACAGAGTGGAAACTACATTTCACTTTGAAAATTCACCCTATAATTTGGAGAAACCCCACGAGTCAGTCCATCAAGTGTACTGTAACGTGCTCCCTTCAGATGTACCTCTATCACATCTGAGTTACCAGCTGAATACATTGAGTAAAACAATTATTTCATAGAATCATAGAATCATAGAATCAAACATGTTGGAAGAGACCTCCAAGCTCATCTAGTCCAACCTAGCACCCAGCCCTAGACAATCAACTAGACCATGACACTAAGTGCCTCAGCCAGGCTTCTCTTCAACACCTCCAGGAACAGCAACTCCACCACCTCCCTGGGCAGCCCATTCCAGTGCCAATCACTCTCTCTATAAAGAACTTCCTTTTAACATCCAGCCTAGACCTCCCCTGGCACAACTTAAGACTGTGCCCCCTTGTTCTGTTGCTGGTTGCCTGGGTACAACCTCCCTTCAGGAAGTTGTAGACAGCAATGAGGTCTGCCCTGAGCCTCTTCTGCAGGCTAAACAATCCCAGCTCCCTCAGCCTCTCCTCACAGGGCTGTGTTCCAAGCCCCTCACCAGCTTTGTCACCCTTCTCTGGACAAGTTTCAGTATCTCAACATCTCTCTTGAATTGAGAGGTGCAGAACTAGACACAGGACTCAAGGTGTGACCTGGCCAGTGCTGAGTAGAGAGGCAGAATAACCTCCCTCGTCCTACTGGCCACACCGTTCCTGATCCTAGCCAGGATGCCATTGGCTCTCTTGGCCACCTGGACACACTGCTGGCTCATCTTCAGCTACTATCTACCAGTACCTCCAGGTCCCTTTCTTCCTGGCGGCTCTCCAGACACTGTGTCCCCAGCCTGTAGCACTGCTTGGGGTTGTTGTGGCCTAGTAGTATAGTCTTTGTAAGATTCCAAGACCTTTTCTCATTTTCACAGTGTGATAGTTTGAGTGTTACCTGCCCCACCATACACTTAAGTAAATCACCCAGACTGGACTCAGTCAATCTGGGAATTGGAAGAATGGAGCTACATTTACAGCTTAGCACAATACACAAGCAGATATTTACTATATATATACAGCTATAGACAGAAATAGTCAAGTTAGAAAGTAACACAGAAACACAACAGCCCTCCCAGAAACCAGAGTCTCCAGGAGAGTCTCTCAACCAACCTTTCACCTTCTTGCCACCCCTCTACCTTACCCCAGCCTTTGCCTTACACTCAAGGTGAGTTTGGAGGGTCGGTTAGGGGAGTCAGGAAGCAGATGGATTAGTCACGCAGACAGTAGGTTAGGTTAGAGAGAGAAGTGCAGCCCAAAAGACAGAGAGCAAACAACTGCCTTATGTATGTTTATGTTCTTGTTCTTATACATCTCAGCAAGCCTATGAGTGATGTAGACTTCACCATTGTTTCCTTTTCACAGCCTATATTCTTATTCTTCTCACCAAAATATCCCAGCTGGGCTCAAACTAGCACTCACAAAAATCCCACCAATCTTAACCAACCAATTAAAAAATGAAAGGAAACACATTTTGCTCAGAGATTACAAATACTCACAAGGTGAAATGTTCATTCCAGACTGGATTACTTTTATCTGCACTTTATCTGAGCTAGGAAAGGGAACTGAACCTCCATTGTCTTTGCACCAACAAGTAATGACTTTTTCAGAGTAGACTTCACCCTTTCACTCAGGTAAGTCAAAAGTGAACGATAGATCTGAACCTCTCTATCCCAATAAGTGTATTGCCAATTCTGGCATATCTGACAATCCTATTTCACTGGAAGAAGGAAGTAGCATTGAGTGCACTCCCAGCAAGGCAGCTGGGGTTGTTTAGCCTGGAAAAGAGTAGACTCAGGGGTGATCTCTTTGCTGCCTACAACTATCAGGATCAGTCATGTCTTGTTCAGCATCTTTGTCAGTGACATGGACAGAGGCAATGAGTGCACCCTCAGAAAGTTTGCTGATGACACCAAACTGTGTGCTGCAGCAGTCATGCTGGAGGGAAGGGATGCCATGCAGAGGGATCTGAACAGGCTGATGAGGTGGGCACAAGCCAACCTCATGAGGTTCAACAAGACCAAATGCAAGTTCCTGCAACTGGGTGAAAGCAATCCCAAGCACAAATCCAGACTGGGCAGTGAGAGGCTGGAGAGCAGCTCTGAGGAGAGGGACTTGGGGGTGCTGGTGGATGAGAAGCTGAACATGAGCCAGCAGTGTGCACATGCAGCCTGGACTGCCAACCAAATCCTGGGCTGCGTCAGGAGAAGTGTGGACAGCAGGGCAAGGTTGGTGCTTCTCTCCCTCTAGTCCACTCTGGTGAGACCCCACCTGGAGTACTGCAGACAGTTCTGGAGCCACCATATACAAGAGGGATGTAGATGTGCTGGAGCATGTCCAGAGAAGGGCCACTGGCATGATCAGAGGGCTGGAGCACCTCTCCTATGAGGACAAACTGAAAGAGTTGGGGCTGTTCAGTCTGGAGAAGAGGAGGCTCTGAGGTGATCTTATTGTGGCCTTTCAGTATCTGAAGGGGGCCTACAAAAAAGCTGGGGAGGGACTTTTTAGGATATCAGGAAGTGACAGGACTAGGGGGAATGGAGCAAAGCTGCAGCTGGGGAGGTTCAGCCTGGACATGAGGAGGAAGTTTTTCAGCATGAGAGTGGTGAGAGGCTGGAATGGGTTGCCCAGGGAGGTAGTGGAAGCCTCATCCCTGGAGGTGGTGTTTAAGGCCAGGCTGGATGAGGTTCTGGCCAACCTGCTCTAGGGTAGGGTGTCTGTGCCCACGGCAGTGGGGTTGGAACTAGCTGATTCTTGTGGTCCCTTCCAACCCTGACTGGTTCTATGATTCTATTCTATGATTCTAAGTACTGACTGAGTAGCACCATTTTATTTTTAAAAAATAAGTAAAAGAAAAAATAGAATAGAATAGAATAGAATAGAATAGAATAGAATAGAATAGAATGGAATCAACCAGGTGGGAAGAGACCTCCAAGATCATCCAGTCAAGCCTAGCACTCAGCTCTATCCAGTCAACTAGACCATGGCACTAAGTGCCTCAGCCAGGCTTTTCTTCAACACCCCCAGGGACGGTGACTCCACCACCTCCCTGGGCAGCCCATTCCAATGCCAATCACTCTCTCTGGGAAGAACTTCCTCCTAACATCCAGCCTAGACCTCCCCCAGCACAACTTGAGGCTGTGTCCCCTTGTCCTGTTGCTGGTTGCCTGGCAGAAGAGACCAACCCCACCTGGCTACAACCTCCCTTCAGGTAGCTGTAGACAGCAATGAGGTCAGCCTTGAGCCTACTCTTCTCCAGGCTGCACAGCCCCTGTTCCTTCAGGCTCTCCTCATAGGGTTTGTGTTCCAGGCCCTTTATCACAAGTAAAACAAATAGTTCTTATTTGATAATTTTAATATGCCTTTAAATCTTAGGGGAAGGAGTAAAACTGAAGTCATATCACCTAGTTTGTAAAGGATTTTATGTCTTCTTTTCTCCCAGAGAACACTCTGACAGTATAACATGTAGGCCAACAACCACACAGTTCTCTCATCCATTTCCTCATCTACTCAACTCATCTATGCAGTGACAAAGCTCATCCTAATTCATTCAGAGAGAGAAAGAGAAATACCATGTTTTTAAAACATTAAAACACATGACCAAGTTCATGGAAAGCTTTAAGACTGTTTGCTGCTATGTCTTACTTCTCAAGGCAATGGCTTTGTGGGACAAAGGCCTGGAGCTAGGAATTCCTAAGCACTGTCTCCAGCTCTGGCTTGACTGTCTGTTGCCAACATATCACAGTGATTGGGTGATTTATTTATAAAACATAGATTAGATTAGCTCAAACAAGATTAAATTAGATAGAGCAAGTCACTTAAACTTTCACTGTCTATGTCCTCATCTGTAAAGCAGCGATATCAATATTTACCTATTACACGGTGACTGGGAGGATTACTTAATCTCCCTAAAGAATTATCATGATTATCATTAATCTGGAACACAGGAAACAAGGAAACAAGTCTCGATAAGGAAACAAGCTTGTGAATCAGCTGAGGTGGAGTAAAGGTACAAAAGCAATTCTTCTGCTGATCTGATAGTAAAGCGTTCTTGATAAAGGTTTGGAGATGGCTTTATTCTGTGCTGGGCATCTAAAAATATAATGTTTAATGTAAGATCATAGAATAATAGAATTATAGAATGGATTAAGCTGGAAGGGACCTTAAAGACCATGTAGTTTCAAGCCCCCTGCCATGGGGCAGGGACACTTCTCACTAGATCAAGTTTCTCAAAGCCTCATCCAGCCTTGTCTTAAACACTTTCAGGGTTGAGGCATTCACAATATCTCTGGGTAGCCTGTTCTAATCTCTAACCACCTTCATAGTAAAGAATTTCTTCCTAATGTCTAGTCTAAATCTACCTTGCTCTAGTATAAAGCCAATGGCTCTTGTCCTATCACTAGTTGCCCTTAAAAAAGTGCCTCTGCAGCTTCCTTATAGGTCTCCTTCAGGTATTGGGAAGTTGCGATAAAGTCTTCCTGGAGCTTTATCTTCTCCAAGCTGAACAAACTCAACTCTCTCAATCTGTCCTTCTAAGAGAGGTGCTCCAGCCCTCTGGTCACCTTTATGTCCCACTTCTGGACCCTCTCCAACAGATCCACGTCCTTCAAGGCGGTTGTCTAAATTCCATTTGTAGACCAAACATATAAATAGATATCATGCAACAGGTAAACCAATCACCTCATGACTCTGGGATGAATCATCCTTTGGATTTTCTTTTTTGTCTGTAAAGGGAGCCTAGGCAATTGTACAAGATGCATTTTAGAGAGTGAACATTCTGTGAGTCCAAACAGAAGGATTTAGTAACTTACTTGAAGGACAACAGCCACGTGTCCTGTTCTTCCCAGGAGCAGGGTAAACAAACAATCAATGCATATCTGCTCCTAAATGCTTGGCACTACCTTCTCATACCTTAAAAAAAAGGCCACCCTTTTTGAAAACTCAACTAGATTACATGATAATTTGGAGATATATATATATGTGTGTATTTCATTGAGGTAGAAAAAAAGCACTACAACAATACTAAGCATCACAGCATGGTTAAGTATTTTGTACAAGGAGACTCTATATTTGGAGACAGAGAGGAGTTGTTTAGGGTAGTTTTTTTGTTTCTTAGCTGATCTGTTATTTTGGGAAGAGGTAGGACTTGTCATTAGATTATGAAGTATTTGGCACAAGAAGTCATTAGGACTCATGTCTTCCCTCTGGAGTTTCTTTTTAATTGCACAATGGAGTGAAAGTCGTTTTACATGATTTTCCACCCAGCTGTTCTTTTATCATAGAATCAAAGAATAAGAGAATCAACCAGGTAGGAAGAAACCTCCAAGATCATCCAGTCCGACCTATCACCCAGCCCTACACAATCAACTAGACCCTCACACTAAGTGCCTCATCCAGGCTTTTCTTGAACCCCTCCAGGGACGGTGACTCCACCACCTCCCTGGGCAGCCCATTCCAATGCCAATCACTCTCTCTGTCAAGAACTTCCTCCTAACATCCAGCCTAGACTTCCCTCAGCACAATTTGAGACTCTGTCCCCTTGTCCTGTTGCTGGTTGCCTGGCAGAAGAGACCAACCCCCACCTGGCTACAGCCTCCCTTCAGGTAGTTGTAGACAGCAATGAGGTCTGCCCTGAGCCTGCTCTTCTCCAGGCTGCACACCCCCAGCTCTCTCAGCCTCTCCTCACAGGGCTGTGCTCCAGGCCTCTCACCAGCTTTGTCACCCTTCTCTGGACACGTTCCAGTATCTCAACATCTCTCTTGAATTGAGGAGCCCAGAACTGGACACAGCATTCAAGGTGTGTCCTGACCAGTGCTGAGTACAGGGGAAGAACAGCCTCCCTTGTCCTACTGGCCACACTGTTCCAGATACAGGCCAGAATGCCATCTGACCTATCTGTCCTAAGCTAAGACATTTATGAGTTCCAGGGCTTTCACCACAAAGACCTATGCCCGCTCTCTCCTCAAAGAACAACTCCATTTTGTTTCAGTTTTAATCTAAAGGCAGAAGATCTTGCTTCTGACAGGGAGATAAAGTAAAAGCTTAAAAGTAAGGAGATATTTCTCCTCCAGAACACATTAATAGACCCTGATGAGGCAACAGCTGTCCTGAACACATGGTCTTTATGTATGGTTTTGGGTGAGAAATGAAAAATACCTTCTTAGTGCTGCTAGAAAGGGAGATGGAAGAAAGCAGTAAACATAAACACGTGGAAGGAGGCTAAGGTTTACCACTCCTTAGCATGACTAGGTTGCAGAAGGGCTTTTAGGTTAGGTCTAAAGCTTTTCAGAGTCAGGAAGAGTGCTTCTATTGATATAAACCAAAATACATGGGTGAATACCATGGGAAAGTTCCTTATGAAGGGAAAAAAAGAGCAAAAAACCTACAAATATATATTTATGCAGTGAGAAGCTGGTTTAAAACTACTGTTTCTTCTTAAGGACAATGACAAGAGCAATAGGACTGAGCAGAATTTCAGAAGTTCTAGAAAGCAGAATATGGCTGGCCTTTAATTTCTTCTACTCTCAGAACAGGAGGGAAAATTATCATTTATTATCCTAAATTACAGGACCTGGGGGTACTGGTAAATAGTAGCTGAACATGAGCCAGCAGTGTGCCCAGGTGGCCAGGGGAGCCAAATGACATCCTGGCTAGGATCAGGAATAGTGTGGCCAGTAGGACAAGGGAGGTTATTCTTCCCCTGTACTCAGCACTGGTCAGGACACACCTTGAGTGCTGTGTCCAGTTCTGGGCTCCTCAATTCAAGAGAGATGTTGAGATACTGGAACATGTCCAGAGAAGGGTGNACCACCGTCTCATTGACTGGATAGGGCTGGGTGCTAGGTTGTACTGGATGATGTTGGAGGTCTCTTCCAACCTGGTTGCTTCTATGATTCTATGATTATCTCTTTGTTTTTCTTAGAAAAGGGAGCACTATTTCAGGTAAGGTAAAAAAATCATCTTGAAAAATCATCTAGAACTTTAAATTCACCCAGACTACATGTGAGGAAGATCTACAAAGAAGGGTCTGCCCTCACTTGTGTCTTGTTCTGAACTAAGCGTGCTGTCAGCACTTAATAAATAGTGTTAATAGTAATACATCTTTTCACACACCTCTTCACTTCTTGGTACTGTCTGAGACAGGAAAGAACAGAGCATATCCAAATGGAAACAGAGAGCACTGAAAATTACATTTCGAGAACAAAACCAAAACAGACCAAACAAACCAAAGCTGTGCTGAAGTTTCTAGTCCTTCAGTCCAACTTTGAAAACTCATTAGGGGTAGATAGTTGAGATAAGGTATGAATCCAGATGTTTCTATGTTTATCTTCAGCAAAACAGAGTCCAAAGGTTTTGCTAAGAGAAAAATGGCTATGCTCCTAAATTTGAACTTAAACATGTAAGAAAATGCCTTGATGAGCAAGAGCATGAACACAGACAGTTTTTCTTGACCTTAATGAGATACTCAACATACTTAACACTTTTGAAAACCAGGCCACAATTCAGGAAAAGCATTTCAACATGTGTTTAACATTAAACACATATTTAATCAGATTAAAGCATATGCTTAAGCACATTCCTGAACTCAGATCAATTTAAACATATGCTTATGATCTTCGCTAAATAAGGTTCTCACTTAAGTTTCTAAATAAGGGTTTGGGAGCCTAAATTTAGATTTTGTTTTTATAAAAATCTTCAGTCTGTTCTGAATGAAATAAAAATTTAATTTAAAGGGAAAACACTTGATGCCCTTATTTATTTTGCTGCTCCCATTCATCACTGCTTGACAGTTAGGTAACTAAACCAGGTAAGTAAATATCTGAGTCACTTAAATGAAGTAAAAATACACGTTGCTGCAAAAGGTAGATCTTTCAAATGTTGTTTAATATTGATTCCCCAGAGGGTTTTTATGTCTGATAATTCGGCTCAATATTATTCAAAATCAGAAATACAAAAGAAATGTCCCTTTTCTTCCTTTGGTTGGTTGGCATGGGCTTTTTTGGTTGAGGGCTTGTTTGTTTGTTTGATCCGGGGCTACGAGGATGATCAGAGGGCTGGAGCACCTCTGCTAGGAGGACAGGCTGAAAGAGTTGGGGCTGTTCAGTCTGCAGAAGAGGAGGCTCCCAGGTGACCTTCTTGTAGCCTTCCAGTATCTGAAGGAGGCCTACAAAAGCTGGAGAGGGACTTTTTAGGCTCTCAGAGAGTGAGCGGACTAGGGGGAATGGAGCAAAGCTGGAGGTGGGGAGATTCAGGCTGGACGTGAGGAGGAAGTTGTTCAGCACGAGTGGTGAGAGGCCGGAATGAGTTGCCCAGGGAGATGGTTGATGTCTCATCCCTGGGCATATTTAAGGCCAGGCTGGATGAGGTTCTGGCCAGCCTGATTTAGGGTAGGGTGTCCCTGGCCATGGCAGTGAGGTTGGAACTCAATGATCCTTGTGGTCCCTTCCAACCCTGACTGACTCTATGATTCTATTTCTACTGTTATTATCGCCACGAGGAACAACAGGACTTTTCTTTGCTTCATTTTACTTGTTCTTGTAGCTGAACAAGCCACATTCTGTCCCTTTCTGTTAACACTTCTGCATACATTTGGATTTCCATCAACCTCTCATCAATCTACCTGTTGTGCAATTACATCTGTTAAGACAAAACCAGTGTTGAATGCCACCATTTTGATTAGGGTAATAGTGACTCATTGGGACAGCAACAATCCAGAGCGTGTCTCTGCACATATTTGCATAGATGTAAGTCAGCCAAAGCAGCACAGAGACTCATAAATAAGATTGTACTTGCAGGGTGAATTTGCAGTTTGCTAGTGGTTGGACACATATTGGATGGCAACCATGCTCCCTCCATCCTCTTGGTCATTCCTGTAAGGTAGAGAACTGCAGAGCAAGGTCTGGGATAGTCCTTGCCCACATATATTTCCCTTCCTCTATTTCACATTAGATGTGAATGCTTTACAGTATTTAATATGTGGGTGTTTTCACCTCATGTTAAACAGGGTGGTAATGGGAGGTAGGTTATCTCTTCACGAAAATTAAGGGGTTTAGAGAGGAGGTGCTGAGGGATAAGTGCACTTAGCAGGTACTGTGTAATCATTTGTGAGCTGTAAATTCATTTTCAAGCTTATGCTACTATTACTTGTATGCACATTCATGGCCTTGGTTAAAATAGAGCAAATCCCTATATGGACACACTAATTTCAGTTTTAGGGTGGCTTATCTCAGTTTATCGTAAACTTGTTCTGAATCAGCTTATGTTGAACTGACATAAGCTTAATTTAAAATTAAAATAAAAGGATTAGGATAAATTAAATTGGTGTAAAATCACACCTTTATTTAAGCCAATGCAACTCTGTAGGCAGATAAAAACCCCAGGCCATGTGTGCTTATGTAAAAGCTAATGTTAGAGAAAATAGAAAAAGACAATGAATGGGGCAAACACTTCCAACCTGTATTGAGAGGGTATTAGTTGCTAACAAAGAGTTAATAATCATGCAATTTGAAAAGCACTATTTTGAAATTGCCTAATCTCCATGGTTCAGAGCCTCTCCCATCCAGCCACATGAGACAGCAAGACCCTGAAGGCTCTTAATAATACTTTTATATAGTAGCACTTTACATCTTTACTGCGCTGCAAAATGTATTAACTAATTAATCTTCACAACAGTGAACTGAGGTTGAGAAATAAGGACTAATATCCTTTTATTAAAGATAGAGAAGATAACTTATCAACCATGTCAAGGGCCCCTAACCCTGAGTGTTATGTGCCTTGCTTTGCAAGTGAGAAGACTTCTGACACCAAATATGATGGGATAAAGTTGGACACCCAGACTTTCAGCCTCCCTCCCTACCGTATGCCAAGCTTGCTGTTGAAAATTTGTCTTCAGGAGGTGTATTTCACAGACTCCAAGACGAGAAGGTGCTTAAAGCTTATGGTATGCATGTAAATAGCATGTGAAAGCAAACAGTCTCCTGTGAAAAATATTTATGTAGTTTAGTGCTTCAAAGGCTCAAGTCCAGAGGAACAGATTTCTAAAGAGACTTCAGGGCCTATGTCTGAGGGACAGGGAAAGTAGAGATTCAAAATTTCAGACTCCTGGGCTTTAATTTCCAGAGCCAGACTAGAAATTCAAAAGATCCTGCTTCATATTTCAGCTAGCAGAATTTGGACCCTATGAACTCATATAGCAGGAAGAATTCACAGAGGTCACAAGTCCCCTAAGAGGGCCAAGCACTGTAAGGTACTGGAGTTATTATTAATCACCTTGAGGTGTTCCTGTCCTGAACCATTCCCTGGTGCACATTAGTAATTCAGCCTGCCATCCCTGGAGGAGTTCAAGAAAAGCCTGGATGAGGCACTTAGTGCCATTGTCTAGTTGATTGGACAGGGCTGGCTGATAGGTTGGACTGGATGAGCTTGGAGGCCTCTTCTAACCTGCTTGATTCTGTGATTCTACACAGTCTCTGAAATATGTACTCATAGAATAGTGAATTTTCATAGACTAGTGTGTGGGATTTCTTGGGTTTTCCATCAAAATATTTTCATGGGTTCCCTTAGAGGGCTCATTTCCCTGTCTGCTTGTGGTTCCTTTAAGCAAAATGGACATCAGACAACACCATCTCAAAATCTAGCAGGTGGGGCTTCATATGCTTCATAACCACGACTTCATGAGGCTCCCTTAGCTCAACTTCAAAATTAGGCAAACTGTATTCCTGAGATATTATAATAGATACACCTCACTGGCCTTTGGTCTCCTGGATGTCTAGTCAACTACTACAAGTAACTAAACTACTAAAGCAAATACTTGGTTAGGGTTCTTTTCTTGTCCTCAGAGACATACAGTGCCTCCAGTTAAGCCCAACTAAGTCACTCTCTAGACAGCCAGCAAGGGGTCCTTTTCTCTCACCTGTGGAAGCACTTTGCACAACTAGTTTAGACTAAATATCCAATTTTAAGAGAGCTAAAATTAGATCAAGGAAATATGAGTATGAATTCTATATAATTTTGTGTTATAGGAGGCTAAAATTAACACTCCTTATAAATTGACATAGTGGTTTCTGATGTTGCTTCTGGTGAGAGTAAAAGGTTATATGGTTAAGCAGTTCTCAGTGTTGTTTAGAGTAGGACTGACATAAAGTCTTTCTCCTCTTGGAAACAGGCACATGTCTGGATTATAACATGCATCCTCAGTTTAATCCTGGTATATCCTTCCAATTACTTCTGTGTGAACTTTGTCCCTATCTGGTGTTAAATACTTATTTTAAAACATATTCCAAATACAAATTCCCCTTTTTTAGTCTCAGTTGAACGTAACAGTAGCATCTTGTCTAGCAAAGTGAAGGTTGCTGAGGAGAGCTATGATCACGTTCTGGCATGCCAAGCTGAGATTTTGGCTGGCACTAACGAGTGTTGCAACATTTATTAATTCATTACTTGGGAAATTGTCTCACCCAATTTCTTCAGGCAGCACCTCACTCATTGCTACACGTTTGGAGAGTAAGTTGAAGATGTCTCATGTTATTTCAAAGTCTTCGTCACTGCTGTTTGGGTGTGGGCGCTCCTCATCCCAGGCTTCAGAAATTGAGAAGAAAGGAGAGGTGGAGGTACAGAAACTACTCTCATCAAAAAAAAAAAAAAGAGTGAAATGAAGAAGCAAAGCCTTCAAGTAATATACAAAAATAAAACAGTCTTTCTAATTCCCAGTGTTAAAAGGACCTATATTGGATACTGAAGGCACTGGATATGTGCTCTCCTGGGAGAGCTCAAGTAGTTATTTAAATGTAAACCAGCATAATACATGTCATATCTAAGCTATATCATATCATATAATCTGATATGGCTCGGTGTTTTGCTGTTCTTTTCAGTGTAGACCTCATGTACAGTGAAGAGAAATGCCCTAGAAAGCATTGCAGATCAGCAGTAAAGAAGATCAGGCATCTAAAAAAGATGCAGAAGGTTTTATTTTTCTGGTGTCCATCTGGTGTGTCATCTTCTTTTACCAAGGTCCAACAGATTTAGGCACCTTTTACTCAAGAATCTACCTCATCCTTAACACCTACAAGCATTTTTGGTGCTTCACAGACTTGACTCATAAATGTCTTAGCTTAGGACAGATAAGTCAGATGGCATTCTGGCCTGTATCAGGAACAGTGTGGTCAGTAGGACAAGGGAGGCTGTTCTTCCCCTGTACTCAGCACTGGTCAGGACACACCTTGAATGCTGTGTCCAGTTCTGGGCTCCTCAGTTCAAGAGAGATGTTGAGGTACTGGAACATGTCCAGAGAAGGGCGACGAAGCTGGCAAGAGGCCTGGAGCACAGCCCTGTGAGGAGAGGCTGAGGGAGCTGGGGGTGTGCAGCCTGNTGGTGATTGCCATCATTCTTCTCTCCTCCCTGTCATTCACTGAAGATAATCTCCCAGGAGCCAGCCATTCATACTGACTGCAGGTTACTTCAGAGTCTGTTGACAAAGAACTGCAGTGCCTTCATGTTCTTTTAATAAGCCAAGCTACAAATGGTGGCTCTGTAAAGAGCTGAGACCTCTCTGAGGCATTGCTGAGGACCAGGAGAAACTGCTATATGGACAGATATGAACAGGATCCACTGTGGCGGTTACAAGGTATCCCCACCTGGGACTCTAGTCCTTTGTTGTCCTTACCCTGGGTTTTAGACAATAAAGAGGTGCTAGAGCACCTCTCCTATGAGATCAGACTGAAAGAGTTCAGGGTGTTCAGTTTGCAGAAGAGGAGGCTGTAAAGTGACCTTCTATTAGCCTTCCAGTATCTGAAGGGGGCCTAGAAAAAAGCTGGGGAGGGACTTTTTAGGCTTTCAGGGAGTGACAGGACTAGGCAGAGCAAAGCTGGATTTGGGGAGATTCAGAGTGGATGTGAGGAGGAAGTTGTTCAGCATGAGAGTGGTGAGAGGCTGGAATGGGTTGCCCAGGGAGGTGGTTGAGGCCCCATTGCTGGAGGTATTTAAGGCCAGGCTGGATGAGGCTGTGGCTAGCCTGATGTAGGGTAGGGTGTCCCTGGGCATGGCAGTGGGATTTGAACTAGACAATCCTTGTGGTCCCTTCCAACCTTGACCGATTCTATGATTCTATGAAGTGGCCACATTTAGACGCTCTCTAAAAGTAGCCAAGGCAAACTTAATAGTCTGAGTTATACAGAATATCAAAATCTTCTTCTCAGTTCTCCTTGGTCTCTTACATCTTATGAATCTATTTTTTTTTTTCCTATGTGATTTTGCAATAATATTTTGGGAGTCTGCCAGCAAAATAAATTGAGTATATGCAAAAAAAAAAGTTCTAACAGGAAAAAAAAAAAACCCAACACGACAGGTAAAAATATAAATATAATTGGTTTTCTATAACTAAACAACCCAATATGTAAATTGCAGAACTAGCCTTAGTCTAGGCTAGTCTATATTAAAAACAAATCTTACAAAACTACAGGCATTGCTAATTTAGCATGAAGGCAAAAACATTGCTGAAAGATTGCTGTAATGGAGTGTAGTTAATTCCGTTCAACTCTTTTTCATGGTTCTTAAGAATAGGTTAGAATGAATATTAAATCCACAGGAGATTTATTGCTTCCTTGGAAAATCAATGTGCTGTGAATCGACATTACCATGAACTTTGGACATTCTCTATGGGTTGTTTTGGGCTGTTTTTTTTTTTTCTCCTGGGAGTATTTTTGTAATTCTGACTCTATCTGCTGAGTTTTGACCACAACTCATGCGAAGTTCTCTATCATCATGCCAGCTAATTGTGATTAATACAGACCTGAGATCTGAAAACATTCTTAAGCAAGGTAGGGAATTGAGGCCCAAGCCGTGAACGCAACTGAGCTTGGTCTAAACTGACTTGAAGTCACAGTCAAGATTGTGCAAGAGACTCAGACTTCAGCAACGTGTTAAACATAGCCAACATCTCTAATGGAGACTGCCCCACCTGCCCTGCCTCTGCCAGTATTACAGATAATTATATGTCATCAATATTACTACCATCCTTTTCTTATATCTCCCTTTTCATCTTTTCTTTCTGTCTGTTACCATCACTGATTGAAATTTTGCTTAGATGCTATCAGAACATAGGCTGGGTTTGTGTTGAATTCTTCAGCATTTCATACAAGGTTGGCAGACATTTTTCACCTGTATGGACCAAAAGCCAGGGGATTTGGACAATATTTCCCCTCGTGTACTCCCAGCCTGATTGATTAATGCTACAAGTCTTAAGTCTGGTTTTGGTTCTGTTTGGTTGCTTGGCTGTTGTTTTTTACTCCTGAAAAATCTACAGTTTCCATGAGAGGTATTTTCAGCTCCAGCTCCAGCTTCAGATACCTACCTTTAGAGGTATAATTATGTGAACATAGACTTGACTCAGTTACCTCTACAGGCATTTTGTGCCATTGAGACACCATGGCTTATCTGAGACAGGTTTGTAGGCTGTGCTAGTTTGAAGCTAGCTGGAATATTTTGGTGAGAAGAATTAGATGATAGGCTGTGAAAAGGAAACAATGGTGTTGTCCATTTCACCCACAGGCTTGCTGAGATGTATAAAAGCAAGAACATAAATATAGATAACACAGTTGCTCTCTGGCTCTGGCTGCCTGCACTTTNGCAAGTCTAGTCTGGGTGATTTTCTTAAACTGGGCAGGGGGACAGGTAATACCCAAACCATCACATAGACCTTGCTTATTTGAATGTAGAATGTACCCCAGATTTCTCTTAGGTCCTCCCTGACATCCTAGGGTATCACAAATGCCAATAAAAGCCCATGGTTAGGCAACTGGATCACATGCATACATTTGGTCAGCTGAATGCTTCTCATACGGATGAAAATAGGAGTTTAAGCACCAATTATTAATAGTTACTTAGTTATGTTAGCCTGGAGTCGAAATATGTTTCATCTGGACTTCTTTCTTTTGCTTAAATAATGTCTTGAGATATGCAAGAGTATCCCAACTGATGCCCTCCCTCCAGCTGATGTCAGTCAGAATATTGTCTATCACAGACCTGCTGTTCATCTGCCATCTACCTTGAACACACTAGGGCATCTCAAACATCAGTAGATACCTGTGTTTAGGCAATAGAACTGTGTCCCTTCTGTCTTCAAGGCCCAGCTGTCAAAATGCACCTTTCCTGTCCTTCTGCTTTCCCCATCTTTTCCATGTGAGGTATTAACCCACATCACATTGTTCCTTGTTTCTACAATATCAGGTTAGGCAGCTTTACAGACCCTAGGTAAGACCCACGTAGCCCACAGAGCTTTTGATCATGCTTCAGGTGAGTGCTTTATAAATTGCCTCCAGTGGGAAGAGGCTGGATCTTTGGTTCTTGTTATCAGAGGTAATGCCCTGCAATGCATGATGAGGTTTCTGCAATAATCTCACTGTTGTATCTTGTTATACAGAAATGAATCATGTTTAGGAATAGATCTGCTTACAGGTGGGGTGAATGAGGAGGAAGAGAGAACAGTGAGATATTTACCTCTTCTAACTAATGCCTCTTACTCTCCCACTACAACATTGATCCCACTCATATTCCTAATCCGGTGCAGCACCAAAGCTGCAACTCCCTCAGACAGATACAGGGAGCTAGGAAAAAGCTCCTTATACAACAAACAAACGTAAGAGATCTGTCAAGGGATCTGGAGGGTCAGTTTTCCTCCAGCTGACGTCTTGGCCATCTCTTCTGCACTTGAAATTCTTCCTTTTCTATATATTTCCTGATTGTGAGACAAGAAAAGCTAGTTCAAAGGTTAACAAACTGATTATGAAACTATTGGCTCAAACTGAAACTGAAAAGGAATAATTTCAGCTGTAACTAAATACAAACTGAAATGGAAATGATGTTATGGGTTATGGGTTGTTTAGTCTGGAGAAGAGGAGGCTCGAGGGGACCTCATTGCTGTCTAAAACTACCTGAAGGAAGGCTGTAGCCAGGTGGGGGTTGGTCTCTTTTGCCAGACAACCAGCAACAGAATAAGGGGACACAGTATCAAGCTGTGCCAGGGGAGGTCTAGGCTGGATGTTAGGAGGAAGTTGTTGCCAGAGAGAGTGGTTGGCATTGGAATGGGCTGCCCAGGGAGGTGATGGAGTCGCTGTCCCTGGAGGTGTTCAAGAAAAGCCTGGATGACCCACTTAGTGCCATGGTCTAGTTGATTGGATAGGGCTAGGTGCTAGGTTGGACTGTATGATCTTGGAGATCTCTTCCAACTTGGTAGCTCCTATGATTAGATTAGTATTGAGAAGGCTCACTGCCTGAAAATACAGAGCATGACATTCAGGTATCACTTTTCTTTTTTAATGTAATTCAACAGTATTAAAATGACTACGGCCTTTTTAGTTATCCATCAGCACATGGTGGGTGGAAATATCTGGGGGGGTGACTGATGGAGTTAGTTCTTCTTTTTATTGTTTTTTTTTTTTTCTCTGTTTTGTTGTGGGTTTGGTTTTTTTGGGGATTGTTTTTTTTTTATTTTTTTTTTTTCCTTTCTTTTTCTTTTCTTTTTTTTTCTCTTGCTGAATTTCTTGTTGTGTATGCTTTTCCACGCAGATGGCACCTTTGGCAACAGCCTGCCTGGCAGGATTTCAGGGCACCATTAATCTATCAAAGCAATGCTAATGAAGTTGGACTCTTAACAGTTTACTCACCATCTGCTTCTAACCGTCATCCTTCTCTGTGCTGTCCCTAATGCTTCCCTCGTGGAGGATGGAAACTCAAAACAGCACTGATTGATGTTTCTTAGTCTGGTGCATCTATTGACTTCCTATTAACACTTTTGTTCAAAACAGTGCTAAAAAGTCAAAACCACAGCCAGCAAAAAAAACTTTTCAGAAGGCAAAGACCACGTCTTAGGCCTCTAACATTGGCTAATTTTGCCTAGCCCAGTAAATAACTGGGTTTCCATCAGTTTCTAACTTTCCTTGAAACTAATTTATTTAACAAAAGTTAATAATATTTAGAATTGTCATTCTTATGACCTCATTGCTGTCTACATCTACCTGAAGGGAGGCTGTAGCCAGGTGGGGGTTGGTCTCTGCTCCCAGGCAACCAGCAATAGAACAAGGGGACACAGCCTCAAGTTGTGCCAGGGGAGGTCTTGGCTGGATGTTAGGAGGAAGTTGTTGCCAGAGAGAGTGATTGGCATTGGAATGGGCTGCCCAGGGAGGTGGTGGAGTTACTGTCGCTGGAGGTGTTGAAGAAAAGCCTGGATGAGGCACTAGTGCCATGATCTAGTTGACTGTCTAGGACTGGGTGTTAGGTTGGACTGGATGATCCTGGAGGTCTCTTCCAACCTGGTTCATTCTATACTTCTATGATTTTCATTAAATATTTCCATGTTTATTGCAAGCCTGAAAATATTTCTCTCTTTATTTGCCTAAAACAGCTATCTCTTTATTCCAGTGACATTTGTTACCCTAAATAAAGGCATTGACTGTCCACAAACCCCACCTTACATTCTAGTCCCAGATCAGCAGATTTACCACACTTATCATTCTCCCATTAAAATCCCTTATGCCTCTGCAGCGGTCTGATATTGCCAAGGTATTATACTCCTATTCTCATTCCACCATGGATGGGGTTTGCAAACTAGGTGGTTTCCCTGACTTTCTGGCCTGCAGGACCTAAGCCAGAAACATTTGCAGAGCATAGAGAAATGCATCCAAGAAAATGAGATTTATAACCCTCTTGATGACTCCATTTTATTCTGAAGTCTTACAGCTTCACCTGGAGCAGGGCAGTCCCAGGTGCAAGTTTCTCTTGTTCCTGAGGGCATTTGAAACCACATCTCTATTTCTCTACCTCCCAGGAGAATACCCTAACCACCAACAGATAGTCCAAGAGATTGTGGGTCTCACAATCTTTTCCAGTAAATCTATTCCACTTTAATTACATATTCATTGTGCTCAGGGAAGAGATAATAACTCTAGACATAGGCCTAATGGTAAAACTTGGGTTCTAATCCAATATCTAACAGATATGTACAGCATGATGCACTGGGTTTGTGAAACTAATTTTAGGAGATGCATGTCTTACTCTGTGAGGTTGCTTTAGGAGAGTATAGACTCTCTTTGAAGCTGCATACAGTCAGAAGCCAGTTAGACACAGCAGCAATGAGCACTGTAGTGTTCTAGTCTTTCTGCATGTCTAGCTGCTAACACATCACTATCTGAATTATTTCCTTTTAATTAGAAGAAGGAAATACTAACAACTCCCCAATGTTGCAACTGTAGATACATGGTGATTTGTTAATAACAATTGCTGCATGCAGGCTACGCAACTTAAGGCAGTGAATAAAACCATTAATTATAACCACTGCAACATTTATAAGACTAGTCAATGACAGCAACAGATTCAGCACTGCAATTTACATGATTATCAATAAAATGGTGTGAAAAATGGGAGAATTCTGACCCTAACGTTGTCACCATAAAAACAGAGCCAACCAGGGCTTGATGGTAGGTGGTGGAAATGTTTGACGCACAGAAAATGTGCTTAAAAAGAAACATAGATTAGAAAAGAAAGAGGATAAACAAACATGAGTGGTGTGATAGAGATCAAGATATTGGTTGTTCCCAATTACTCTATTTCATACAACAAGAATAATGAAACATCCTATGGAACTAGATGGCAAGACATTGTGAGATAGGATAAAAGGAAGACAATTTTTCACAATGGATAATTGACCTGTGGAACTGATTGCCACATGATAGCTGCAAGTCCAAGAGCTTAGCAGGTTTTAAAAAGGATTAAACATGTATAGGGATAATTAGTTCATCCATTATTAAACAAGATAAGTTTTATTAGTCACTAGTTACATTAAACAAGATAAAGTAAAGACCTCATAGGAAACTTTAATTCTTACCCAGAAAGAACCTCCTGAATCTCAATTTTTGATGGCATTTAAAAAAAAACCAGACAAAAACTAACAAACAAAGTAAACCTATTCATGTTCCATGGAACATTTTGAATGTTCATTCCAAAAAAAAAGTCTGCCTCTGCCTTTTCTTCTTTAATATAACTATCAAAGAGTATGAGTTCATGTTGTCTTAAAGATAGATTAGCAATGACATGTCCTGCATTCGTATCTGCACAGCCATCAAGGTTTTGCTAAAAACCAAAACCAAACCCAAACAAAACACAAAACACAGAAGAATTCAAACACCTTTTCAAAGTGTTCATCACTGAGATTAATTTCAGTTTCCAGAAAACATTCTACCCTTAGAAAATCACATTCTATATACTTCTAGGGTAATTGGATGTTTGCATTCTAGAGTGACAGTGATCATCTGAGGACTCCACCTACGTGCAATTAACCATCTTTCTTTCTTACTCATTGTTAAAGGTATTCCTTTTTCTTGGCCCAGGTTTCATCCTGCTCTTGGAATGTACCAGAAGCATCTACAGTAAAGTATTCCTCCTTAGCTTTCTAGACAATCAGTTGACGCTGTTATTATATCAAGATGGCAGTTTGAAGAACCACAGGATTACAGAGGAATTTAAGTTAAAAGTGGCTTTTGGAGGTCATCAGGTCACAGCAGAGCTAACTATGAAATTAGGTCATGGTTTATAGGTCTTTTTAAAATCTGAATCTCTCTATGCAATCATCATCTTTTTCCTACAGAAAACTGTGTTAACTACAGAGGTAACCCACAAGAAGCCTATATGAATACCTCAGAGAGAGTGATTTGCCATTGGAATGGGCTGCCCAGAGAGGTGGTGGAGTCGCCATCCCTGGAGACGTTCAAGCAAAGCCTGGATGAGGCATTTAGTGCCATGGACTAGTTGATTGGACAGGGCTGGGTGCTAGGTTGGACTGGATGACCTTGGAGGTCTCTTCCAACCTGGTTGGTTCTATAACTCTATTCTATGATTCTCTGTAAATGGGGTAAATTCCAGCCAGTGCATTAAACTTCTCGTATTTTCTTCTTCTCTCTTCAAATCATATCTTCCAACACTCATTGCTCATTCATCCAGATGTGTCTTTAGGGCCTCAACTGGTAATTGCTGGTAGAGAAAAAGAAGTGTCCTGTCCTGAAATGACTACCAACCATGATACCCTTGCTCTATCTCCTGCTACGTCTGCAGAGACATTTCAGCTCATTCCTGAAATAAATCCTTTCCCTTGTCTTTCTCTCTTGTCACTCAATCAGTTGCACTTTCCCCTCCCTTTATCTGACACTCTATTGCTCATAGCTGTGACATATTACTGAATTATGCTAAACAGGTTTGGAAACAACTGGTACCAAAGATGCTCCTTACAAGAAATGTGGCAGCATTGAGAAATTATTTTCATTGGTCATTTTCCTACTAAAGAAACACTTTATTTTTACAATTTTTCACCTAGACAGTATCTTGCTCAGAGCTCTATGCTAAAGTGTACAGACTGTTTACCTGCTTAAAGCTGACACAGGTATCTCAATGCTATACTTGCAACTACAATGTAGACATACCTTATATACAGTTCTTGAGAGCAATCCTGTCAACCATTACTGTGAAGAAAAAAAAAACAAACTAAACCAAAACACCACTCAAAACCAGAATCCCGTTCCAAGAATGTGTGAGATTGACATCAAATTATTTCCTTCATTTGGGTTTTGATTATTGTACCCTTAGGGGTTTTCAGGTACAGGCACATCATCAAGCTTCATTTAGTTTGTCCTGTATTAATAATTTAGTCAAGTATGCAATAGATTATTGGAGCACTACATGTTTTTCAATGTATTTATCTTCACATCATTCCTATGAGGAAATCAAGTACACTCATTCCCATTTCACACACTGGGAACTGAAGTACAGAAAGGAAAAACAACTTGCTGAAGGAGAATGTCCAGGGAAGATCAAGAACTTGAAAAACTGAACCCACTTTCTCTTCAGAAATTCATTCTTTCTTTTGCATTGAAAATTTAAATCCTTCCATAATCTCATGCTTCCAGGACCTGAAACTTGAAAACAAAGCTCAAACTTCAACAAAAAAATCCTCTGAAAAAGAAATTAGAGCTGAGATGTTCTTCCTCTTCAGTTTTCTTTTTGGTCAAGCTCAGTATTACCTTTTATGAACTGAATCACAGGATCACAGGATGTTAGGGGTTGGAAGGGAACCAAAGAGATCATCGAGTCCAACCCCCCCTGCCGTGTCCATCATCAAGACATCAATAACAAACTCGGCTCTTGCTCTAAAACATGCGGCTCTATCTAGGAGTGTCACTTTCCCTAATCCTTAGAGGCGCAGCTCATTTTCACAGAGTTGTGCCTCTTATTCACTCCTACTGCTTTATCCCAAAGAGCCACATAGACCACATTCCTCATGCTCACTTTCCCATTCCACTTTTTGGGTATCTTTTGCTGTTGTTCTTGATTTTTTTTTTAAACTCACAGTGCTGTGGGTTATTCCCCAAGCTCTGGAAAGATCTGTCACACATTGCAGGATATTTGAGCAAATTGGCCAGAATGTAGGACAGCAGCTCTAGGTTAAATAATGATGTCTTCCTGAAACAGCTGTTTGGCCTCTCCAAAACCTTTCACTCACAGCAGTTTCTTACAATACCCCAAGACCTTTTAAGACACATGTTTATCTAGGAAATTCTTGGTGTTGATGCTATACCTTTTTTAAGTAATAACCAGTTCTTTGCAGCGCAACTCTCTATCTCTGAATGCTCCAACAATGATGTACGATACTAAAGGAAAAAAAGAGATGCAAAAAAAAAATATTCCTGTATTCTCTTGCTTGGCTTTACATTTTTTTTCACTGCAGATGGGTTGTGGATAGGTGTGTTAATCTGGATGTATCTCCAGGCATTTGGTAGTACCAATTTACGATGGCTCTGTCTGCATTTTATCTGAGCTGAGATCCTAAATTAAACATGTATTTAAAAATAATGGCATCCGAATAGGGCGTCTCACTCAATTTTAGCTGGCTGCAGTATTTTGTTGTGTTTGCATGTTACTCTGTAAATGTTTGTATTCCTTATCCTGATTACAGATGCAATTTTACAGCCTGTTTATTGATTTTAAAACTTTAGCAGAATGCCTTCGACATCGGCCATAAGAAACCTCATTTGTCTGGCAAGAGATGGCAGAAAGAATTCTAGACCTGATTAATTTGGACTTGTGTCATTTTTCCACTTGAACTTGTAATAAGAAGTCTATATATTCATTGTATTCTTTGTATTTCTAAAAAGCCAATGCACCACATTGGTGTACTTAAACACATGCAAGATTTCCCCCACCCCACCCCCCACCCCCTTCTTACTCATTTGAGTTATCTTGTATAAACAGTTTGAAATAAATAAGTGTACACATGAAAATAGACAAGAATTCACAAGGTTCTGTTAAACACACAACTAAATATGTTCTGTGTTTCTCACTATAAATAACAAAGCCAAATAATACTGCATTTTTGATATTCAGTCATAACCACAGACATTAAGTCAATTTAAATTTTGCCTGAGTAAAGAGTTCATGATCTGACCTAAGAATTTCCATAATATTTAGCACTAACAGCAGTTTAAAAAGGAAAAAAAAAAAAGGCTTCTTCAAGGACATCTCTCAGGCTGGAGCCAGAGCCAAGAATAACAACCGATTTAGACTTCACAGCAATCCCGCGGACTAAGAATCATCCCACTTTACAAAGACGAAAGCTAAAGACCCATAGCTAAAAGACTCCTTAGACAACACCTATAAAAGCATTGTTACCATTGAATAAATGAAGAATTCACACATGGCTTACAGGGGCCACAAAAGCAGCAATCACGTCAAAGCCAAGAAAATTGGTCCGATGCTGAATTGTCATTGAAGGGTATTTGGTATGATGCGTGACAAATAAACATGCCTCTGGAAAACTTTTATGTTGCATTAATCCCATTATTCTCCAAACCACAGCTTGGACTGCATTAATATTACAGTTACAGATGCAAATTTGTAGGGGCAGGGGGTGTATGTGATGTGCAAGATGTCTTGGATACCTAGTGCTAGAGAAGTTCTCCTGTGGATGAATACAGCTTGGGAATGCCATCACTGGTAAAATACAGAGGATTAGATCTTGATCATAGAATAGAATAGGGTCATATACGATCATACAATCATGTATGATCATAGAATCAACCAGCTTGGAAGAGACCTCCAAGATTATCCAGTCCAACCTAGCACCCAGTCCTATCCAGTCAACTAGGTCATTGCATTAAGTGTCCCATACAGTCTTTTCTTGAGCACCTCCAGGGATGGTGACTCCACCACCTCCCTGGGCAGAACATTCCAATGGTAAATCACTCTCTCCGTGAAGAACTTCCTCCTAACATCCAGCCTATACTTCCCCTGGCACAACTTGAGGCTGTGTCCACTTGTTCTATTGCTGGTTGCCTGGGAGAAGAGACCAACCCCCATCTGGCTACAGCCTCCCTTCAGGTAGTTGTAGACAGTGATTTTTCCCAACGATATTTAGAAGATTCTGTATTGATTCCAAACGTTATGGCTAACTGCACAGGAGTTAAGGAGTTAAGGTGTCCTGGGTTAGGAGTGAATTGTAATGAGACCAATATAAAAATTATTAAATAGTTTATTAAATCTATTGTATAAAGGAAATTTCCCAAAACTTATTTGCAATTAGCACAGGCAGATTCTATCATCATGCAGTTGGTAAACCCTTTTTTTTTTTTCTTTTCAGAATGTATCTATACAGTCAGATTAAATTTAAATGATTTAGGAAAGGATTCTACAGAAAATCTTTATGACTGGAGAGTCTTGCAGCACAAACTGCCGCTTAAAGGTTAAGCATTAACTTTCACAAATGAGTAAAGAGAGTTAGTTTACTCACTGGTTAAGAGTCTCAATATTTGCGATCTAAAAGCATAAGTGGTGACCTTCCAAGTGGTGATGGTGTGAGTTTTGCAGTAAGCAAAGCAAAGGAATCATTTGGTTTTGGGGATATCAATTCAAGAGAGATGTTGAGGTGCTGGAAGGTGTCCAGAGAAGGGCGACAAAGCTGGTGAAAGGCCTGGAACACAAACTCTATGAGGAGAGGCTGAAGGAGCTGGGGTTAGCCTGGAGAAGAGGAGGCTCAGGGGGGACTCATTGCTGTCTACAACTACCTGAAGGGAGGTGGTAGCCAGGTGGGGGTTGGTCTCTTCTGCCAGGCAACCAGCGACAGAACAAAGGGACACAGACTCAAGTTGTGCTGGGGGAACCATAGGCTGGATGTTAGGAGGAAGTTGTTGGCAGAGAGGGTGATTGGCATTGGAATGGGCTGCCCAGGGAGGTGGTGGAGTCACCGTCCCTGGAGGTGTTCAAGACTGGCTGAGGCACTTAATGCCATGGTCTAGTCGACTGGATAGGGCTGGGTGCTAGGTTGGACTGGGTGATCTTGGAGGTCTCTTCCAACCTGGTTGATTCTATGATTCTATGATTTAAAATGATAAAAGTGACACCAGTAGGTAAGTATCAGGCTTGGCATGTTTTCAGATAGTCTGTAAACCAAACCTCCTCCTGGTATAACTTCATTTAAATGAATGAGTTATATAATAAACAATGCTGTGGGGCAATGTCTGAAAACCTTCATGTGACTTAATGTTTCTGATATCAGGAATTAGAAGAAATGAAAAAAAAAAGAGAGACTTTTCAGGCTATCAGGGAGTAACAGGACTAGGGGGAACGGAGCAAAGCTGGAGTTGGGTAGGTTCAGAGTGGCTGTGAGGTGGAAGTTGTTGAGCATGAGAGTGGTGAGAGACTGGAATGGGTTGCCCAGGGAGGTGGTTGATGCCTCATCCCTGGAGGTGTTTAAGGCCAAACTGGATGAGGCTCTGGCCAGCCTGCTCTAGGGTAAGGTGTCCCTGCCCATGGCAGGAGGTTTGGAACTAGATGATCGTTGTGTTCCCTTCCACCCTGACTGATTCTATGATTCTATGAGTCCATTTTACCAAAGCTTCATACAGAGAGCTCCCCCATTGCAGTCACAGAAGATGATTCTTTGAAGATAAGCTAAAATACTTCCCCTCAAAAAATGTTCATGGTCTATAATAACAGTTCAGTTTTTAAATTAGACAAAATAATGTCCCTGTCATGATGTATTTACTGCCATGGTATTCAAACGTCAGATATTTGAAAAGGGAGATACTGCTACATTCCACATGATGGCAGGAGATCTGTTTTTCTTATTGCAAAACCAGAGCTCACGGTTTAAGATTGTCCTATTAAATATAGCAAGATAAGCAATCTTCTATATTCTCCAAGGTAGTTTATAGTAATGCATTCTCAAGGCATACTCAAAAGGCAAAATTCTTCTTTCCATATATATATATATATATATATATATATATATATAAATCCTAAGAAACAAACAAACAAAAAAAACCCCAACCCCCAAACATGCTGAAGTAGTTTTGCAAAGTTTGCCTAGATGATAAAACAAGTGCCTTGTAAAAATAATACAGACAGGTAAACTGGCATTTCAGGGCAGATTTACAGTGCTTGCTTTGGTTTTGTTGAACATAATTAGGTTTACTACAGGGGTTATTTTTTATATGCAGATTTTGTCTTTTATTCTTTGTCTTAGCAGAAAGGAACTTTCAGGCAGAATTTAATTTTACCACTTTAAGACCTTTTTTTTTTTAATACAGGACTTTATCTGAGGAAATACTATAAAACATTAGGGTTGTCTTCTCCTGCAGGTTGAAGGATTTCATCTGTCTTTTCTAGCACTTTTGGAGTACTTTAATTAAAAAAAATTAAACATGGGATTTCTTAAAAACATATAAGGATATTCTGTGTCCAAGTGTTTAGTAAAGGGTGGAATGCAAAGAAATACATATTTTTTTCAATATTAATTTAAAATCTCTATTTGGAGGTCAGTTATGTTATTATATTATTTTACTTATTATTTTCTACCAGCCAGCTGGTATTTGCATCAATTAAAGAAAAAAAAAAGAAAACTAAAATTGTATGACTGACAATATAGAATCATAGAATCAACCAGGTTGGAAGAGACCTCCAACATCATCCAGTACAACCTAGCACCCAGCCCTAGATGATCAACTAGACCATGGCACTAAGTGCCTCATCCTGTCTTCTCTTGAACACCTCCAGAGACAGCGACTCCACCACCTCCCTGGGCAGCCCATTCCAATGCCAATCACTCTCTCTGCCAACAACTTCCTCCTAACATCCAGCCTATACTTCCCCTGGCACAACTCAAGACTGTGGCTCCTTGTTCTGCTGCTGGTTACCTGAGAGAAGAGAGCAACCCCCACCTGGCTACAGTGTCCCTTCAGGTAGCTATAGACAGCAATTAGTTCACCCCTGAGCTTCCTCTTCTCCAGGCTAAACACCCTGAGCTCTCTCAGCCTCTCCTCTTAGGGCTGTGTTCCAGGCCCCTCACCAGCTTCTGTGGACATGTTCCAGCACCTCAATGTCTCTCTTGAATTGAGCAGCCCAGAACTGGACACAGTACTCAGGGTGTGGCCTGAACCCCTCACCAGCTTTGTCATCCTTCTCTGGACATGTTCCAGCACCTCAATGTCTCTCTTGAATTGAGGAGCCCAGAACTGGACACAGTACTCAGGGTGTGGCCTGAACAGTTTACTCATACATTTAAACAAACAGGGCAGGAGGAAAACTCACATGATTTCTTGTTTTTAACTTGTATGTAGCTCATCTTTAAGCAATATACATGAATCATGAAATACTTATGCAAGAGTATGTTCTGCTAAAACAGTGCATCGAGTTCATCCTGTGTTGTTCTCTACCAGGGAGTGCCCAATTCTTCTGGTAAGTTTGTCGTTACTAACTCGGTTCAGGACCTGAAAACAATCCTAATATGATATCCTGATATAATTTCAGGCTTCCATTACCTGAACTGCACTTTTTCCAAGATCCTTGATAACAGGCAGCCACTGGGAGAAATTATTTAGATACTAAAGACACTAAAAATATATGCTAAATACACACATTTATTTTTATGGATACTTTTTTTCCTCCATCAGCTTCCAAATGCAACTCCATATGTGACTGAAGCTGCAAGTCTGCAGCTAGCGTCCAGCTGAAACACCCACAATTAATACAGGCAACACTTCAGACAGAGGTCACCAGGGGACAGACTCCAGCTTGGTAATCATGTTTAGCTCCATGTTGGTCAGGAGCTGCATGGTGGTCATTTTATCCCTATAGTATCCTCAGATTTTAGGCTATGGAAATGAATACAGTCCTGGGGATTATTTGGTGATTGGGAAAACATGGAGCCAATATGCTTAAAATTTAACTTTAATGGCTCTAAATCTATCCTTTAAAAACCAACAAAAGAGGAGATATTCCCTTTGGTAGAGCAGAGAGTGCTGCTTAAAGTATAAGTCCATCAAAGGCTGGCACCTCCTCGTTTAATAAACCTTTCTCTTTGTGTATTTGACTCGTACTTGATCATTTTAACTGCATTTTAGCAGTGTTAGCTCTGGGGAGACAACTCAGCTTTTGGCTCAGAGACCAGGAATGGAACTGTAGGGTAATTTTCAATTATAATATCTCTCTTATTGATGATGAATGATACTCAGGAAAGAAAACAAAAACCTGAGCATGATAACCTAGTTTTAACTTGTAACCTAAACAGATGTGATCTGTGAACTTTGAGATTTAATAGCAAAGGAATGTCATATTATTATTTTCTAATGCTCTCTGAAGAAAGGTTTTCCTGAATGGATGCTGATGACAACTGAAAAAAACCCAGCAAAATCCAACAAATGAAAACCCAACAAAACAAAACCACACAGACACCAAAAAAATAAAACCGAAACAAACCACCAACCAAATATTTCTGCATTGATCAGTGCTTGAAATGCAGTATCAGCTAGCCAAAAAATATTCACTTTGTAGCTCTTCCATGTTTGGTGCTCTCTAGCTTCTTTTCATCACGTCTTTAATCTGGACAAAACCCAGAATGATTAGTTTCATTTTAATTTGTATTCTATTTTATGTCCCAGCAATCACTAGCCACTACAAGATTTCTGTGATTAACTTGTGAACACCTGAAGGGATTATTTAATTTTGAGCTTCATTTCTCCTCTCCTCTCCTCTCCTCTCCTCTCCTCTCCTCCCCTCCCCCCCCTCCGCGCNAATCCCTACATTTTAAGCAAAAGAAGATAGAATCATAGAATGGTTTAGGTTGGAAGGGACCTCAAGGATCATCCAGCTCCAACCCCCTGCCATAGGCAGGGACACCTCCCACTAGAGCAGGCTGCTCAAGGCCTCATCCAGCCTGGCCTTAAACGCCTCCAGGGAGGAAGCATCCACAACCTCCCTGGGCAACCTGTTCTAGTGTCTCACCACCCTCACTGTAAAGAACTTCCTCCTACATCCAGTCTAAATCTCCCCTCTTCCAGTTTAAACCCATTCCCCCTCATCCTGACATTACCAGACCTTGTCAATAGTCCCTCCCCAGCCTTCCTGTAGGCTCCCTTCAGATACAGCTCTGCCCCTTTAACAAAAGTGAGGGTGAAACTGAAACTGAAGAAGCTGTTTTCTTGGCTTCTTTTTTTTTTCCCTTCAGTACAAATGTGAACTTGAAAATCCACAAATCAAAATGCTTATCTTGTGTTGGTGCCAGCACATAACGCATGACTCCTTGGTAGATGAATGTCTACCCTTAGAATGCATTATTAGTCTATTTAGCTTCGTAAGCTGTGCTGACCTACTTTAACTTATTCTTAATAATGCACAGCACTGAAGCAATATTGACTCATATACTCATTTCTCATATACTAGGAAGCATTAATAATGCATTCAGTTTTTTTTTCTTCCAAAGTGAAGATATGGTTAAATCAAATGGATCCTAATGTGAACATCAACAAATGAAACAGATTGGCCCCGGTACAAGCAAAATGATTTTTTATAAGGAAAGTATTTAATTCTGCTTCCCTTGACAAATATCTCCTTAAATATACCATTGCTATTTTTAAGGTGGGCAAGGTGGGATTTCTGGTTTTGTTAGGTTTGGTGTAACATTTCAGAGTGCTTTTTTCTTCCTTGCATCTAGGAAAAAAAAACAAAAAAACAACCAAACAAACAACCAAACACAACAAAGCCCAAAACAAACATACAAAACCAACACAACTGCTGAGTATGTTTTTAAAAGCACTGATAAAATCCTCCGAGAATCATAGAATCAGTCACAGTTGGAAGGGGCCACAAGGATCATTTTGTTGTGGGGGGTTGGAACTAGATGATCCTTGTGGCCCCTTCCAAGCCTGACTGATTCTATGATTCCAACCCCCCTGCCATGGCCAGGGATGCCCTACCCTAGATCAGGCTGGCCAGAGCCTCAGAAAAGAGCCTAAGAAAGAGCTTACAAAAATCCTTTTTAAAAAAGTAATGTTAAAAGGGCAGCTATATTAGAAACAAAAGCAGGCACCAAGCTGTGTGGCACGGTCGACTTGCTAGAGGGCAGGGATGCCATCCAGAGGGACCTGGACAGGCTGGAGAGGTGGGCCCAGGCTAACCTCACGAAATCCAACAAGGCCAAGTGTAAGGTTCTGCACCTGGGTCGGTGCAGTCCCAAGCACAAATTCAGGCTGGGTGGCAATGGCTGGAGAGCAGCCCTGAGGTAAAGGACCTGGGGGTCTGGGTTGACAAAAAGCTCAACATGAGCTGGCAGTGTGAGTGCAGCCCAGACAGCAACTGTGTGCTGGGCTGCAGCAAGAGCAGTGTGGGCAGCAGGGCAAGGGAGGGGATTCTCCCCCTTTACTCTGCTCTCCTCAGACCCCACCTGGAGTACTGTGTGCAGTTCTGGAGCCGCCAGCACAAGAGAGACATGGAACTGTTGGAGCAAGTCCAGAGGAGAGCCACGAAGATGATCAGAGGGCTGCAGCAGCTCTGCTATGAGGACAGGCTACAAGACCTGGGACTGATCAGTCTGGAGAAGAGAAGGCTTCGAGGAGACCTTAGAGTGGCTTTCCAGTATCTGAAGGGAGCCTACAGGAAGGCTGGGGAGGGACTACTGACAAGGCCTTGTAATGACAGGATGAAGGGTGATAGGTTTAAACTGGCAGAGGGGAGATTCGAACTAGATGTTAGGAAAGGGTTTTTTTCCAGTGAGGGTGGTGAGACACCGGCACAGGTTACCCAGGGAGGTTGTGGCTGCTCCCTCCCTGGAGATGTTCAAGGCCAGATCAGTTGAGGCCTTTAGTGGCCTGTTCTAGTGGAGGGTGTCCCTGCCTATGGCAGGGGGTTGGAACTGGATGATCTTTGAGGTCCCTTCCAACCTAAACCATTCTATGATTCTCTCCATATTTTTTTTCCAAACACCAGAAGCACTTTTTCTTCCTGGAACATGGGAAGATTTTGTTAATATGCAACAAAGAAACATTTCTAGGATTAACTGAATGCAAACTTCTCAAACAAAGGGAAAAAAGACTGACATTTTTTTTCCAGCACAGTATAAAGAATTGTTTTGAATATTTTGAAGAGATTTATTATTTTTCTGTTAGAAAAAAAAAATACAGTTTGGCATTTTTTTTTGCACCAATGTTTAAAGTATAAAGAAGAGGCTTAGATGATTTTAAAGAAATTCCAAAGGACAGGACAGAATCTTTCTCCATTATTTGTTCATGTTTATTTTCTTTTCAAGGCTGAACCTTTGACTAAAATTCCCTGTCACAGAAATAATGATGCAGAAATAACTGAGACACTGGCACATTCTTGCCAAATTCTGTGGTGATTTGTGTAATTGGAAGGGAGAGATTCAGATCACAGAAAGAAAAGCTGTGCTGGAGAGACTGTCTCCATGTGTCTGACTTGCATGGTACCTTCAATACCTCTAAAATTAACTTTTTTTTCTTGCCTTTTTTTTCATCCAGATACAAAAGCACTTAAGTCTTCACCCCTGTGGTTGTAAAGTCAGTGAAAGAACCAGACTCTGTGAGAAAGCTTTTCCTTCATGAACTGCAGAATCACAGAGTCAACCAGGTTGACCTCCAACATCATCCAGTCCAATCTATCACCCCCCATGGTCAACTAGACCATGACACTAAGTGCCCCATCCAGCTGTTTTTTGAACGCCTCCAGGGGCAGCGACTCCACCACCTCCCTGGGCAGCCCATTCCAATGCCAATCACTCTCTCTGCCAACAACTTCCTCCTAACCTCCAGCCTATACTTCCCCCATCACAAAAGACTGTGTCCTCTTGTTTGTTCTGTTGCTGGTTGCCTGGCAGAAGAGACCAACCCCCACCTGGCTATAACCTTTCTTCAGGTAGTGGTAGACAGCAACGAGATCACCCCTGAGCCTGCTCTTCACCATGCTAAATGACCCCAGCTCTCTCAGCTTCTCCTCACAGGCTGTGTTCCAGGCCTCTCACCAGTTTCATTGCCCTTCTCTGGACATGTTCCAGTATCTCAAGATCTCTCTTGAATTGAGTAGTCCAGCACTGGACACAGTACTCAAGGTGTGTTGAGTACAGGGACAGAATAACCTCCCTTGTCCTACTGGCCACACTGTTCCTGATCCAGGCCAGGATGCCATTGGCTCTCTTGGCCACCTGGGCACACTGCTGGCTCATCTTCAGCCTACTATCTACCAGTACCCCCAGGTCCCTATCTTCCTGGCTGCTCTCCGGCCTTAGGCATAGATCCTTTCCCTAAAGTTGTGGAAAATTCTTTTTTGTGCTTTATTTAACAACAGAAATCTTCAGTTTCTGTCTCTTCTCTGCAGAGTTCTTGAAAACCTTTTGCTCAGTGAATCTGTTCTAGTTTTAGAAAAAATAAATCACTGTGAACTTCATAACAGGGACCCAAATAGGCATCTTCCAAGTTTATTGTTGTGAGTAGCATGTGATTGGTGTTGTCCTTGCCCTACCCCATCCTCTCTTAGATTAATAATTCCTATGACAAAAATAACTTCTCCCTAGAAAAGAAGCTCTTGCATGAGTTGGCACTTTTTGCACAGCAAAACAGCCCATTGAAAAAATCCCTAAGCAGCTCCCCCTATAGCTGCAAGTGTTATCAGAACCTGTACACAGTTTATTTCATTGTACCATTATTGACATTGACAAAGAATTTCTTATCTCTGTCTTTCAAAGATCAGCCAGACATCAACAGGATTTCTCTTCAGTAAGACATGCTAGCATATGATGAAATTAGGTTGCAGCATTGAGAGTTCATTAAAGGTGCTGTTCTAACAAAGATATATAGCTGTGGTTTCACTAGCTAATAAATTGCAGTGGGTTTTTTTGTTATTGTATATTACATTTGGAATTGCTGCCCTCTTATTCTCCATTTCCAACAGACAATATCTCCAGGTCACGGTGTATTACAGGATCTCACAGTTTCAATATCCTTTGAGATTGATACAATCTTTACCTTTCTCAGCATCACGATATGCAGTAGAAAACACAGGATTTGCTGACTCTGGTTTTTCACAAACCAAAGCAATTAACATTGATGAAGAGTTTTAAGTAAAAGTTACAGAATCAGGCCCATTCTGATTCACAGAGAGAAGAGACCTGGCTACAGCCTCCCTTCAGGTAGTGGCACTTCACTTAATTGATTGGACAGGGCTGGGTGCTAGGTTGGACTGGATGATCTTGGAGGTCTCTTCCAACCTGGTTGATCCTATGATTCTATAATTGTAGACAGCAATGAAGTCACTCCTGAGCCTCCTCTTCTCCAGGCTAAACAACCCCAGCTCCCTCATCCTCTCCTCAGAGGGCTGTGTTCCAGGCCTCTCACCAGCTTCATCACCCTTCTCTGGACATGTTCCAGTATCTCAACATCTCTCTTGAACTGAGAGCCCTGAGCCATTTGAGGTTTGTCATAGAATCATGGAATCAACCAGGTTGGAAGAGATCTCCAAGATCATCCAGTCCAACCTGCCCATAAATGAGTGTATTTGTGATGGATTTAAACAGATACAGGGATAACTGTAGGACTATTCTATATTGTGTGTCTCAGAGCACATGCAGTGCCTTGTTCCCGTCTCTGCAACCATCTGAACTTGAATTTGCATAATCTTCTAAATCAAACTGAAACAAAACACTGATGCTGAAAGTTTCATTGCTCTAATATAATTGCCCACTTTCATTGCTCTAATATAAAGACTCGAAGTTCTACATATAATTCAATCTCATAATGATCAAGAAAATCCTCCAGTTTAATAACTAAGTGAATTTTTACTTCCTTGAACTGAATGTGTAGTTACTAAAGCCAGAAGGATCATGGGCACTTCCTCCCAGCTTTCGCTGTTTAGCTGAATATGGCTGAAAATTAATCATACAATTAATTAATTTCATGATGCAAAGACATTTGGGATAGATTTACCTTCCACATGTTATTGAATAGCTCTCACATGTAATACTGCTTTGGCATATTTTATGTTCTGGAGTTAAAGTGCACATCAATAGCTCAATGCATTGATAACCTGAGTGTCAGTACAGCTATAAAACCTGCTTCTCCTTGAATTTTGGAGTTTCCTGTGTAATAATCTCTTGCAAATGAGTCCTCATTGATACTCTGAAACTGGCACAAAAATCAGAAGAGAGGTTTTTGGGTTTTTTTGAGGGAGTAGGATTGTTTGGTTTGGTTTATTCTTATCCTTCTTTCATCTTGCTGAGCAACTGCCTTGAGAAGTATTACAAATGTTGGGACATCCATATGCAAACAACTGCTTTCACTTTTCGTTGCTTGGAATTCTTCCTCTCTTGGCTGAACCAGTGACTTCCCAATTCATGTCAGGCTTTTCTTACGTTCAGTGGACTTAAGATCTAATATTAATTATTAAATTAACACACACACACACATATATATAATGTTATTATATAGCATTACGCTTAAGATATAATGGGAATTATTAACATTAAAAAACGGTGGGTTTAGAATAGAGGGGAAGGGAAGGGAAGGGAAGGGAAGGGAAGGGAAGGGAAGGGAAGGGAAGGGAAGGGAAGGGGGATGAGAGGAGGGGGAAGTGGGAAATGAAATGCTTCAGTTGGAAGAGACCTCCAATGAATATCTAGTCCAGCTGCTATTATTGGCTAGAAATAGTGCAATGATTAATGCACAACCACTCACAGCAGTATTTTTTCCCTAAGGTGATAAAGATATGTTTTGAGTGCTTTGGAGAACACTCTAAAGGCTTGTGAAGCTATTTGGGATGCAGATGGAGAGGGTTAGAGGTGGTTTCACCATTGTTTGCTTAGTGTCAATGACAATGATTTGATATTTACAGGTTTGAAATTCATTATTTTCTTTTACTTACTTATTTCCTTTCATCCTAAAGTGGGCAATGTTTTGCTGCTGAAGAAGCTCACAAGTAAATTTCATGATTTCTATGGAGAGAGAAAGAAGATGTGAATGTGCCTCTAGCTCTAGTTACAATTGTGATACCACAACAGCAGAATCTTCTTTCAAAGTTTTGGAGCTAAGTGCAATAAAATTGGTGTGTCATCAGGTTCAGTTCTATGCTTCAGCAGCCTTCTTTCCTGGGAAGATATGTTTTAATGTAATTTGAAACAAAAAATATACCACTAACTGTGAGGAACATTTGTGTTAATAAATTTAGGGGATCTTTTTGCTTTCCTAGTAAATCATTTTACATCATTTTACTCGTTATTTGGCTCCCCTAACATTTAGAGGAGAAAAGCAGGCACATCTAGGCATGATTCATTTGACCTAATTGAAAAGAATATTTGATTTGAGAACATGAGGTACAGTGCTCTGGACTTCATAGGATATATCAGCCAGATTTCTTCTGACTGTAAAGAGAAACTGCCATGACTTGCGAGGATTTTATATGCCTTCACTGTTAACATCTATAACTTGCTAAGATCAATCCTAACCATTTGAGTGACAATTCAGGAAGTCCATGATGAAATAGATCACCCTGGGTCAGAGTCCTGACCAGCTTTCAGAAATCTGAAGAACAGTTTTTGTCAAAGGTCTCTCCATACCTCCCAGCCTTTGTCATAGAATCATTTAGGTTGGAAAAGATGTTTAAGATCAAGTCCAACTGTCAAACCAGCACTGCCAAGTCTACCAGTAAAGTAAGCACCACATCTACACATCTTTTAAATACCTCCAGCTGTCATACCTGTCTTATGGCTCTCGGCAGGAGGATTAAATAATAGATGAATGCTGACCTGTAAACTTGCATTATTTGTTACTTATCTAGTAAGGGTATTGCACCACTTGGTCGAATGCTTACAAGGGCAATAAATTCCATTATCAGAGTCTTTATGCTGAAAGTTGGCAAAACCAACTCTGGGTCATGTCAGATTGTTCCTCTACATGCATTTAATCTCTGTTGAAATCAGCATGAATCATTGCTATGCATTTGGTCCATACTGTGCATGAAGCAGCTAGACAAGAATGTTCAAGCTGTGACTCTTGAGTCACATGTGACTCATCTATGACACCTGTCACCTTGTACCAGGACAGTGTCATGGCTGAGGAACAACTTGAACGCAGAGTGCAAGTTTCCAAGATAAGACATATTCTTGGATATGGGAGGAAGTGAGGCAGGGCTGCTAAGGTAGGAGCACCCAGCGCACTTCCATTGGACAGCAGCATCATTTGTCAAGAGCTGTGGCTCTGTCATCTATGAAACACATCAGGAGTTCCCTCCATTAGTGCCACCCCATACTCCCTACCTCTCTTTCCAGTACGAAGACTTTGAAATGAGACCCACAGAACCAAAAAGGTAGGATGGGAATGACAGTATCCAAAGAACATGGATAATTGCTTGCAATTAATACTGACAATTGCACAATGACATGTGAAAGAATTCCATTACACAATCTCTTACATAACACCTAATCTTAACCTCATTCTGCTCCGCTCTGTATGCTTTATACTAAACTACTGTTGTCATTTAGGAGGCAGAATATCCCTATTCAAGTAAAATTAAAAACTCACTGTTACAGCTCTTGAATTATTCAAGAATCTGATGAAAAAGCAACATTTCTGGTTTTACTGAGTTTGATTTTATTTAAGACATTTTTTGCCATAATATCACTTGCTATCTTAAACTCCTGGGATACTGATGTAGATTATTAAATTGTGCCTGAAGTAATTTCTAGTGGTTCTGAAAGAATGAAAAAATGAGCTCCTTAACAGAAAATGACAGTACATTTCCTTTGCCATAGTCTTTGATTTTCTTTTTCAACAAGATATTCCCAAATGACTTCAAGGCATTTTATATTTCAACGGGCATTTTACTCAGTTTCAGCAAGCCCCAAGGGTATACTTACCCCTGCTAAGGAATGTGCCTCACTTTTAAACGTTTTCATGAGCCCCAAATTTTGTGTCACTAAGACACAGAATATAAATTAAAAAAAAATAAATGGAAAAAAAACCCAACAACATCTGCCTGGGTCAGTTGCTGGTTCCCATTATTATTATTATTATTGAATGTAACTGTTAGAATGCATTGTTGAGCACATTTCACAAGCACTCATCCCCTTAAGAACTGGAACCACTTATGTGTTCCTAATGTGTAACATACTTTTTTAATGGAATCCAAGGTCTTCTCTGCCTTCTGGTGGCAATTTGTCAATAAGAGGAGAGATGGACTCCCTAAGAAATTGCCCATATATCTCACTAAAGAGGTAGCTGTGGAAAGAAATTCGACCATGGCCAGATTTAGCTGAACTTCTGTCGGAAAGTCAGTTTGTAATTGTGATCTCTAAAGCTCATTGCTTGAAAAATGCAACCCAGATGAATCCTATGGTATCCAACTGCTGCTCTAGAGCTTGGAGTTTCTCAGAGAGGTGGTGGTTTTGTTATCCTGGAAACTGCAAGCCATCACTACAGTGCTCTTGTCATAGTACAATAAGCATGAAGGCTTGGTGTAATATAGCCTCAGTTTTTATTAGGCTGCTTGTTGATTATTCTAAGTTAAATATCTCTCTAGCTATTGTTAGATATAATCTACAAGTGATAACAAGGTAGGTCTTTGTAGCTGGAGCATCCTCTTCCCTACAGTGACAGAAAAATAACACCATCAGCAACTGAGGATGGAAAATCTATGGAAGTACTAAACCAAGTAGGATTCTATCTTGGAAAAGAGCCTGCTGAGGATGATTATGATCTATACATTTGCTAACAGTGTGTTTCATTAACTTGGAAAATACATTTTCTTCATGCTACTGTAGAACTTATTGCCACAGTGTGCTGTAAAGGAAAAAGGAAGGAAATAATCAAATGACCAGAATAATCTATGAAAGTTGTCACACATCATAATACAGATAATTTCAGCTAAAGATGCTGTCAATCAGTGGTTACCAAAGGATTAATTATTCTTATTCTCTTTTCCTTGATATCTTCTAGCATTCATTGTTAAAAACAGGAACCTGGCAGAGATTAATTTTGATCTGGCCCTGAATGTTTGGCTTATGTTCCTGTACTTCAGATTACTGCCAGTATCTGAGAAGATGTCAGCAAAAAGAGAGAGGTCCTGCATACTGGACAGAAGTTAGATTAGGATTCTCCTGGAAGGAAGAGAGTGTCCCTCAAAAAACAATGCACAGCTCTTCCATTTTAGTGTCATCAGGTATTTGGCTTGGGTTTAGAAAAGACATATGAACCTAGAATGTTGAAATCGATTTTACTGTGAAAAATGGAGTCTCATATCACAGAATTGCAGAATCACCGAACCACAGGATGTCAGGGGTTGGAAAGGACTTCTAAAGTTCAATCCCCCTGTCAAAGAAGCAACACCTAGGGCAGACTGCACAGGAAAGCATCTGGTCAGGTTTTGAAAGTCTCCAGTGAAGGAGACTCTACAGCCTCTCTGGGCAGCCTGTTCTAGTGCCCCATCACCCTCACTATAAAGCATCTTCTCATGCTGAGATGGAAACGCCTGTGTTCTAGCTTGTACTTGTTGTTCCTCGTCTTATCATTGAGCAGCACCAAAAAAAGACTATAACCTTCATCTCAACTCCCACCCCTCAGATATTTATAGACGTCTATAAGATCCCCTCTCAGCCTTCTCTGCTCAAGACTGAACAAGCCCAGTTCTCTCAACTCTATCCTCATAGGAGAGATGTTCAAGCCCTGCAATCATCCTCGTAGCTCTCCATTGGACTCCTTCCAGAAGATGGCAGAGGATGACTCCCTCCTCTTTCTTGAATTGAGGAACCAAACTGGACACAGTATTCTAGGTGTGGTCTCGGTTATGAAGTGTGTCAATTGTATTCTCAGCTGATGGTGTGCTATCAGCTAGTAGCCAAGTGACTACTAGTTCTTCAAAGTCCTTTTCTAGCCATGATCGCTTCCCTCATGCTTTTGCAGCTATGACTGTCATCTTCATCAGCGTTCTACAACATCTACCGGAGACCTCCACATTCCCCTGACCTAAAAGCAATAAGGATTCCTGTACCAACAATTTACCACTAATAGAGTTCTATCTGCAACTACCTGAAGGGACATTGTGGAGAAGCTGGTCTCTTCTCACAGCTAATTGGAGACAGAGCAAGGGGAAGGACCTCAAGCTGAGATTGAGTAGGTTTAGACATTAGGAAAAAGTTTTTCATGGAGTGGTCAAACATTGGAATGAGCTGTCCAGGGAGGTGGTTGAGTCACCAATCCTGGATATGTTTCAGGGCTGTTTGGATGTGGTGCTTAGGGATATGGTTTAAGGTGAATCTTGTAGAGTAGGTTTACAGGTTGGACTTGGTGATCCTGAGGGTCTTTTCCAGCCTGGATGTTTCTGTAGTTCTGTGATTCTGTGATCATTGCCTGGAGGATTGAAAATTTTCCTGGACATTTCTTGGTTAAATGTACGTTCTGTGACTTCATGTGAATACACCTTAACTTAGTCTCATGTTGTATGAATTTATGCCATTCGGTTACAGAAGTATAACAGGCTTGGTTTAAGAAAGAAAACAAAAAAAAGGCATTGGGACAACAGTTACCAAAACACACACATACACTATCACTCTGCCTTGTAGTTTTTTTCTAATGTAAAGGCAAGTTTCAATTAGCTCAGCATGACATTCAGGTCATAACTGTCACAATGAAAGAATGAATCATTTCACATTTCAGGAGAGAGGGAAACAAAAAGTGACTATAATCAGTGATGTAAATTTAACTTCTTGATATACTGAGAAGGACTTTTGTTTTAATTGCTTAGAATCACAGAATCAACCATGTTGGAAGAGACCTCCAACATCATCCAGTCCAACCTAGCACCCAGCTCTATCCAGTCAACTAAACCATGGCACTAAGTGCCTCATCCAGGCTTTTTTTTAACACCTCCAGGGATGGTGACTCCACCACGTCCCTGGGCAGCCCATTCCGATGGCAAATCACTCTCTCTGTCAAGTACTTCTTCCTAACATCCAGCCTATGCCTCCCATGGCATAACATGAGACTGTGTCTCCTTGTTCTATTGCTGGTTGCCTGGGAGGAGAGATCAACCCCCACCTGGTTAATCAGGCTAAATGAAAGTTACTACTCTTTTAAATCATTGTAGTTCTCTTGGTACCTGCTGAGGGACTCATGTGGGAGAAGGAAAGGCGATAATTACAATTTTTTTTTTCAGTGAGTCCTGAAATTATCCTAATCACATTACCAAGCACTAGAAACTTGAATTCCTAGTGTTTCTAGAAATAGTGGCCCTGTTTCACTGCTCTCTGACTGTATGAGGACACTTTCCATCACATTGTATTTTCATAGAATCAGTCAGGGTTGGAAGGGACCACAAGGACCATCTAGTTCCAACTCCCTTGCCATGGGCAGGGACAGTCTGTCCTAAATCAGGCTGGCCAGAGCCATTTTTATGGCTTTTTATGGTATTTTATACCATTTGGCAATCATCATACACCATTTCTCTTTACACAGCAAAAAAAAGGAGGAGAATATATGTAACTCATAATTAAACCCTGTGATTCCCTTTGTGAAGCGTAGCAGAAAAATTCTCCATGTCAGCATGCAGAAAAGCTTGTCTTGCATTGAGGTGCTTCACCTGCCACCTGTCATTAATCTCCCATTCTGTCCAATGTCTCAGTTTTATTATTAATGATAATGCTCTGATTGATGATGGGTGCCTGCTAAATTCTCTATTGCCAAACAGGCAACAACACTCTTGTTCAAACAGATACATGGTGAAGGGGACTAGTGCAACAGGGAGGTGGGTCCATAGCTTCTTAGGCAAGGGCTTGAATCCAGGTCATACTAGGATCTTTAGCAGATACAGCTTTGGTGGTGTCTTTGGAATGGACGACTAATTCCTCACGATAAGCAGGAAAGCTCATCTTGAAAGTCAGTCTGTGGGGTAAAGTTCATGGAATATCAGACCAGGGAAACAGCCTTTGCTTCCATACTTGAAACATTCCACCATTGTCACCAGTGAATAGCTAATGCATGTTAATTTTTCCATCCCAAGACAATGGTGGGACCAGACCTAATAATTTTATCTCATGTTAACCAAGGCAAGGTCAAGCCTCAGCTGCAGGGAAGGGAGGAGCAAAAGCTTAAAGTGCTGACCTCATTTAACTACTTTGCAGAAAAAACAACAGGTGTCTGCTTTCCAATCAGATTTTACACTAAGATCATTATCACACATTAATTATATCAGTATTAACAAACAAAATATGGTTGAAAGGTTCCTCTCCTAAAGCAAATCGGTCTCTTACTATTATTTCTGCTTATCTCTGATGTTCTTTACACTTTTTACTTTTAATTTTACAAAAGAGCCTAGAAGTCTAAACTGAGTTGTACTTAGACATTGTACAACGCACAAAGAGTAAACAACGTACCTGTCCCAAACAACTTGCAATCTAAAAGGCAAGATGCAACAGGTGGGTGAAGCAAAGAAGCAGGTGGGAGTGGGGAAATCATAATGATAGGATGTGTTAACACTTGTACCGTTCACAGATGAATCACCAAAACAGTTGGTTAGAACTATCATTCTCTAGCACAAGACAAATCTCATGGCCAGGAAGGCCAATAGGATCCTGGGGTGTATTAGGAAGAGTGTCCAGCAGATCAAGGGAGGTTCTCCTCCCCCTCTACTCTGCCCTGGTGAGACCTCATCTTGAATACTGTGTTCAGTTTTGGGCTCCTCAGCTTAAGAGAGACAGCGATCTGCTGGAGAGGGTCCAGAGGAGGGCCATGAGGGACTGGACGCATGGCTTATGAGGAGAGGCTGAGAGACCTGGGGCTGTTTAGTCTGGAGAAGACTGAGAGGGGATTTGGTAAATGTTTATAAGTATGTGGAGGCTGCCAGGAGTGGGGGGACAGGCTCTGCTCACTGCTCCCTGTGATAGGACAAGGAGCAATGAGCGTAAATTGCAGGACAAGAGGTTCCGCCTCAACGCAGGGGGGAACTTCTTTACTGTATGGGTCACAGAGCAGTGGAACAGGCTCTCCAGAGAGGTTGTGGAGTCTCCTTCTCTGGAGACTTTCAAGATGTGTCTGGATGTGTTCCTCTGTGATCTGTATTAATATTGTCCTGCTCTGACAGGGGGGGGAAGTTAGACTCGATCTCCTTGGGTCCCTTCCAACCTCTAACATCCTGTGATCCTGTGAAATCTTGGAATGGTGATTGAGCTCTGTTTGGGGTTTTATTCAGGAAAAATGTCCTGTGCACTTCGAAAGTGCAGTGATTTAAATGAAGCCTAAGCCTGTTGAAGGAATCAAAACCAGGATACTTGAAACAGAGAGACAAATCCAAACCCAGGATTTCTGGAACTTCCTAATTCATCTGCCTCTGTATAAGGATTACTACTATTGATTAATTATTCAATACTAATTTGGTGAAGAGCTACACAGTAGTCTAAAATGGGAAACTGAAGCTATGATTGAAGCCCAAAAGACTGTGAAACTTAGAAGAAAGAGACTGTGAATTGTTCATATTTGCCTGGTATCAAGTGTATCTTTGTATCAGACATACCTCAGTTTCATTAATTATTGCTGCTAATTGCCCAGACATAGAGTAGAGTAAACTGATTCAGAATGACCAGGAAGAATCCAAACAAATTCAGAGGACTGAAATACTGGTAGAATGGCAGGAGGAAGGGAAGGAAATGAAGCTTTGGCAACTAAAGGACCTCTGAGGTGGAAAGAGGTACTGGAACATGTCCAGAAAAGGGCAACGAAGACGGTGATAGGCCTGGAACACAGCTCTGTGAGGAGAGTCTGGGGGAGCTGGGATTGTTTAGCCTGGAGATGAGGAGTCTCAGGGGTACCTCATTGATGTCTACAACTACCTGAAGGGAGGCTGTAGCCAGGTGGGGGTTGGTCTCTTCTGCCAGGCAACTAGCAACAGAACAAGGGAACACAGTCTCAAGTTGTGCCAGGGGAGGTCTAGGCTGGATGTTAGGAGGAAGTTGTTGGCAGAGAGAGTGATTGGCTTTGGAATGGGCTGCCCAGGGAGGTGGTGGAGTTGCCATCCCTGGAGGTGTTGAAGAAAAGCCTGGCTGAGGCACTTAGTGCCATGGTCTAGTTGACTGGCTAGGGCTGGGTGCTAGGTTGGACTGGATGATGTTGGAGGTCTCTTCCGGCCTGGTTGTATCTATGATTCTATGATTTTAAAACCTGGAAGAAGTCAACCAAGAAAGGTGCATTGGTGCTGAAACATGGCTCTGCAGAGAGATACTTGACTGTATACCAGAAAGATTTGATGTTGTCATGATGCCTTTTCTCAACAAATGGAAGGTTTCTGAGTGCACCCATCTCCCTTTGCACCAAACAGTGGGACCCAATGACCCTGTCACGCCTTTTGGAGCTACTGAAGAAATGTTTATAGCCAAAGCTCCCTGGATTTTTTAACCCTGACTATAGTGTTCCACTCACCCCAGGCTGGAAAATCACACCTTGATGTAGTTAATCCCATAATGTTGTAGAGCCCCTATTGCCCAAAGTCTGTGAATGAAGATCTAAAATGATTCAGAGAGGTCTCTTCCAACCTGGTCGATTCTATGATTCTATTCTATGATAAAATAAATTTCACTTTGACACAGTTGTTGGGTGAACTCTCCAGCTCATGCTATGCCCAGGGTAAAACCAGTTAGTCATCAACAAGTGGGTTTTTTTTACACTTTGCATTGTAGGAATATTATCTATTCCCATAAATGAAGACTAAGCTTCAATGACTTCAGTATCATAATCTACGAAGCAAAAGCTGATGCTTGCATTTTTGGGCTTTGTTGTACAACTCAGTTCACAAGCAACGCCTACAAATAAACCTGTAAGAGATGCTTAATTTAAACCTTATCACATCCCAGATAAATAGTTACAACGGGGAATGGAGGAAAATTTGGACTGGAATTAAAATGAGGACCCCCTGAGAAAACAGGGTTAGCTGCAGCTCAGAACAGCACTCCCAAGCAGAGAAATCCCCATCACATCGTTTAGTCAAAACCCTTTTAATTATGCTGTGGCAGATGATATTTTTGGCAATAAAATGCCCTATCTTCAGGTTTTCATATTTCATAATGAGCATGTCCCATGTGAGGAAGCTGTAGGTTTGTGGGTATGCATGTAATGAAGGGCAAGCAAATTAGAATTAAAAAATTAGTCCCCCAAATCTCTCAGTGAACCGCAGAAATACGCAGATCCTTTTCAATAAACAGGCCTTTTGTAGCCGCGTGCTGCCATAGAAGGAAATTACACATGTCATCAGAATTTATAAATGCACTGTTCAGAAATGGGTTGTAAGATTGCAGATAATTTTTGCATCTCAGAGGGAAAAGAAAGAAAGAAAGAAAAAAAAAAGATTTCTTTGAAACTAACCCACAAGTCAGTCTTACCCCTGATATTCATATTTTATCGGCAATCTCACTTGACGTACATGTTTTTGCTTGGGATTTTGACAAAGATAGTTATCGTTCTTGCAGCAGGCTTTGTAGATCTTCGTGGGTTTAATCTCAGTTTGACATCTTGTGCACTGAGCACATCTTTCTCTTTTGGGGCCTGAATGTGTTTCAGAAGCAAAGTTCTAAGCTGCGTGGACACCCTCGCCTCAACACAAGGGGGAACTTCTTGACTGTAAGGGTCACAGAGCACTGGAACAGGCTCCCCAGAGAGGTTGTGGAGTCTCCTTCTCTGGAGACTTTCAAGGCCTGTCTGGATGTGTTCCTCTATGATCTGTGTTAGATAGTATCGCCCTGCTCCAGCAGGGGGGTTGGACTCAATGACTCAATGATCTCTTTGGGTCCCTTCCAACCCCTAACATCCTATGATCCTATCACAGTCTCAGTATCACCAAGGTTGGAAGAGACCTCACAGATCATCAAGTCCAACCCATTACCACAGAGCTCAAGGCTAGACCATGGCACCAAGTGCCACGTCCAATCCTGCCTTGAACAGCCCCAGGGACGGTGACTCCACCACCTCCCTGGGCAGCCCATTCCAGTAGCCAATGATACTATGGGGACGAATTAAGTTGTAGTAATAATTAAATGCAAAGTACAGTTCGTCTGAAGTTGTAGGGAAAGGAGGCAGTTAAACTCTATCAAGTTGTACAATGCCACTGCCATCATCCCAGAGGCTATTGATATTCCAAAAGTTAATTTCTAAATATCTCAAAATTATGAGGAATGTTGATAAAGCCTTGCAATGCCCCAAGAGGATAAGAACTGTACTGCTCTCTCTTCAGAGCTGCAAAAAAAATATTGGTAGTGTTTTATATATCATAGAATCATAGAATCAGTCAGGGTTGGAAGGGACCACAAGGATCATCTAGTTCCAATCCCCCTGCCATGGGCATGGACACCATATAGATATATATACATATGTCAAAAACACAAGGAGAAATCATTGTGCCTGTTGCACAGGTGTGGAAAAGAAAAGGAAAGTGAAGAAGATGGTGCAGCAAAGTAAGGAAAAAGTGAAAGCAGGCATCACAGGATTATTAGTAATTGAACTGGAAAAGAAGAACATCACAGTAAGCTGTTAAGAACATTTCTCATTGCTTGCTGGAAGACTCTGAAGGACTTTGTGATCCCGTATGAGCAACGTGCAAGTAAAATGTACTCCAGTTTCCCTGGAGGCATCTCAGATGTGTTTTTTTAGAATGAAGACAGGCAACAGATGACTGAGCTGGGCTGTGATAACAAAACTGTGCTTTCTGGTTGTTAAGCCACGGCTTGGAGAGGACATGGTATATTTTCATGCTCCAAGTGACTTCTAGACTTATTTTCTGGGTCTTTTCAGGAAGAAGGAGCACTCTACTTGGCAGGGTCACTTCTTCATAGAGTTGAAGAAGCATAGAACGATTTGGGTTGGGAGGAACCTTAAAGTTAGTTAATTCCAAACCACTTGCATTGGGCAGAAGCACCTTCCATTAGACCAGGTTGCTCAAGGCCTCATCCAAACTGGCCTTGAACACTTCCAGGGAGGGGACATCCATGACCTCAGTGAGCAACATATTCTTGTCCTCTTTCTTTCCCACAGACCTTTACTTCAACTATGAGTGCAAAAACCTGTAGTTCAAAGACTGTTCCACCTTACCTGCCACAGAAGGTGGTGGTAATGAAGGTACTGGGCACCAGGCGAGCATCTCCAAGAGATGAGGCTACCTCCATAATTGGACTGAATATAAACAACAGGCAGAAACATCCTTGTATTTGGTGTTTAAGGTATTAAAAAGGATATTTAGAGGTCTTCTAAACACATTAGAAGAAAATCTTCATGTTTGATTGACATACTGAAGAGTCTAAAGACAATTGTGAACCAAACCAAAAGCAGGCCTGCCTTTGAAAGCCAAACATTCTGGTTGAAAACAAGAAAATGTTTTTCTTTAGGAAAACATACCTAGTCTTGGCTGGTTGCTTTGATCTTCTTGTTCTTTGAGTTTGGTGGTTTCTTGTTGCTTGTTGAAAAAAAAAACCTGTTGCCTAACTGTAATTGTCACATTTGAGCTGAGAAACTTGAGCTGAATTACAACTTCAAAAGTGCTTTAGTTCATAGAGGCATAACTCTGAAAGCCAAAAGAGACAATTAAAATCAGAAGGCTTCACTTAGTGAACACATGGTCTCTCACCTCCCAACAATTTCAGCATAATCTTTAGATGACCTCTAATCTGGACAGTCAATCCTCTCGCCTTTTCCATGTGTCAAAATTGTCACGTGGCCAAAGACATAGCAGCTGTAGAGACTGACGATAAAAATACAATAGAATCAACCAGGTTGGAAGAGACCTCCAAGATCATCCAGTCCATCCCATCACCCAGCCCTATCCAGTCAACTAGACCATGGCACTAAGTGCCTCATCCACAACCCAAGGTAGGCCAGAGAGGAGCAACTGGGAGGTGAAAACTACTCCCAAGGATCCCACCTCTCCCTCCTCTGTGGGACAGGGATCAGTCAGGTGAGTTGGTGGATCCTGGTACACCTCTCACTCAACAATCCTGACAGATCACCCTCTCTTTTGCATAGCTTACTTAAATCCCATGCATCATAGAGCACATAAATAAAGGCCTGATTTCAGGTGTTCAGATTCCAATGTAAATCTCATAGCAAGCACTTTCCCAAAGTCAAGCATGTTTTTACTCCTTCAACAAATTTTTACAAAAGATGTATCAAAGAGTGAAATACCTGAAGAGTACCTTTTAAGTTTAAAAGTATAGAAGAAGTGGTAGAAGAAGTAGTAGAAGTTTATATTTTCAACACAAGACAACCTCCATATATCCTGGCTACATCAGGACTAAAGCTCTCAGACATAAGCTTTGTCAAGTGCAGGGAACAGCATAAATGATTGTTGATTCATATTCTTTTAGGTCTGTAAAGTTATAACTATGTAATATGAACACAGGCTCTTTAGGGTAGTTTAGAGCCAACCTGGAACCCTTCCAGCCTGCACCAAAGGAATTAATGGCATAGTTTTTATTTTCTGCTTAGTGCAGTGTACCATTAATTGAAGGTAATTGTCAAGAGGAGACAGGCTTTCAAAAACTACATAGCTCTCAACTGTTCTGGTGCAGAATGGATGCCCTGAGTTTAGGATCACATTTCCCCTGTGCTCTACATTACATTTGTCTTGTCACACAATTGTGTGATTGTATTCAACTAAATAGTTATCCCGTGCTATTACGGCATTTCAGAATGAGGACTCAAGTAACACTGCAGGGAAAGACAGAGGGAGAGCCAGATTTGTACTGGGATGAGGACTTGTCTGCTTTAGCTAAACAAAACCCTGAAAAGTATCACAGGTCCAAAGCATTTAATGGAGCAGCTCATTTGTTTTGCTAAAGAAGAAAGCCTTGCAGAATGAGAGAAGCAGCTTGCAGCAGTATATGTTAAAGGGAAGAATTATCTCGCTAGCAAAGAGGCTCATCAGTCACAAAATGTGCTGTGAGACCTGGCAGTGCTTCCTCGTTCCCAGGATGACATGTGAACAAAACCCACTTCTCTACATCCTCTGTTTTTCTTTACATGAGATGTTTTCATGTAAACCTCTGCTCCTCTTTGCATGAGGACAGGAGAAAATCAGGATGAGCTTTACCGTGTTCTCCAGCTTGGACAGTCAGAAGACCAGGACTGCAGCAGACTGTACCACATAGACACAAAGTTGACTTGCTGACCTTAATCTCACTGCTGTGCATGAATGAATTACCATAACTTAACCAGTGCAATATCACTATTTATTATTGCTGTTGCAGTAATTCCTAGGAATTTCAGACATGATCCATGAACCACACCATGCCAGGCACTGCACAAATAAAAAGTCTTTGCTCCAGTCTGGAGGCCATTTGTATCTTAGGGTGTAACTTGGCCTCCAACCTAGAACTTAATTAGCATTGATGTTGATGAGGTGTGAGGGAAAGTGGAATCTGGTCCATCCTTCCACAGCTGCACTGGCTTTGCAATGTGAAAACCCAAGATGAGCCAAAACTGATTAAGAAATTATTTCTGTAACTGGAGTCAGCACATGTAACCACAGCTAGACAACAGGGATCAGCAGATCTGCAGCGTGAGGAGGTTTGGGTCTTACATAGGTACTTTAAAAGTAAAGTTCCCCTGTGAAAGTCCCTCTTGATTTTATCATCAAAGTTATCAGCAGCATCAATTGAGAAGCCAAGGAATGTAACCAGGTATGAAGGAAGATCCTCTCTCTTGTTTCCTTTTTCTTAGATATCATTTATTTGGGTTGAATAAAAGGTCCTTTATTTCTCAGGGTCATTATTTGGGTGAATATAGGGATGGCCATTTGATTATAGACAGAATAAATGCATCTGTTTCTACCAGAAATGCAACATGTCATAATTTAACTAAAAAACATGAGTGACCTCAATATAAATATCACTGTGTAAGCTTCATAGGTGGTCTCAATGCTTATGCATATACAGGTGGCTAAATCCTGAACAGAACCAAAATGGAAATTCCAGCTGATGTTTTCAAATGTTGCCCAAGTGAGTGAGTGCTCTTTATAAGCCCAAACTTGCTGAGACACAAAGAGAAAAGTGTTTGTGAATGTGTATGTATAAATATATATAATTAGCTTTCAAGGGACCCATATATAGATGATGAACAGTCTGTAATTCATTAGGAAATAACTTCCCAAAGTTTCCAGTCAACTAATGATAGAAATAATACATTATTTGGTCAGGGCTAACGGGAATGGAAAGAAAGACTTTTTGATATTCTTTTTAAAGGAAGGAAAAAAAAAAATCACATTATGCTGGGTGAAACATAAGATCTCCCCGTGGTGGTTTTGCTGTTCCCTTCACTGGACTCATGATCTCAGCCTCATTACAAAAAAAAATCTGAAGTACTGTCCCAGGGTTCCCCAAAACCCATTACTGATCAAGTATGGAGAATCTATGCAGGCAAAGAAAAGGCTGAAGCACATTTGTAATTATATATCCTCTCAAATATGGGACAGTGGTCGGCTGCAGAAAGCTTTCAGCTGCACTAGGTGAATTGTTGGACTCAGTTGAGCAGAGCCTGAAGTGTTTTCTCAGTTCCTAAAGCTACAGCCGTCCATTGCTCTAATTTTATTACACCTTAATTGTCGCAGGACATGCCTCTGCTTTCACCACACTTGTGCCCTCTGACAGGAGCAGGTTGTAGGATCAAAGCGAGAGTTCAGTGGAGCCACACACAGCAGAGATCACAAAATCAGTGTGAAAGAAGATTTTTGTATGATGGTGTGGGTGCTTACCCACATAGGAAACAACATTTTGCTTTGTGTATGTATTTGCATATAAACCAATATATTTTCTAAACACCTTGTGTAGTATTCTAAACACTGTTTTAACTACTTACTTCCATGATAATGAAGAGCTGTATGTGAAAACAGAAGTCAAACAAATTCTGGTGTATGTTTTAATGATTAACAAAAGCAAAACTCCATTTCCTTTGGTGCCCTCAACCAAAACAAATGGTGCCAACCAGTAGCTTTTAGTAATGTTTACAGTTGACTATCATTTGGGTTCTTTGGGTGATTAATTGGAGATACCAAAGCAGGTAAACACAGTGCTATTAGCTTGTCTTCACTGTATTCTGATATAGACCGAGCTTTGTACAGCCCAGAGAACGTGAAACTTAAAAGTTCAGAGTTTGGGAATTTCAGTAATTGAGGGTAGTAATAGCTCTAATGCATTTTGCCATTTGCCATGTGCTTTTGTGGAAAATGTATTGACAGACTGGAAAAAATCCTTTGAGGAAAAAATGTGTGCAAGAATTTTTACAAGGGAAGAAAAAAGCATGGGAGAGAAAAGGATTCTTTTATAAGGATAATAGTCACTACAAGCTCCTAATGCTTTATATAAGAGAAAAAAAATTGGGGGGTGGGGGCAAAAAGAAGCAAAATGATTAGCAAAATGTTTCAATTGCATTCAGACATCCTCATCTGCTGGTTGAAACATTTATCAGTTTGTGGAAAACACAGGTTATGAAAATTGGAACTCTCTCGCAAGTCCTCCTAGATGATTCATTTAGTGTTTCTGAAGAAACTGCAGTTTATTTGCAGATTATGTCATTAATTTATAGAATGTTCCCTCATTTGTAACCTACCAACCTATTTCTTTGAAGAACAATGGTGAAAATGTAAATATGAAAAGAGAGAGTTAAAAACAATGGAGCAGAGTCAGAAAAAAGATGTCAAGAAAAGAATCAAAATAAGATAGAGAGAAAATGCACATTTATCCATTTAGCTGGACAGAAATAAGTGTGTGTAGGTACAGACATAAACATTCCTTTAATTATGGATCATTTTGAAACTATGTAGAGATATCTAGAGATGTGTTCTGATATCCTAGTTTTGCCGAGGTTTCCTTTAAAGACAGTGTTGCAGTACTTTATAAATTATATAGACTGAACATACTTCTTTCTCCTGATGTACTCTGGGAGTCCTGGACCAGTACATTGAAAAATAGGTCTGTATCCCTAGCTCTTCTCTTTTGTGACCATGGAGCAGCATCTTCACACATCATGTTCAATGCTTCCATTAGTGAATGTTCTGTGTGTTGAATAAACTACACTACTACACTTTCTGGACTCTGTGCCAAATAAAGCAGAATTTAGCTTTACTGGGTTGTTCGGGGCCTCTAGATATTAATGTCTGTAGCTCTGCTCTCAAAAGCAGAGAGCAAAAATGCTCTTCCTCCCAGACTCCAGATTATTGTCTGTGCCCGGAAAAGCATTTAGAACAGATAAGATTTTTGTTTGATATCCACTGCAGTAAGTGGACTTGCAGTAAGCAAGTCTAATTACCACACTGGTAAGATGAAGATATTTAAGCCAACAGTGTGAAAAACACGAGCCTATGATTGTAACGCAATGAAAATAGTGGATTAAAACCAATATAAAGCTATAAATTGGAGCTATATAAATGATATTTAAGAAACTAGTGATGATCTTCTTGGTCTGCATTGAATACTGTAGTAAGTTACGCTCATACTTCAGCGTTCTACTAGCCACAGCCTAAGGTTCCCAACATAGTTAAAGCAGTTACAGCAGTTTCAAATGCTTTACTGAATTGGAGTGAATTCAATGAAGTGTGCAGAAATGGTAACAATGGAAAAACTGACTCAACAGCAAAGAATATCGACAAGAGAGGCCAAAAATAAATCAATATCTAGACGTAGGGTTTCCGTTTGCTTCATTCTGAGAAAAGACGGAACATGAGTGCTAAAACAAAGTTCTTTGAATGTCAATGTGAGGTCTACTGACCTCACACTGAGTGAGTGCACTCACTAATTGAGTGCACCCTCAGCAAGTTTGCAGATGACACCAAGCTGTGTGGCACAGCTGACTTGCTGGAAGGCAGGAATGCCATCCAGAGGGACCTGGACAGACTGGAGAGGTGGGCCCAGGCCAACCTCATGATGTTTAACAAGGCCAAGTGCAAGGTACTGCACCTGGGTCGGTGCAATCCCAGGCACAGATACAGGCTGGATGGTGAATGGCTGAGAGCAGCCCGGAGGAAAAGGACCTGGGGGTCTGGGTTGACAAAAAGCTCAACATAAGCCAGCAGTGTGCACATGCAGCCCAGACAGCAACCATGTGCTGGGCTGCATCAAGAGAAGTGTGGCCAGCAGGGCAAGGGAGGGGATTCTCCCCCTTTACTCTGCTCTCCTCAGACCCCACCTGGAGTACTGTGTGCAGTTCTGGAGCCCCCAACACAAGAAGGACATGGAACTGCTGGAGCGGGTCCANTCCCTGGAGGTGTTTAAGGCCAGGCTGGATGAGGCCTTGAGCAGCCTGCTTTAGTGGGAGGTGTCCTTGGCTATGGCAGGGGGTTGGAGCTGGATGATCCTTGAGGTCCCTTCCAACCTAAACCATTCTATGATGCTATGATTCTATACTGTCAGCTGGGCTAAGTAGGAACATTTCCATTGGTTTTCATATTCTTTGGACAAAGGCTCAAGTGGTCAGATGTGAATATAGGATGAAGCATCACTCAGGCAAAAGTTTTGCTATCCAAAAACTGACAGGACAAAATGTAATGGTTACCAGCTAAGAAAGAATCTTGGTCAGCCAAAAAAATGTTGCATCTTGTTATGAAAAATACATCGAAAAACATCCCTGGAGAGCTTTTCCAGCAGCTTTAAAGAACCGTAATTAAGTCTATGCTGAAATTCCAGTGAAATATATCTTTAAGAGAAAATAAAAAGCATCTGGTCCATTTCTGATATTACAGTCATACATGAAGAAAAATGAACTGGGACCTGTTCTCAACTTAATGTGGATGTATGATTCCCATTGGTGATAAATGGAACTTCACATGCATGCCAAAAGGAAAGCAATGGCTGTTACAGCTATGAAATATTCAATGGTCCATCTGAATCCATGCAACAGGAATAAATATATGGATAGAAATTCTCTTGCTATTTCTCATATCATTAGGTCAAAAATATCTCAGTAGCCTCAAAGTAACATTTCCTGATTTATTAATAATGATTTGATATAGTAGAATACCTGAGATGTGTATTCATCTGTAACACAAAGTACACTGAGAGAAAGAATTTAAGAGTATTATAATATCTCTGCATGGAGTTGTTCTTCAAGGACCACAAATGTTGACAAAAACATATTTTGGTGTCATAGAATTTATTATTTCTATTAGTGAGCACAAATATGTTTTTAACATAGAATCATAGAATCATAGAATGGTTTAGGTTGGAAGGGACCTCAAGGATCATCCAGCTCCAACCCCCTGCCATAGGCAGGGACACCTCCCACTAGAGCAGCTTACTCAAGGCCTCATCCAGCCTAGGTTTAAACGCCTCCAGGGAGGGAGCATCCACACCCTCCCTGGGCAACCTCTCAAATCTAGGATCAAGCTAGCACTTAGAAGTAACTTTATAGTAAAAGCTAGCACAAGGGAAACAGTGATTCAGTAGTCGAATGACTTGATGTAGTACAGTACCCAAGATGTGTATTCATCTGTAACAAAAAGTACACCGGAAGAAAGAATTTATTATAACATCTCTGCATGGAGTTGTTCTTCAAGGACCACAAATGTTGATAAAAATATATTTTGGTGTTGCAGAATTTATTATTTCTATTAGTGGGCACAAATATGATTTTACATCTCAGATCTAGCATTAAAATAGCACTTAGAAGTAAGTCTATACTAAAAACTAGCACAAGGGAGAGTGATTCAGTAGTAGAATGACTTGATGTCGTACAGTACCCAAGATGTGTATTCATCTGTAACAAAAAGTACACTGAGAGAAAGAATTTAAGAGTATTATAACATCTCTGCATGGGGTTGTTCTTCAAGGATCACAAATGTTGATAAAAATATATTTTGGTGTCATAGTCTAGCATTAAACTAGCACTTAGAAGTAAGTCTATACTAAAAACTAGCACAAGGGAAACAGTGATTCAGTAAAGTCGATACATGGTGAGCTCCACAAAGTTACTTGTGCAACACGGAGGAGCTTTCCTCAAGTGATTCATTATTACAAATTGTGCTACTTTGAGCCTAGCTAGAATGTTTTGGTGAGAGAGACTAGATCATAGGCTGAGAAATGAAAACAATGGTGAGGTCTACTTAGCTCACAGCCTTGCTGAGATGTGTAAAGAAGAAAAAGCAAAACAAAAGATAAAGTCACTTTGCTTGCTCACTTGGCTCTGGGCTTTGCTCTCAGCTCTTCGCCTGCTGGGGAGCTCGTGGCTGCTGGCTGAACTCCATCTTGCTTTCTAACCTCACCCTCCATNGCGAGGGACACCCAAACCACCACACAAATACTCCACAGTGGATTGAGAATCCAAATTTCATCCTATGTGTAGCAATGCAAAACAGGAGCAAGACTATTAAACTCAATGGATTTATATTGAAGTGAGAACGCATTTGGATTCACCCTCTACAGATGAACTGACCATCTTCTCCCCATCTTATCAGTACAAAGTAACTATCTCTCTACTCTGCAGGTGGATAAAACTAAACATTGAACTCCTTTTTTTTTTTTTTTTAATAATTCAAGTACACATTGTTTTGAAGTCTCAGAAGAGTTTACAAATTGCAAGCAAAAACTTTAGATGATCCCAGTCGGTTCAAAGACAGTAACTAAGAACCAAGGGGAAACATTATTAAAATTGCAGCTGAACACAAATCATAACCAAATATAATCTTGTTGAACCCAATCATAGAGCAATTGTTTTCAAATAGCATCTCTTCATTATTTCCCTAAAAACTAATTCAAATCTTGTCTGTTTTATACTTGATTTTCCCATTCCAATACCCACTGCAGGAAGAAAATGCAATGTATGTGACCAAGAGTCAGATGAGTGTTGTTAAAACATATTCTGCTTATTCAAGAACTAAATTTGTATCCAACATGCTACCTTTTGTGATCCTTTTCACACATTTTTCCTTTTATTGTCTTTGGGGTTGTTTGTTGCTTGTTTGTTTATTTTTTTTCAATCAATTTGTTGTTGTTGTTGGGTTTTTTTTGTGAGTGGTTTGGGATCTTTTGTGATCCTTTTCACACATTTTTCCTTTTATTGTCTTTGGGGTTCTTTGTTGCTTGTTTGGTTGGTTTTTTTTCAATCAATTTGTTGGGTTTTTTTTGTGAGTGGTTTGGGATCTTTTGTGATCCTTTTCACACATTTTTCCTTTTATTGTCCTTGGGGTTCTTTGTTGCTTGTTTGGTTGGTTTTTTTTCAATCAATTTGTTGTTGTTGGCATTTTTTTGTGAGTGGTTTGGGATCTTTTGTGATCCTTTTCACACATTTTTCCTTTTATTGTCTTTGGGGTTCTTTGTTACTTGTTTGTTTGTTTTTTTTTTTCAATCAATTTGTTGTTGTTGGGTTTTTTGTGAGTGGTTTGGGAGAGGGGGAGTGTTTCTTTTTTTGTTTTGTTATGGGTTGTTTGGGTTGTTTGGGTTTTGGTTGTTGTTGATGTTGGTTGGTTAGTTTGGTTTGTTTTTTCGACAGAGGCTGTGCTTTGACACACAGCTGTGCCTCATACCTACCAGAAAAGTCTTTCCCTCACTGATCAGTGTCTCTGCTGGGAATTCAAAAGAAGGGCAAAAATCATTCCATAAGGGAAACTGCATGGAGACTTGCTGCTCGAGAGCAAGGGAAGATGATCACTATTAAACCAGGTAGGAAATGAAGCAGGAAAGCTGTCAGATCCAGACTTCCTCTATGAATAGAGGTTACAAAACAAAAACCCAAAACACACAGACACAAAAAAAAGAAAAGAAAGGCAATCATTGACAGTTGGTCATCCAGGACAGAACTGGCTGGAGTTGTTCCGGGCAGGGGCTGAACTGCTGTGACTCAGACAACCAGGCAGGAAAGTTGCTGAGGGCCAAATGTCAGCATAAACATCGGAAATGTGTTATTCCAGTAAGGTTAAAGAAACTTCCCATCCTCCCTGCCTTTGGCTGCTCCCCTCTTCCTGGTGAATCTAGACTTGGGCAGTTGGGGAACTGTTCAGGTGGCTCCCACTAAAGCTCTTAATTTCCACTCCTACATGATTGTCCATTTCCATTCCATCTGCCTTACTACTTCTTGGGGGAAAAAAAAGCACAAAACAAAACAAAAGGATATTTTTTAGATATCATGACTGCTTTCCACCATGACCATATGTAGGACATCTTGCCTAAGTCCCCTTCTCCTCAACTACGTCTCCACAAGTCTAGTAGCATTTCTAAGACTCCATAATGGTACTAATGAGTTGAAAGGGGAATAAGAGGCCAAACCAGAGTAAGAATTTCACCTGAAGATGTTAATATCCACAAGGAGAAGTATCATCACTTCATCTCCCTGGAGGCATTTAAGGCCAGGCTGGATGAGGCCTTGAGTAACCTGCTCTAGTGGGAGGTGTCCCTGCCTATGGCAGGGGGTTGGAGCTGGCTGATCCTTGAGGTCCCTTCCAACCTAAACCATTCTATGATTCTACGATCTGACTCCTGCCTTGTGCTATCTTATCATTTTCAACAGTGGTAAGTTTACTGAGCCCCCCTGAATTGTCCTGAAACCTGAGGGTATTTTTCGTAATGTTGTGTAGTTCAGATTTTTAAAGTGTAAGTGTCTGAGACTTTATTCCTCTTGGTAAGCTGCAAAACTCACTGATTACTCACATTGCAAAAAAAAAGTAATCATAGAATCATAGAATCAACCAGGTTGGAAGAGACCTCCAAGATCATCCAGTCCAACCTAGCACCCAGCCCTAGCCAGTCAACTAGACTAAGGCAATGCATGCCTAATCCAGACTTTTCTTGAACACTTCCAGGAAATGGTGACTCCACCACCTCCCTGGGCAGCCCATTCCATTGGCAAATCACTCTCTCTGTGCAGATGCCCTCACATGGTTTATTGAAGGAATTTTGGAGGTCAAAATCTCATGTGAAGTTATTTCTGCGTAGGTGCCTTAACCCTAAAAGCATTATTAAAAGCTTGTCTGTTGCAGAATCCAGTTTGTATCTCATTCTTAAATTCCTTCTCAAATGAATCATTATTTTGATGATATAGAATTTAAATTCTAAATTCAGAGTTTTATACAACCAGCACCAGGCATTGACTCATTGGTTGCATCCTTGCTTTCTTTGCCACATAGCTTGTTTTACTGAAGTTACAGTATTAGCAACATCTTTATAACTATACTTTAATATGTTAAACTAATACAATGCTTGTAATGTTTTCACACTAGTTAGCATGGAGATGTTACAACTGAGGGTCTCACCAAAAAATCAGAAATGTGAAGTAAAATGAATTTTTATGCTCTAGTATTGACAAATCTGAAGCTGTAACATTACTGAAAGTGATTCAGATATGCAAATACATATATGAGACTGAGAATATGTGTGTTTGATAGAATAATAACACTTTCTAATCTTCTCTGTATCTATGGTTTTACATAGCTGTTGACTCACACTTTCTCATATATACATTTAAGATCCTAATCCTTAAACATGGAATGGGAATCAAGTGAAATGCATGAATTGCTATCCTGACTATGTGCTATGCATCAGCTTATTCACTATAAAGGAAGTATACAAGCATGAGATAGATAGATAGATAGATAGATAGAGATACACAAACAGGTAAAAATGGATTCTCATTTGCAGATCTCCTCAGATAAGGGTGTTATTTAGTTCTCTTTTCTCTGTCACAGAATCTTAGAATCAACCAGGTTGGAAGAGATCTCCAAGGTCATCCAGTTCAACCTAGCACCCAGCCCTAGACAATCAACTAGACCATGGCACTAAGTGTCTCACCCAGGCTTTTCTTGAACACCTTCAGGGATGGCGACTCCACCACCAACCTAGGCAGCTCATTCCAATGGCAAATCACACTCTCTGGCAAGAATAGAATGGAATAGAATCAACCAGGTTGGAAGAGACCTCCAAGATCACCCAGTCCAACCTAGAACCCAGCCCTAGCCAATCAACTAGACCACTCACTGAAATTCCTGGTGATGAACTTCTGCCCTGATCACCACGCTTTGGACATATGAGCCCAGGATCTCCCTGAAACAACAAATGTTACATGGACATTATGTGGAAGAAAAAAGTTGAAACTAATCAAAGAATTGTGTCACCCACCCCTAAGTTCAGAACTTTACAAAGCAAGTTCATAAATCAGGAGGTGACAGTAAATTTTTAACAGAGTCTGTACTCAGACATGAGCAAGAGCCTGGTTCATTTTACAGGCATGATGACAGCTGCGAAGAATGCTGCAGAGCAATCCGGATAACATGGTGGCACACCTGTAACCTCCAGGACTGAAAGAGAGAACTGTTTGCACTTCATCATTCCAGGAAGAAAAGAAAAAAAATACCCAGTCCTCCTGCCACAACAGAGCCTAAACGGAGCCTCTCTGTCCCGAGGAAAGAAAGAACACATAAGGCACAACGTAGAGCTTGTCAATCTTATTCTCACTGATTATGTACTTCCATGGTATGTGGAAGTTTTATAGAGCAATTACATCCATGCTGACTTTGCAATTAGAGTATTAGGAGGTCACAGACAGTGGAACTTTGCAAACTCTACTGATATTTAAGGCTAGCCCAAACAGGATACAGATTTGCACAGGACTTGTATCTTTTCGATATGTATACACAGTGCAGTATGCTCCAGAGACCAGTGCTGGTAAGTGATGTTCATGTCAACAATGGGCCAGACTGAGCTCTAGTGCTCTTTCAACACAACTCTGTGCAATCACCCTGGGAAAAGGGTGTCTCTGTGGAAATAAATTATAACAAAGCAGTCCTGCAGACTGAGGTAAAATGTTAAAAATACTTTTTAAGTGATTTAGAATAGAATAGAATCAACCAGGTTGGACGAGATCTCCAAGATCATCCAGTCCAACCTGGCACCCAGCCCTATCCAGTCAACTAGACCATGGCACTAAGTGCCTCAGCCAGGCTTTTCTTGAACACCTCCAGGGACGGTGACTCCACCCTGTGCAGTACCCACAGCATGTGGAACTCTGTCCGATTGGCCACTGAGACTTGATTTCTCCCAGGCTTCTGTTGAAAGGAGGAACCACAACCTCCAACCTTGTCCCCAGCTCCTCTGGATGCACACCCCCAGCTCCCTCAGCCTCTCCTCACAGGGCTCTGTTCCAGGCCCCTCACCAGCTTTGTCACCTTTCTCTGGACATGTTCCAGTACCTCAACATCTGTCTTGAATTGAGGAGCCCAGAACTGGACACAGGACTCCAGGTGTGGTCTGGCCAGTGCTGAGCACAGGGGCAGCCAGTCCTGTAGCCAGGAGGAGGTTGCTTTCTTCTCTCAGGCAGCCAGCACCAGAGCAAGAGGACACAGCCTCAAGCTACGCCAGGGGAAATTTAGGCTTGAGGTGAGGAGAAAGTTGTTCACTGAGAGAGTCATTGGCTACTGGAATGGGCTGCCCAGGGAGGTGGTGGAGTCGCCATCCCTGGAGCTGTTGAAGGCAGGATTGGACGTGGCACTTGGTGCCATGGTCTGGCCTTGAGCTCTGTGGTAAAAGGTTGGACTTGATGATCCGTGAGGTCTCTTCCAACCTTGGTAATACTGTGAGACTGTGATACTGTCATAATGGGGATGTTAAATAAGGGTAAGTGTAATTAATACATAACATTACAAGAGTCAATTTTCATTCTCTTCTTGTGGCCGATTGGCATTATCACTGTTTCAGTTTTTAATTTCCTGGTGGTATTGCCTTCTTTACTAGCTTTCTTATATGAATGAGATAAGCTGTTGCACATTTTGATTTGAAAGCAACAGGAATGGTAATTTAAGTAATTTGAAAATGAAAAGAACTTAATCAAGGGGGCTTATACAGTCTAAAAGTGTGAAGAACCTCCATCTACCTCTGAGAAACACCCTCCTTCAGAATCTTGAATGGCAAAGCAAGAGCAGCCTGATCCTAGTCTCATCTATTTCAGTAGCAAAGCCTCCATTCATATACTTATCATGGCAATTCAAAATATCATTACTTCAAAGACATGAAGGGTGGTTGTTTTTGTAATGTATACTTTTGAGTTGGGAACAAGAAAGATGTTCAGGTCACTTTGAATCCAAAGTGTGAATTCCATCTGCAAGGATGTCCAGACACACCAGGTTGCACATTGAAATGGTCACACTACTGACATCAAGTTCAATCCCTGGCCCCATTGGCTTTCAGTCCTGTGCACAGCTTTTTTCCAACCCTGACACGCAGCCTGCTATGCACCAGCCCCATTTGTGAGTACTCATTGGCTCAATCTGAGACAATAAGGGTCACAACAGAAAATACTGTGGTTCTGTTAAATCACTATGTGACATCATCTGGGGCTTCATGCTCAAAGCTAAGACAGAAGGATTGTTTTCCTGATGCATCCAATCCCATAACTGTCCTCAACTGTCTGACTTTAGTCCTTCACTATGAAAATTGATGCTGGAGCTTGTATCCAGACAGAGGAGAAACTTGAAGAGATGTGGAGAGCAAGGACCATGGACCAGTATGATCAAGGTGCTGCATCTCTTAATGAAACAGGTAAAATGTCCAATAAAATATGGTACATTAAAGCAGACATGGGCAGAACCTGTGAGGTGTGAGTGGGTTTGTGTCATTTACTCTTGTTTCCTGGGACAGGAGGAAAGCACGTTAAAACAATGTGTGGGAAGAAACATAGAATAAGTTAGGGTTGGAAGGGACCACAAGGATCATCTAGTTCAAACCCCCCTGCCATAAGCAGGGACACTCTACCCTAGAGCAGGCTGGCCAGAGCCTCATCCAGCCTGGTCTTAAACACCTCCAGGGATGGGGCCTCAACCACCTCCCTGGGCAACCCATTCCAGGCTCTCACCACTCTCATGCTCAACAACTTCCTCCTCATGTCTGAATCTCCCCACCTGCAGCTTTGCTACATTCCCCCTAGTCCTGTCACTACCTGATAGCCTAACATAAGAGAACGTAAGAATGTATCAGTCTGGCCATGTACTGATTTCACAGGTCTATTCAGGGATCACAACAAAGAAGGTTGTCAGTGACCCTCCAGGACTGCTTTATTACAACACTCAGGGCAAAAAAAATCCAAGAGCTAACCCCATAATTTGTGAAACAATAAGACTGATGTGGGGACAAATATTCAAGACTGTTTCATAGAATCACAGAATCAACCAGGTTGGAAGAGACCTCCAAGATCATCCAGTCCAACCTAGCACCCAGCCCTAGCCAATCATCTAGACCATGGCACTAAATGCCTCATCCAGGCTTCTCTTGAACACCCCCAGGGACGGTGACTCCACCACCTCCCTGGGCAGCCCATTCCAAAGGCAAATCACTCTCTCCGTCAAGAACTTCCTCCCAATATCCAGCCTGTACTTCCCCCAGCACAACTTCCTTTTGTTTGAACATTAGGACAGTCAGGCAAATAAACACATACAATTCCTATGGCATGAACCCTTAACTCTGGCCTCTAGAGCAATAAACCACATTTCTTTGTTTCAGTTCTGATATAACCTACTACTGGTGGTCAGGCAACGTTTGTGGACAAAAGATGATGGCGGTTTGAAGACCCTAGAAATAAAAAAAGGAAAAGAATGACATTTAGGTCATCCTCATCCTGGGCAAATGATTCTGTATACATAATGCCAAGAAAAGGGAGAAAAGCAGCAGGTCTTGTGTTTCCTTTCCAGCTAATATACATGTGTATGTGGATATAGCGAGATACAGATTGGCATGGCCATTTTTCTATACAGATTATGGTAATGATTAAAGGAGCATGAATGCAGACATCTGAAAATGATAACAAGTAGGGGAAATTCCATCCTATCCTCTATCTCTATCTTTTCAGTGAACATTACTTTGTTATCTGCAATATGCAAGCCTTTTGAATAGGTGCTATTAATTTAATATGCATTTATTCTTTCTGATCTTTCTTTAATTTTAAATTAGGTGAAGTCAGTGATCAAAGAAGGGCCAGAATAATAGCCCTGTGGCTTGATTTTTTCTTCCCCTTTTTCTTTCAGTCTACAGAAAGCAATGAGAAGTGACACAGTCTGTTTTTGCTAGGCCAGTTCTGCAATATGTACCTAGGTGACAATGTGGCCTGCAGAAACACTGAGGTACATGGGAGTCACCCAAATAAACAATTACCAAGTAGAGCAAAGGTTTCTGTTAGAGCTCTAAACACCCTTATTTACCTTCTGTGTTTCAGCAGTTGCTAAGAGCCACGAGCTTATTGCTCTAAGCCATTAAACTTGGTGCAGAAAGACTATCCCTGCCTCAAAGAATTTGCAGCAACAGGTTGTTTAACTTTCTATAATGTAATATCCTTGTGAGTGAAAGGCATTCGCTCACACACCCTAACTCCCTTCAACAGAACATTTCACTACACTCTTTAAGTATCATATTCAAGACAAGAACTTGGAATGGAGCAAAGCTGGAGATGGGTAGGTTCAGAATGGATGTCAGGAGGAAGTTCTTCACCATACGAGTGGTGAGAGCTGGGAATGGATTGCCCAGGGAGGTGGTTGAGGCCCCATCCCTGGAGTTGTTTAATGCCAGGCTGGATGAGGCTGTGGCCAGCCTGATCTAGGGTAGGGTGTCCCTGCCCATGGCAGGGAGGTTGGAACTAGATGATCTTTGTGGTCCCTTCCAACCCTGACTGATTCTATGATTCTATGATTCTATAACTGTTCAGAAACTACTAAATTCATCATTCCCCAGAAATTCAGGTTCATTGCTGTCTACAACTACCTGATGGGAGGCTGTAGCCAGGTGGGGGCTGGTCTCTTCTCTCAGGCTACTAGCAATAGAAAAAGGGGACACAGTCTCAAGTTGTACCAGGGGAAGTGTAGGCTGGATGTTAGGAGGAAGTTCTTCACAAGGAGGTAATGTTTTTTACAGAATCAATACCCAACAATTATTCAGTGGGCTAAGAACTCACCCATTCATTTCTTATAAATCACCACTAAAGCAAATTGCTTTAAGATAGACCTCTCTAACATGCCTACGGTTTTATACAGCAAAATTAGGTCTGCAGAAAGAGGATACAGGTTTTATTAGACCAATCATTGTGTCTAGAGGTAAAGAAAACAAAATCAGCAAATATTCAAGCTCTGAGGCACAATAGAGTTTCATACAGCTGAAGGGATCAGAAAGTTAGGGAATGCATTCTTTCTTTTTTCCTCTCAGATAATTTCATCACCTTTAATCAAATCTTGCCTTGTATTAGTCAGTAAGGTGATGGTCTATAAGATATCTAACCTTAGGACATTACTCAAAATTGAGTCATCCCTTTGAATAGAGGTGACTTCTTGGATCCAAGAGTTAGACTCTGGGCTATGGAGACTAGAATAAGTTTAGAAATTTCTTGGAAGTCTGCCATACTTTTAGCTTGCCATTCACCTGGCAGGTAAAGACACAAAGCATCAAGCCCCAGGGTTTCAGTTCTGAGTGCTAGAATGCTTGAGGGCTCCAAAAGAACTCAGTATCTAATCTGTATGACTTTATTTTTTTTTTTTTTTGTCATAGGAAGTATTAAAATCTTTGAAACTTTTTTCCTTCACAATTTGACATGTGGCACGTGGTGTGGTCAAAATTAATTGTCTCTACACTGGACCAGGCATAGCCATTCAGCCCATGTCTCTTCCTTCCTCTACCTCTGTTTCTACTCATTTTTTCAATTTATAATACCTGAAATAATGAGAAAATTATGCCACAGATTTTTAATAGTTATTATTATCCCAAGATGTTTTTTCCTACCATGACATTTAGAGTAGAGCCTAGGTGCTTTGGAGCACATCATAAGGACTGTTGGTAGCGCTGAAGCACTAGCTGAGCATAGGATCTTCTCTGTTAAAGAACTGGGGAGGTAGACAGAGACCTCCTCTTTATGTAGCCTCTTCCTCTTCCATATCTCAGAAGCACACAAGAAGAAAAACAAGCAGTGATCCATCTGCAGAACTGAAGCCAGATATGTATTAAAATTTGAATACTGTTGCATTTTTTATCTGAGGCTAGTGAGAAGGTGTCCTGGTTTCATGAGAAAACTGAATTTTGTAACAATCCAGAAGGCTACTATCTCCATCTTGAACTAAGAGCAGAACTTAAGTGCTGCAGGTTTGGCAGGTTTATAAATTCATTATTTTCTTCTGCACTGAAATGCATTTATCACCAAAACATTCTAGCTAGGCTCAAACTAGCACACTTAGATTGTGAGAATTGTTTATGTTGCTGGTATACAATAGGTTAAAATGGGAGGCACAGGCTATTATAATACCCAGGAATGACCTGGACAACTACAAATTTAGTTAAGAATTCCCCTTTCTGGAAAACATTATTATCATTTGGAAAACTTTCTTGTTTAAATCCCATAGGATGTACAGATAAACATCACGTCCCGGTGTCAGCGGAAATTATCCCCAGTATCAGCAAGAAAATTAATCACTTACAGAAAGGATCATCTCACCTAAACTTAGTTATCTACAAGTCAGGCAAGTAATCTAAGCTAACCACCTAGGCTCTCTCAGTAATGAATAGACAGAAATAGGCACTGGGACAGAAGGAGACTCGTTCAATCCTAAGATAAATGTCCTGAGATAGGCAGACTGAATCACTGGCAGAGGTGCCTATCTCTATTGACTAGAAAAGGAACAGAGATAATTAGCCACGACTAGACACCTAATTTTTAGATACCTAGACACCTTAACTTCAGCAAGATGAATCAGAGTCGAGTGATTACTGCTAGGTAAACTTCCTCCTACCCATTCATCAGTGAGAGAATATCTGACACCTGAAATGTAAAGCTTGGATTGTTGCCAAAATCTTCTATTTCCTTCTCATTTAGCGGGTTGGATTTGTTTGTTTTTTTTCCCCTCTGTGTACTGCTTTATCTCATATTGCCTTATTATGTGGATTTTCAGGTAGTGTTTTTTTTCACTTACAGTTTGTTGCTATTAAACTGTATGTAAACTGCTACCTTTATTGAAATACCTAAACCAATGTGCTTTCAGGAAGGGAAGTGATAACGCATGATAGATACATAGTTTAAAATATCATAATAGCATCATCTGTGTTTTATTTGCTTCTTCTAAATCTGGTGTCATTTTATATACAGCTTCTATTTCCTACAGGATTTTAAACATTACATCTCTTTAAGAAGATCTGTGCCTACAAATAAATCCAGATTCATTTCATAGCAGTGCTTGATATAATTTGTGTAAGTTACAGCCTAATAAAAGATAGGGGAAGAAACCTCAAGCCACATCATCTGTTTTTCCCCCCTCAAAGAGATATAAAATTATATTTGTTCTGCTTCTTTTTATGTGATTCATCAGATTAGGACATTTTATTAGACCTCCTACTTCAGGCTTCTAACAATAAGATTCTTCCTACGCCAATAAGTGAAGCTTAAAGAAGTTCTGATGTGCTTATAACCAATGTGAAAAATATAGGCTAGTATTTAAGCACATACTTAGTACAAGATTAAAGTTATTTACTTGCATGCTGTCCTTAATATAGATAGGCTTAAAGGCATTTCCATGCATTTTCCTGAATGAGAAAGACATTCCCAGATGTGCAATAAATTTTCATTACTGTTTCATCAGATTCACTAATGCACACACAAATGGAGATAGACCCTGTTAAGTCAAGTTCATTGGGTGTGATGGAGAATAGAATAGAATAGAATGGAATGGAATGGAATGGAATGGAATAGAATAGAATAGAATAGAATAGAATAGAATAGAATCAACCAGGTTGGAAGAGAGGTAGAGGCAAAAGAGCTGAATAATGGGTGAATTAAAAAAATATTGATACTTTTGGGATTAAATAAAAGTTGGTTACATTTAAAATGTGAACAACATTTAGTTGTTGCTCTGGATTCCAGCACAGTGTGTTTCCCTCTTGCCTATCCTTAAAATAGATGCCTAAGCACCTAGGACCACCTATGTTTTTTCAGAATCAAAATGTCTCTAATATTCACTTGATGGCATAGAAAGTCATGTTCTTTTGCAGATCTAGAGTAATGCTTTCCATGTCTTGTGAAAGGAAAAGAGATGTTTTAGTGGAAATCTGAATCAACAAGCAGCAGTGTAGGGCTTGCACTGTGTGAGCTGGCTGTTCGACTGCACATAGAATCATAGAATCAACCAAGTTGGAAAAGACCTCCATGATCATCTGGTCTAACCTATCACCCAGACTTATACAATCATAGAACAGAATCACAGAATCAACCAGGTTGGAAGAGGCCTCCAACATCATCCAGTCCAACCTAGCACCCAGCCCTATTCAGTCATCTAGACCATGGCACTAAACGGCTTTTCTTCAACACCTCCAGGGACAGTGACTCCACCACCTCCCTGGGCAGCCCATTCCAATGCCAATCACTCTCTCTGCCAACAACTTCCTCCTAACATCCATCCTAGACCTCTCCTGGAACAACTTGATACTGTGTCCCCTTGTTTAAAGAGACCAACCCCCACCTGGCTACAGCCTCCCTTCAGGTAGTTGTAGACAGCAATGAGGTCACCCCTGAGCCTCCTCTTCTCCAGGCTAAACACTCCCAGCTCCCTCAGCCTCTCCTCACAGGGCTGTGTTTCAGGCCTCTCACCAGCCTCATCTCCCTTCTCTGGGTACGTTCCAGTATCTCAACATCTCTCTCGAATTGAGGAGCCCAGAAGTGGACACAGTAAACTGGACACAGAACTGGACACACTCCTCACATAGCGAGGACTATTTGCTGATAGTCACTATCCTCAAAATCATTTAACACTTTGAAATGGATAAATAGGGGCAATGAGATCCCTGGGCCAAGTCTCAAAGGACAACACTGTTATGAAAGGGAAATTAATTAATGTGAGATGATATTTTTTCCAAAATTAATATTGTTTATCAATTTTGATATTCAAAACTCTCACCACCCCCGACCACTAATTTTAATAATAATCGGTTCTTTGCATGGTCATAGAAACATTTTAGAGATAATAACTAGATCTAGTAATAACCAGCAAAATATATAAACATTAATTGAACTGGAAGAGAATGTTCTTGCAGCCAAATACCGCTTGCAGTCAATGTACTGCTTGCTCAGTAGATGGACTCAAGGAGCACTTTGCTGCTTATGGCAGAAGGCAATGGAGAAATACAAAGAGGCTTTTAAGTGTTTGCTCACAAAATTATTATTACCGACTCACAGAGATAGTCACAGCCCCAGATAGTACCCAAACACTTTAGGGAACTCTGTCTTGTCAGCTGCTGAGACTTGATTCTTCCCAGGCTTCTAGGGAAAGGAGGCAGACAACCTCTGATCTTGTCTCTTGGCTCCTCTGGATGATCTGTGCATCTCTATAATTTCTCATCTTGGCAGGAGACATTCAGATGTAGGCAGGATGTCTTGTGATGTGCAGTCTCAGCACGACGTCACACTGGCTATGCAGGCCAACTGCATGGAGACATTTAGAGTCTGTTCCTGGCAAACTCGTGACAGTGGTGTTTCCAGGCAAACTATAAGGCAGTATGCAATAGCAGCAGGCAACAGTAGGCACAAATAGAATGGTGGAGCACAGCAGGCCACGTTGTTTACCTGCATAGCTCTTTTTTATCAATGTGGACTGAGATCAATTGCCCTTTGGACACAGAATAGCCAATCAGAATGGCAGTTAGCCAAGCCTGACGGTATTAGGCAAAGCCATAGGCTTGCTTCACCCAAATTTGGCAAATGCATAGACCACACATAGCTAAGTGTGTGCACCTTGTTTACCACAGGAGAAAAACATGCCTGGGCAAGCCACTACATGTATAAGCCTACTTTGGGCCTATCAGACCTACCATGACAGACACTAACAGAATAACACATTCAAAATTATCACAGACCTTGGGGAGCTGGTTTCTGTTTTGCCAAAACTAACAACGGTGAAGGCAAATTGTGAAATCACCAGGATAAAAGCAGTTGAACTTTCTGTAAAGGGCAGGTGTGTGTTGTATTCTGTATCTGAAAGGCCTGGAAACTTTCCTTTCAAGGGGAAAAAGAAAAAAAAGAAGTGGTTTGTGGTTAGAGCACTGAATTAAGACTAAGCAGTGTTGAATTCTGTTCACAGCTTAACTTTGGCATGAAGCTGGGAAAGTCACTTTTCAAACCTGCAGCAATCCTTAGATGTGTGTCTGGAGCTGATCAAATCGAAGATCACATAGATCATCTCAGAGAACTTAATAGAAAGTATCTACATCTGCAGGACCAAGACTTTAATTTCTCTGTCCCTGCCAGATGAGTAAATTCAAGTATAATACACTTCCTGCTTTTTCAGTCTCTATTTACATTGTATATTTAAATGAAGCCTGTGAAACACCCTTTTTGGTTCTGCTTAGCTTCATGCAAAATGAAGTTTTCAGTATTGAGGAAAACTGTTTAGAAAGAGGTGGCACAGGCTGAGCAGCCAGAGGAACAACAATACAAATGGCACACCACTGAGGAAAAGGCAGCAAAACTGGGTCTTCCCTCAGGTTGAGAAGGGAAGAAATATGATATCAATCATCTGCCATTTAAAAAAAGGGAGATAAAAACAGGTAATCTATTCTCCTATGCACATGTCAATAGGAGAAGGAAGGATGAGTTACACTGGATGACCCTCCCAACATTCCTTCCAGCCTTACGGACTATGATTTCTAAGACTCAAAATTTTGTTTGGACACAGGATGTTACCATAGTGGGTCCTGAGCCTCGTGCAAAGACCACAGCCAATCCCCAGCCTGATTCCAGTGCGGGCATCTGCATGGGACACCCCTCGTGCAGGAAGGGCCCCTTGCTCCCCGCCTTTACACCTGCAAGGCAGGGAGGGGAAACAGGTCTTTTCGTGCCTTTTCCTCTCCCATTCAAACCAGAGAGGGAGATGAATTTTGGAGTGTACAGGACTGGTGGATAGTAGGCTGAAGATGAGCCAGCAGTGTGCCAAATAATGGCATCCTGGCCTGTATCAGGAACAGTGTGGCCAGTAGGACGAAGGAGGTTATTCTGCCCCTGTACTCAGCACTGGTCAGGCCACACCTTGAGTGCTGTGTCCAGTTCTGGGCTCCTCAATTCAAGAGAGATGTTGAGGTGCTGGAATGTGTCCAGAGAAGGGCGACAAGGCTGGTGAGGGGCCTGGAACACAAACCCTATGAGGAGAGGCTGAGGGAGCTGGGGGTGTTTAGCCTGGAGAAGAGGAGGCTCAGGGGTGACCTCNATGATGTTGGAGGTCTCTTCCAACCTGGTTGATTCTATTCTATTCTGTTCTATTCTATTCTATTCCAGTACACACACACCTCCAACAGTGCTGCAATACAGAAAAACTGTGAGCAAAGAAGAATCTGTGTTGCAATTGCTTTTGGGCAGAATTTATAAGAAACCATCCTCAAAGATCAAGCATGCTTACAAATTTTGAGTTGAGAAAGTGCAGCGGCAAGCTTTTGGGGCAATTTCACAACACTGATTTCTTGGTTTGAAGCAAAATATATTTACAAGAGCATTTGCTGGTGTGAGTCTCTTAAATATGGCATATACGCCACGTTACCGCTTCATCATCATGTATAATTGGCAATAAACCTATTTAGAATTCAAGATGCATAAAACTGAAAGTCTTTGAAGGGGATAGCTGCTGAGATTATATTTATTGTGCTTTCCCACAATATTTTTCTATGCATAATGTGATAAACCTCCAAGGTGGTTGCAGGCAAAGCTAAAATATTCACAAGTATGCAGTTATGATGAATTTAGACAGGTTGTAAGACATTTTGATACCAAACTCTTAATGAATGGCAGTAAACATATTCTACATTACTTTATTAAAATGCCTATTAAAACCTACACATCCACAGAAGGATCACTGGATGTGTTTACTTGCTGGGAAAAAGCCCATGAAGAAAACAACATGGAAATAAATATACTTTTCCTGCACTATGATGATAAGAATTAAGGCATATATTGAAAGTTCACATTATTTGCCATATGTTTACAGCACATCCAGATAATCAGATATTCAAAGGAGGGTTCCCAGTCAATTCCAATATGCCACGGTATATTGAGTTGTGTAAATGATAGTTTCATATCGCATGATGGCTTCTGAGATCCTAGAAACCCTGCTCCACTCCAAAACAACAACAACAAGAAAAACCCAGACAACAAATATCCAATGAATATATTCTGGTTAAATGAATCCTTTTCAAATAATATGTGGCCTTTTTTTTTTTTTTTTTTCTATTTTCTTAATTCTTTATTGGTGAAAAATTAGAATAAAAATAAGTTATGTTGACCTAGAAAAGCAGAGATTATGGTTTTGGGTTTGTTTTTTTCTTCTAAGTACTTCATAGTGCATATTGACAGTTTGCATAAGTGACTGGGCAGTGAGTGGCTGGAGAGCAGCCCTGTGGAGAGGGACCTGGGGGTGCTGGTGGATGAGAAGCTCAACCTGAGCCAGCAGTGTGCACTTGCAGCCCGGACTGCCAACTGGATCCTGGGCTGCAACAAGAGATCTGTGGCCAGCAGGTGGAGGGAGGTGATTCTCCCCCTCTACTGTGCTCATCTGGAGTACTGCATCCAGTTCTGGAGCCCTCATGGCTCCATGGATGTGGACATGCTGGAACGTGTCCAGAGAAGGGCCACAAAGATGGTCAGAGGGCTGGAGCAGATCTACTAGGAGGACAGACTGAAAGAGTTGAGGCTGTTCAGTCTGGAGAAGAGGAAGCTCTGAGGTGACCTTCTTGTGGCCTTCCAGTATCTGAAGGAAGCCTACAAAAAAAATGGGGAGGGACATTTTAGGCTTTCAGGGAGTGACAGGACTAGGGGGAATGGAGAGAAACTGGAGATGGATAGGTTCAGAGTGGAGGTGAGGAGAAAGTTGTTCAGCATGAGAGTGGAGAATCTGGAATGAGTTGCCTAGGGAGGTGGTTGAGCCCCCATGCCTGGAGGTGTTGAAGGCCAGGCTGGATGAGGCTCTGTCCAGCCTGCTCTAGGGTAGGGCATCCCTGTGCATGGCAGGGGAGTTGCAACTAGATGATCTTTAATGGTCTCTTCCAACCCTGACTGATTCTGTGATTCTATATTGACAATCATGTGCTTAAAACTTAATGGCAATTTTCTTCACAAGTTAATGACAAACTCAAAGCCAAAAGCTTGCTGTAACATCCAATGCCAGTTGCATAGCTACATACCATGTTTTTAATCTAGAGCTATTGTGGAACTTAAGGAGGCTGAACACATTTTCTGTAGGCAGTGAACACTTTCTGTAGGCTGAACACTGTAGGCAGTGGATAACTGTCATCCTAACGGAAATACCTTGGTGCATTGCCTCTGCGGGAGGCATCCATGCCTTAATGTGAAGTAAGTGTCTGCTAGACCAGCAGAGAGAAAAGAGCTATTGTGTTGTAAATTCACCAAAAAAGCCCCATTGCTTTAAGGTGAAGTGTGTGATGGACCACCACATGGTGCCTTGTGACCAGAGAGCTGGGAGGAAAGGCACTGTAACAGTTAACACCTCCCTCTGGAAAGATTGCTCAAAAGTTAATGCCTAGAGCTTTTTGCTTTTTGTATCAGAAAGAGAGAAACGGTCTTCAAATGTTAGTGTCCTACTGTGGTGGTTTGAGTGTTCCCTACCCCCCTCCCCCACTTTTAGAAAATCACCCAGACTAGACTCAGCCAGCTCTGGAAATGTGAATGAAGCTGATATTTACAGCTGGCACAATGTACAAGCAGATATTTACAGTATATACAGTTATAGACAGAAATACACAAAGTAAAAGGTAATACAGAAACACAACAGCCCTCCCAGAAACCTGAGTCCCCAGGAGGAGCTCTCAACCACCCCCTCACCTTCCCCCTACCCCTCTCAACCTTACCCCAGTCCCAAGGAAGAATGGAGGCTCAGCCAGGGGGGTTAAGAAGCAAGGGTGAATCAGCCAAAAGCAAATGGAGGGTGAGGTTAGAGAGTAAGACGGAGTTCAGCCAGCAGCCCAGAACTCCCCAGCAGGAGAAGAGCGAAGGGCAAAGTGAAGTGACTTTATCTATGTTTTCCTTTCCTTTTTTACACATCTCAGCAAGACCATGAGCAAAGTAGACCTCACCATTGTTTTCATTTCACAGCCTATGATCTAGTTCTTCTCACCAAAACACTCTAGCTAGCTTCAAACTAGCACACCTACAAATACATGTAGCTTCTGTAGTCATTTGTTTTAAAACTACTAGTGCAATTATAGCTGTCAAAAGTCTCATTTTCTCACAAGCATAGCTAGCTGATGGATATTGTGCTGGGCTGCATCAAGAGAAGTGTGGCCAGCAGGGCAAAGGAGGTGATTCTCCCCCTTTACTCTGCTCTCCTCAGACCCCACCTGGAGTACTGTGTGCAGTTCTGGAGCCCCCAACACAAGAAGGACATGGAACTGCTGGAGCGGGTCCAGAGGAGAGCCACGAAGATGATCAGAGGGCTGCAGCAGCTCTGCTATGAGGACAGGCTGAGAGAGTTGGGGCTCTTCAGCCTGGAGAAGAGAAGGCTTCGAGGAGACCTTAGAGTGGCTTTCCAGTATCTGAAGGGAGCCTACAGGAAGGCTGGGGAGGGACTATTGACAAGGTCTAGTAATGTCAGGATGAGGGGGAATGGGTTTAAGCTGGAGGAGGGGAGATTTAGACTGGATGTTAGGAGGAAGTTCTTTACAGTGAGGGTGGTAGACACTGGCACAGGTTGCCCAGGGAGGTTGTGGATGCTTCCTCCCTGGAGGTGTTTAAGGCCAGGCTGGATGAGGCCTTGAGCAAGCTGCTGTAGTGGGAGGTGTCCCTGCCTATGGCAGGGGGTTGGAGCTGGATGATCCTTGAGGTCCCTTCCAACCTAAACCATTCTATGATTCTATGATTCTATGATTATGGGTCGTACCACATCTCTGCAGTAAGGCATAAAATTTGGGATCAACAGTAACCAGCACTCATACTCCCCTCTCCTTTGGCAGTACAGCTACCTTGCTCTCGATACTTGAATTTTGCAGTCCTTAGAAGAAGCTAGATTGTTTTGGTGTGGAAACCACTTTTCAACAGGCTGAATTCACACAGGGAGAGGTTGGCAGAGTGGATAACTGAGTCGGTCTCCTTGGCTTTTCCCTTAACCAGCAGCTCCATAGACATTGCAGAATGTTTTGAGTTGGCAGGGACCTTCAAAGGTCATCCAGCCTAACCCCCTGAAGCGAGCAGAGCCATATTTAACTAGATCAGGTTGCTCAGTGCCCCGTCCAAACTGATCTTGAATGCTTCCAGTGACCAGTACCACTTTGAAAGAACAATTCTTTATATCCTGATGGAGTTTGCTATTTTTCTTTGTCGTGAGCAATCCATATCTGCTTGTTGGAAGCATTTTCTCATTCAGAAATGATTTTTTGGATAATGTACAACAGCAACATGCCTTACAAAACTTCTGTTTATACAGGGCTGCTGTCGCTATAAGATCTGTTTATCCAAATAAGTAACATACCCCACAGTGTAATGTCTTTCACTTGGCTAATGTACTTTTTGACACATGATGAGAAACTACAAGTCTGAATCACCAACCCTAAGTTAAAATGACTGAGCTGTGTACCATCCAAATGAAAGACTGTCATTGTTCTTGCTGGAAACAGACACACTTATTCTCACGTCTGGCAATGACATTGTTTTAGAGGAAACTGTGAAGAAATTATGCAAGCTGAGTCAAAAACTGGAATATACATTTATATGTCCTATTAATAGGCTGGGAAAAGCATGCATATTAAATAATACTAATAATAATAATGAAGCTTTATAGAGAACTGTTTTCAGTAAGAAAAGTCTACTTGACAGGTCCTTATTTACTGTCCAAGCTGTAATACACCATTATAGCCACTCTGATATCACCAATAAATGCTTTGTGGGATGCCAGATGGACAAAGAACAGAGTAAGAATTGATAAAGAAAGGAAGCAACAATATCTTGTCAGTCTGATACACCAGGAATTCAGGTAAAGAAAGGGAAAATAAAGAAGCAACAATATAGAATTATAGAATCATAGAATCAGTCAGGATTGGAAGGGACCACAAGGATCACCTAGTTCCAAGCGTTCCAAGCACCCTGCCATGGCCACGGACACCCTACCCTAGAGTAGGCTGGACAGAGTCCCATCCAGCCTGGCCTTAAACACCTCCAGGCATGGGGCCTCAACCACCTCCCTGGGCAACCCATTCCAGCCTCTCACCACTCTCATGCTCAACTTCCTCCTCACCTCCACTCTGAATCTCCCCACCTCCAGCTTTGCTCCATTCCTCCTAGTCCTGTCACTCCCTGAGAGCCTAAAAAGTCTCTGCCCAGCTTTTTTGTAGGCCCCCTTCAGATACTGAAAGGCCACAAGAAGGTCACCTCAGAGCCTCCTCTTCTGCAGACTGAACAGCCCCAACTCTTTCAGTCTGTCCTCACAGGAGAGGTGCTCCAGCCCTCTGATCATCCCTGTGGCCCTTCTCTGGACATGCTCCAGCATGTCCACATCCTTCTTGTCAGTCTGATACACTGAGAATTCATCA
>WAAF01012578.1:16427-40721 GCA_013400475.1 Tricholaema leucomelas
CCCCTTCCCCCCTCCTCCTCTTCCCCACCTCTTCTCTTGTCGAAAGGCTGCGATTTCAGAGGCTTTGTGTTAAAAATAGCTGCTGTCCTTTGACAAACGTGGGCAGGCTAAAGGCAGTTTGCTAAATCATTGGCGAGTGACAGGATGATTCTTTTTACCGGTATCTCCCTTGGTGCTGTTTGTTTGTTTCCCCCCCCCCTCCCCACCTCCAGGCGGGCAGAGCTGCTGCTGGGGCTGGGGGCTTGCCCTTGGCATCTCAACTGGCATGTTAGAAAGTAATTCTTGACAGTGAAGGGTGATGAGACTCTGGAAGAGGTTGCCCCCGGGGAGGTTGTGGATGCCTCGTTGCTGGAGGTGTTCAAGGCCAGGTTGGATGAGGCTATGAGCAGTTTGGTCTAGTGGGAGGTGTCCCTGCTCATGGCANGGTTAAGCCACGGGCAACCCCCGGGGCCACAGAACTGGGAGGTAAAGGATTAACCCATGAGGACATTCTCTTCCTTCCCGACCCTTGACCTGGCTACCAGAGGTTGCCCCGCGGAAGCCCCCTCCCCGGGACCCCCGTGCCACCCGCCCTGGGAAGGCTTTTCTTCCCCTCCCGCTGGTCATTTGGGTCCCTGGAGTGGGGACCTGTCCCCTCTTCCTGGGCACACAGCCTCGGACTCACTGTATGCTGTGAGCCAAGGTTACGGGGGGCAGCTGGCACCCCCCAAGACACGGTACTGGGGCTCATAGCAGTGCGCAGGGACAGACGGACATGCTGACACCTCGGGCCGGCACAGACGGACACAGAACCCGGCTGCCATGGGCACATGGTGTGTGCCCGCAGGGCTGGGGGCCGTCTGGGGGCGTTCATGGCTCTGCGCGGCGCTCAGGGGTTGGGGTCTTCCATCTCTCATCTCCCTCCCTTGTCTCTATCCCTTGTCCTCATCTCTTATCCTCATCCTCCTTTCCCATCTCTTGTCTTCATCCTTCCTTTCCACCTCTGCCCTCCATCCCTCATTCCGTGCCTTATCCCCATCCTTCATCCATATTCCTCAGCCCTGTTCCTCATCCCCTGCCTCACCGTGGCACAGATGGGACATTCCTGCCCCCTCGTCCATCTCCCAGCGTCTTTCCCGTGCGTAGAGAGGCACTTTTTTTGTCCCCTGTGACAGCATCGCTCCAAGCCAACCCCGCAGAGCCTCGTCCCGGCAGCATCACCGGGAAGCAGGCACAGGCTCCGGGCAGGAAAAGTTGCCGTGGGTGTTTGTCCGTCCGAGAGAGGCTGGGGTTGCTCTGCCAAACCTTAGCCCCAGAGTCGTGATAGCACCCGGCCAGAGAGAGGGTTTGGGACTGGGCTCAGCACTAAACTCACTTGCTGGGATCTCAGAGAGAGGGAACCTTGGCACTGAGCTTCCTTGGCAGCCTCGGAGCCTCCTGCCCGACCCGTCCTGGGCAGACTGAGGTGACTGAGGTCCGAAAGCGCTGCACAGCAGAGCCTTCCCAGTGGGCTTTGTGCTATGTGGGGGTCCCACAGCCACCCGGCAGCCCCTATGGAGCTGTGGGTACAGCTATTGGTGTGGGGGGGGAGGCTTTAACCTTCTGAGCTCTGATAAACCTCAGCTCAGGAAACAGTGAGGTGGGCAACGGAGCCCAGAGCTGGATGCTCACCTCCGGGGGACCCTCTCCCAGTTAAACGCCCGCAAAGTTGCCGGTGGAGAAATAAAACCAAGCGATGCGTTCCACCAAGGAGAGGATTTCTGAGGGTGAAACGCTCAGACAAAGGCAAAACTTTGCCTCTTTCCTCTTCCACCCTCACGATTTCCAGCGTTTTCGGCGAGGTTTGGGTGTCAGGAAGGGATAAAAAACACAAACCCAGATCCAGACGGTGGCTGCGTATTGTTGGGAGTCTCAGTTACATCTGGTGGAGTACCTGGAGCGTTGGCAAACACTCGACTCGCCCAGCAAATCGTGAGCAAGAGATTTTAGGAGTGGAAAAAAGAGAGAAATCAACCAAAGTCCTCTTCCCTCCCCCTCACCCCCCTCACCATTAGCTCGGCTTAATGCGATTTTCTCCGTAGCACAGAGCAGATAATATCACTCAGCGACTCTCCTATTGAGCCAAGAACTCCTGTTTGTAATTCATGCAATTTCCTTTTAGTTCAATTTAATTCTGTACTCAATCCATTCTGTTGACACTGATACAGGACTTCTTTCCCTCCCCACCCCCCCCCCTTCNCACCTCCAGGCGGGCAGAGCTGCTGCTGGGGCTGGGGGCTTGCCCTTGGCATCTCAACTGGCATGTTAGAAAGTAATTCTTGACAGTGAAGGGTGATGAGACTCTGGAAGAGGTTGCCCCCGGGGAGGTTGTGGATGCCTCGTTGCTGGAGGTGTTCAAGGCCAGGTTGGATGAGGCTATGAGCAGTTTGGTCTAGTGGGAGGTGTCCCTGCTCATGGCAGAGGTGTTGGGCAAGGTGACCTTTGAGGGTCCTTTCTAACCCAATGCAATCAGTGGAACAGGCTGCCCAGGGTGGGTTGTGGAGTTTCCCTCTCTGGAGATACTCAAGATCTGCCTGGATGTGTTCCTATGTGATCTGGTGGAGGTGATCTTGCACTGCAGGGAGGGGGTTTTGGACTGGATGAGCTTTGGAGGTCCCTTCCTTGCCCCTGACATTCTGTGATTCTACCATCTGTGAACTCGATGATGTTTAAGATCCCTTCCAACCTAAACCATTCTATGAATCTCACCCAGAAAGCACAAAATCCCTTTGGAGCAGAGCAATAAATAGCAACAGAGACCTCAGATGGTTAAAACTCCATTTTCCTCCCCACCGTGAAGCCCTTCAGGCTGTCACCTCACCTCCAGCATGTCCCAAGTGCTTTTTTCACCTCCACCAAACCATTCCTCCTCCTCCCTCCCCAACGAAGTCCTGACAAACAAAGTTTATTCCAGCCAGGGTGCAAAACACCCCGGAGGGGAATAGTTGGGCTTTTTGTCTCCTTGCCGAAGTGCCCATTTTCCATGGAGGTGCCAGAGGAAGGGAGGGAGGAGCTGTGCCTTGCCACTTTGGGACCAAGGAGAGATGGAGCAGGTCGTAAACTTGCTATGTGCTGGAGGGGGGTTTAATTTCGTTCACAGGAAGGGTTCTTCTCTCCGTGCAGGGAAGGCAGAGGCACAGTAAATCTACTCTTTCACTGGGTTTATTTTTACCTTCGTTACTTGCTGGTGGGCTCCCCCCCACCCCCGGGGGGAGGTTTGCCCAAGCTCTGTTGCCCTCCTGCCTTCCTGGAATCGAAGCTCGCTGAGCAGCCCTTACACACCCTGTGAGCTGGTTGGAGGACAGGGACAAAGGGTGGCTCTGGGACCTGGTAGCAACGTGCTTTGGCCCTTCCCAGGTGAGTTTAGCTCCGTTTCAGGGCTGCTTTGGGGGTAGGTGGTAGGGAGGTGCATGCCAGCTGCTCCTGGGGTTGCTGGAGTGTGGGTCCGAGCAGTGCCCTCACGGATGGAGCATTCTTGGGGCTGCAGCGAGCTGGTGTTGAAGGGGTTGAGAGTTTGCTGTTGAGCAGGTGGGGTGGTGGAGTAGATCCCTGTGGGATAGAGTGGGCTGTGGGTGTACACAGGGTGGGACATTTTGCTCACTGCAGGGGGGGGGGGTCACTTCGGCTGTCCCCAGCCCTCTCACACGCTCTGTGCAGCTGCAGCTGCTCGGCCATGCCGCCGCGGCTCGGCCACCCTGCCTGAGCTCCAGCACAGAGCAAAAACCAAACTAACTTTGTGAAGGGTTTGGAAGTGCTGCTGCTGTCACAGCCGAGCTGTTGGCTCTGCTTTTAGGGGCGGGAGGGGTCCCTCAGTGCAGACCCAGACCGAGGAGGAGCAGAGGCTCTCAGCGAGCCTGTGGTCCATCGCCGCTTGCTGTCCCGCACGGCCCAGCACGCAGCGCGGTCAGCCCTGCTTTGTCTGCCTGCTGCCAAGCCACGTCCCTGCTTGCTCCTCCGGCTTTAGCCCATTGTAAACAGTTGGGGTGGTTTGTGCTGGGCCAGCTTTGTGCCCAGATGTGTGACTGCAGAAAAGAGAAACCTTTTTGACCTTCCTCGGGCAGCTGCCACCGGTGACAGGGATGCGCCTGGCAGGGCAGCTCTGCTTTTATGCTCTGGAATCCTCCCCAGCCGTGGTAACAAAAAGCATCCTGCTTATTTGCCTTTAAAAATGGGGTTATTTTACCCCAAATCAAGCAGTGGGCAGGCAGGGCAGTTGTTACCTCTAAGCCTGTGAGCCGTGAAGAGAGCTTCTTTGGCCTCTTTTGTTCTCCTCCTGCGGCCGCGCCGCTGAACTGGGAGCATCATCGCCGCGAACTGGGAGCATCCTCGCCGCCAGCTGGGGATTGGTGGTGAAATATTTTCGCTTCCCCCCCCCGGGCTAAAAGGCACCGATGGGGCAGAGGCGCCGTTTTCTTGTGCCTCTGACAGCAGCTTGGTCTGGCAGTGAGGCTGATGAAGGAGTTGTGCTCGGCAGGAGGGAGAAAGATGGAGCAGCTCCAGGGTCGGGTGTTCCCCTGGCTAGGGGGTTCCTTGCAGCAATCCAGCCAGGGTTGGGCTTTCCTAGGCTCTGTTGCTTTATATCTTTCCCCCCCTCCTCCCACCACCCCTAGAAGCTTTGTGGAGGTTTTGGTTTCATTGCACTGCAGGGAGGAAGATTTGGGCCACTTCAAAAGTTGTGCACGAATTTCCACCCCTGGTTTAACCCAGCGAAGAACATGCAGGAGGGAAATAAATTAGGGCAGCTCCTGACAGTTCTTGCTGAAAGACAAAAAAAATGAAGTATCTCAGTGTCTTTGCCTCCATCCTGTGCCCTTTGGGGAGTGACTTCAGGAGTGAAATCCTCTCTCCTGGGCAGAGCTGCTGCTGGTCTGGTTGTGGCCCCGGTGAGCTCTTCATGTGCTGCTTGTGCTGGGCTGAGAAGTGCGTGGGCTCCTCCAGCACCAGGAAAGTTGGCAGGCTCCAAGGCATCAACTTTTGGAATATTTTCTGCTGCACAGAAGCCTTCCCCCTCTCTCTCTCCCTCCCTTTCTCCCTCCCACTTCATGTCCACCTGCTCCAGGACCACATGTCCCAAGCTGGAACCGCTCCAGCCCCCAAACAAGGGCCCTTGGTCTACCCAGTCCCACCAGCCTGGTGCTGGCAGAGAGGGGAGGCTGGGGAGGTGCAGGGGAGTTTGGCAGGGCCTTGGCTCACATCAGAAACTTCCTAATAGCTCGAATAGGTCAGTGCAAAATATTCTGTGGGGGTGCAGAGGCTGAATCTGCCCCCACAAAGCATTTATAGGAGTGCACAGTCACAAGGGAGGGGACACTGCTCAAGCAGCCTTGTTCCCTTCACCTCTGAGCATCCCCCAGCACCTGGCACCCCCAAATGTCTCCACACAGCCTTGTCTCCTCTGCCTCTGTGCACTCCTGAAGCACCTGGCACCCCTCCAGCACCTTGCACCCCAAATGGCCCCACACAGCCTTGTCCCCTTCACCTCTGAGCACCTCTCAGCACCTTGCACCCCAAATGGCCCCACACAGCCTTGTCCCCTTCACCTCTGAGCACCTCCCAGCACCTTGCACCCCAAATGGCCCCACACAGCCTTGTCCCCTTCACCTCAGAGCACCTCCCAGCACCTTGCACCCCCAAATGGCTCCACACACACTCTTAGTGTTGGTTTTCCAAGGGGAAAGCGAATTCTGTGAGCATTGTAGCAGAGAGAAGCTCCTTCCTCTGCCTTCTCATCCTGCTCCTCCTCTCAGCCCTTCAGCTGGAGCATGCAAACAGGGAGATGGCTCTGAAGCAGCTCCAGTTCTGCCTTTCCAGCATTTAATGCTCCATTACCAGCCAGAGCTGCTCCAGGCACATGACCCTTTGGAAAGATGCAATCTGGTGGCTCTCAGAGGCTGAGCAGCCTCCTCCCCACCTGCCCCCTGGGGGGTCTTATCAGAGAGAAACAAGATAAAGTGGCTCATCATTAAAGGTGTCTGGAGGAGTCCTGCAAGCACCCCCCTGGCCCAGGACAAAACCTGAGATGTTGGGTTTGAGTTCAGCCTGGTGAAGGCAGCTGGTGGCAGTTCATTGTCTGTTAGGAGGGAAGGGGAGATTCTAAATGACATCTAGCAAGGGAGGCTGGAGTGAGGTGGGAGTTGATCTCTCTTTCTTCCCTGCTATCAGGTGATAGGACAAGAGGAAATGGCCTGAAAGTGTGCCAGGGGAGGGTTAGGTTGGATAGTAGGAACATTTATTGGCTGCAGGAGTGGTCAGGGATTGGCACAGGCTGCCCAGGGAGGTGGTGGAGTCGCCATCCATGGAGGTGTTCAAGAAACCTGTGGCCATGGTCTTGGGGACATGGTTGAGTGGCTGTGATGGGGTTGGGTTGATGCTTGGGCTCAAGGAGCTCAGAGAGCTTTTCCAGCCAAACCCATTCTGTGATCCTGTGGCATCCAGCAAAGAGAACTGAAGGAGCATGAGGCAGCAGTGAGCCCAGTGGGGAAGAGAACTAAAGGAGCATGAGGCAGCAGTGAGCCCAGTGGGGATCTGAGCCTCTTGGCCCAAGCAAAAGTGGGACTACTGTGGGCTGAGAATGACAGGAGAAAGAGAATCAGAGAATGGGAAACACCTTAGCATCATCCAGTCCAAATGTGAGCTAAGATCTCTCAACACACAAAAGCTGCAGAAGCAGCTGGATGGAAATACCCAATGGTGCTGCCAGCTTCTGCCACCACCATGGTGCTGGAGATTGTTGCTTTCTCCTGCTGCTGTCCCACAAGGGACAGAAATCAAACCCCTTTGGATGTGAAAGTCAATCTGCCCAATTCAGCAGGGCTGAGTGTGGCCAGGGGGTGCCAGGGTGGGATGCCAGGGCCAGGGGATGTCAAGGTGGGATGCCAGAGTCAGGCAATGCCACGGTGGGAGCACCTCTTCTATGAGGACAGGCTGAAGGAGCTGAGGAGTTGTTCAGCCTGGAGAAGGGAAGGCTCCAGGGAGACCTAAGAGCAGCCTTCCAGTACCTGAAGGGCTGGGAAGGGACTTTAGACAAAGGTACCAGATGATCTCAGAGGTCACTTGCAACCCAAACCATTCTATATCACAGCTCACAGGATGCCAGGGGTTGGAAGGGACCCAAGGAGCTCATCCAATCCAACCCCCCTGCCACAGCAGCACCATCCAATCTAGCTCAGGGCACACAGCAACACATCCAGACAGGCCTGGAAAGGCTCCAGAGAAGGAGACTCCACAACCTCTCTGGGCAGCCTGTGCCAGGGCTCTGGGACCTCTGGGACCCTTCCAGGCAAGAAGTTGCCCCTTGTGCTGAGCTGCAACCTCCTGTGCTGCAGCTTCCATCCACTGCTGCTTGTCCTATCCCAGGGAGCAGTGAGCAGAGCCTGTCCCCCCCCCTCCTGACCCCCAACCCTCAGAGAGTTATAGACATTGATTCAATCCCCTCTGAGTCTTCTCCTCTCCAGACTAAGCAGCCTCAGGGCCCTCAGCCTCTCCTCCTCAGGCAGTGCTCCACTCCCCTCATCATCCTCATAGCTCTCTGCTGGACCCTCTCCAGTGGTAGTTCCATGTGTGGTAGATGGATCTGAGGTGCAAGGCTAAAAGACCACATTTCAAAACCTCTCTTGTCCTAAAGGTTGATCACTTAGGAACTAAACATAAAATGCTTCATCAACACAATCACACTTCTCTGGAATGCAGATTAGCACTGAACTTCCACACAAACTGAACTGGATGCAACAAGCCAAGCAGCAAAGGCTGCAAACTGGAGCAGAGAAGGTTTCAGCTCAACAATGAGGAGAAACTTCTTCCCAGTGAGGGTGGCAGAGCCCTGGAGCAGGCTGCCCAGAGAGGTTGTGGAGTCTCCTGCTCTGCAGACTTTCCAAACCCACCTGGATGTGTTTCTGTGTGAACTACTCTGGGGGGGTCCTGCTTTGGCAGGGGGATTGGACTGGATGATCTCTGGAGGTCCCTTCCAACCTCTAAGGTTCTGTGAGTGTGTGTATGAGAGGTGATGGCTTCCAACTGCAAGAAGCTGGATTGAGATTGGAACAAGAACAAGAGGACACAGTCTCAAAGTATGCCAGGGCAGGCTTAGGCTGGACATTAGGAAGAGATTCTTCATGGAAAGAGTGATTGGCATCGGAATGGGCTGCCCGGGGAGGTGGTGGAGTCCTCATCCCTGGAGGTGTTCAAGAGGAGGCTGCATGAGGCACTCAGTGCCATGGGTTAGTGAATGAGAAGGTGTTAGGTGCTGGGTTGGACTCGATGATCCCAGAGTTCTTTCCCAACCTTTCCAATCAATTCTGTGGCCATTAGGGAGAAATTCTTCCCCAGGAGGATGCTGAGGCACTGGAACAGGTTGCCCAAAGACATTGAGGATGCTACGAGCCTGGAAGCGCTCAAAGCCTTGAGCAACCTGAGCTGGTAGGAGGTCACCCTGCCCGTGGCAGGAGTTTGGAACTGGATGATCTCTAAGGTCCCTCCCAAACCAACCCATTCTATGACAGCAGGCCCAGGTGGTGCCATGGCAGGCTGGGTGAGGCAGTGCTGCGGGGGGCGGGGGAAGCGTGGGGAGCATTTCCCGGCAGAGATGAGGCTGCTGCTGCTGCTGCATCCACTGCAGCATCTCACCTCCGGCCTTAACACTCAGCACAGCTCCTGCCTGGGGCAGCTGGGTGGGTGTGGGTTTGCGGTGAGCAGCCCTCATCCCCTGGAGTCTTCCTCCCTGGGTGCTGTAGCTCAGCACGGCTCCAGTTTGCAGCCTTCTTCAGAGCCTCTTTGAAAAAGCTGAGCTGGGAGATGTGTTCGGCTCTGGGGGGGAGGACAGACACACTCAGTCCAGGGAGGACATTGAGGGCCTGGAGTAGGTCTAGAGAAGGGCAACAAAGCTGGGGAAGGGTCTGGAGAAGAGGGCTGGGGAGGAGCAGCTGGGGGTGTTCATCCTGGAGGAGAAGAGGCTGTGGGAAGACCTCATCGCTCTCTACAGCTCCCTGAAAGAGTGATCAGCATTGGAATGGGCTGCCCGAGGAGGTGGTGGTGGAATCTCCATCCCTGGAGGTGTTTAAAAGGAGGCTGCATGAGGCACTTAGTGCCAGAGGTTAGTTAATTAGGAGGTGTTAGGTGATAGGTTGGACTCGATGATCTCAGAGGTCTCTTCCAACCTGGTTAATTCTGTGATCCTGTGAAAGGAGGTTGGAGCCAGGAGGGGGTTGGGCTCTGCTCCCAAGGAACAAGCAACAGAATGAGAGGAAATGGCCTCAAGTTGCACCGGGGCAGGTTTAAGTTGGACATGAGGAAGGATTTCTTCCCCCAAAAGGGTTGCCAAGCCTTGAAACAGGCTGCCCAGGGCAGTGGTGGAGTCTCCATCCCTGCAAGGGTCTCATAACCATGGAGATGTGGTGCTGAGGGCCACGGTTCAGTGGTCCCCTGGCAGTGCTGGGTTCAGGGTTGGGCTCAATGATCTTAAAGGTCTCTCCCAACCAGAACGTTTCTGTGAAGAGCCAGAGCAGGAGTTTAGCACAGAGCTCATCCCTGCTGGGTGTCCTGCTGCAGGGGACACGTGAGTGCCTGAATCCACCGCAGCAGAACTTGGGGACCATGCAGGATTTGGGGACCACACAGGGCTGGGGCAAACCCTGCAGTGCAGGGTGAGCAGGGATGGGGCAGGGTGGGCTGTGTGCCAGCCCCGAGCTGGGCAGGAGAATCAGCCCCCCACAGATACCCTCTCTGCTACCCGAAAGCGACGTGGAAAGGGCTGAGAAAAGCTTCAGCGCTGGTTTGAGGTGGCAGCAGCTCTGCCTGCTCCCTGCCTGCTGCCTGCCCGAGAGGGCGTAGGGAATGCAGGGGAATGCCAGAGCCTGGCTTATCTTTTGTCTGGAACAATAGAGGGCTTGGCCCTATTGTTCTACCTTGCACGCCCAGCCGGAAAGCTCAGTCCCCTGGGGCAGAGGCTTGCACCCGACTGTGTCTGGCTGCGGGAGGGGGTTTCTGGGCAGGGATGGGCAAGGCCACCCTCACCAATCTGGACTGTGTGGCCCTGCCTGGGTGCTGCTATCCATGGGGGCCTTTCTTGCTGGTTTTCCTTGGCGTGATAAAAGGATTTCAGGAGCTGGAGGGTTGGTTTGGAGGAGTTTCCTAGGGCTGTGCCTGGTGGTCAGGCTGGAAGCACCATCCACATATCCACATCCACATCCACACCTCTATGGACACCTGTGCCTTGTCTAGTTGGAGATGTCCCTGCTCACTGCAGAGGGGTGCTGAAAAAACCTCATCAAACCATAGAGTAATTTTGGTTGGAAAGGACCTTCAAGGTCATTGAGTCCAACTATGCACCTCCAAGGGCCCCTTCCAACCCACCCCATCCTATGATTCCATACCCACATCCATACCCACACCCAGGCTGCAGCCTGCACAGAGGCAGAGAAGTATTTGTCTTTCTTGGAGGCATTTGAGCAGGGATTTGGCTCTCCAGGAGCAGCTCTGACCCTTGGGCTTCTCCTGCCCAGTCCATCAGGGCTGTGTTGCCTCAGGGCTGTGGCTCCACGCTGGGCACTGGGTTGGGGAATGCCCATTTGTGTGTGTGTGTGCTGGTACCCAGGGGCTGGGCATCATCCACGGCTCTTGGCAGCTCCTGTGAGTGCTCCTGAACACCTCAAGCTGCAAACCACAGCTCCAGGCTCCCCTGTACCTCTGGCTCCCCACTTTGTTTCAGGGGACAAAACAAGGCTGACCCCTCCCTGTGGCGTTCCAGCTCTGTCAGCCAGCAGCTGCATGGCTCTGCCAGCCACGTGTGACTTTGCCAGCGTGGCATGAAATGCCTCCAGCCTCTCTCTTGCCTTCCCTGAACCCCCTCTCCGTGGCACACGAGTGGTAAACGACACAGCAGGGCTGCCTGCATCTGCCTGCCCATGTGGGCAGAGCAACTGTGCCTGCCCACAGCTCCTCTAAGCCAAGCTTGGGAGCAGGCTGGGACATGGCACATGGAGGATGCAGGAGCTGCCAAAAGCCCTCGTCGGAGAGAGCAGGCTCGGGGATCCCAGGGGGCAGAGGGATATGGGGACAGGTGCCACCGGGCACAAAGAGCCCCTTGTCTGCTGGTCCGTGCTGTGGGACACAGGCAGCCTGGAGCTGGCTGGGGGCTGTTGGATCCCCTCCCCCCCTCCCCTTGCAAATGGGGAGGGCTGGCAGCTCCTTGCTGCGGGAGCCTCGGTTCTCGTCTGCGCTGTGTTTTTGTTGTGCAATGAAAACGATCCTACTGGGCCAGTAAAAACCTGTTCCCAAAGCTCTCTGCTCTTAAAGGGAAGCTGCCCCACCAGGATTTCGTGGGCTTCGGCTCCTCTGCAGTGAGAGGGAAGAGGAAGGCTGAGATGTCAAGCCCAGCCTCAGGAGGTGCTTTTGGTTTGGAGGAGGGGTAGCTGCTGCTGGACGCCTCGGGTCCTGCTGTGGGATGGGGGTGGTGGAAGAACCCTCCCTGACCTCTCCAGAGCCTGGGGAGTCTCTCCCTGAGATGAAATAATGCTAGCAGTAAAATCCATCATCAACTGTAGAGCTGTGGTGCTGAGGGCCATGGCTCAGTGGTGACCTGGCAGTGCTGGGTTCGTGTTGGGCTCCATGATCTTAATGTTCTCTTCCAACCACAACGATTCTATGAAGAGCCAGGGGAGGGGCTGAGCCCACAGCTCATCCGGGGGGGACATGTGGGTGCCTGAGGCCACTGCAGCAGATCCTGGCTCCCTCCTTCACTTTCTGTCTTAACTTGCCCAGTTAAGATGACCACCAGCCCCAGGAGGTGATGCTGGTTGCCAGCCCCATTGCTGCTGCTCTCAGATGCTCCTCTGGCTTGCCCACGGGGTGAGGGGAAGAGCTCCTTTCTGAGCTATGAATGCAAGCAGCCTGAATCCACACCCTCAGTGAGGAGCAACACTATCAAAGTGACCACAGCTCACTCTGCTGAGGGGTAGGAGTCAGGCTCCAAGCCTGATCCTTGAGGATCTTCATCCAGAGCCAGCCAGCTGTGACTCTGCTGAACCAGAGCAGGGCAGGAGCAGAGGCAGAGTTACCACTAGTGAGGGTGTAGTAGTCTGGGGCAGATGATGGACAGCTTCTGGCAGCCAGCACACCTCCCTCAGGCTGCCTGTTCTCTCAGAGGGAGGCAGATGATGGACTGCTGGAGCAGCTCCCATCACACCAGCAAAGTGAAGCAAAGCAAAGTGAAGCAAAGCAAAGCAAAGCAAAGTGAAGTAAAGCAAAGTGAAGTAAAGCAAAGCAAAGTGATGTAAAGCAAAGCAAAGCAAAGTGAAGTAAAGCAAAGTGAAGTAGAGCAAAGCAAAGTGAAGCAAAACAAAGCAAAGCAAAGCAAAGTGAAGTAAAGCAAAGCAAAGCAAAGTGAAGCAAAGCAAAGCAAAGCAAAGTGAAGTAAAGCAAAGCAAAGCGAAGCAAAGCGAAGCCGAAATATCAGGCGGCCCCAAATGGCAGCAGCAGCTGGAAAGGGTGAAGTGACCCCAAGGAGCTTTTGCCCCACGGAGCCCCAAGCAGTGTCCTCTGTGCCCCAGCAGACAACAGCCTGTGGGGGGAAGGATCTGCTCTCTGCAGCTCAGCATCTCGTGCAAAGGGACCCCAAAGGTTTCCGGCGGGGTGCTGCGGGCGGAAGCATGGCCCCAGCAGTTTTGGTTGCCATCCTGGGCTTGGGTTGCCAGGGCTGGCTCCAAGCTGCCTTTTGGTGCTCATGCATGTGCTTGGCTCAGGTAGAGAACCAAGAGGAGAACTCCCAGCAAATGAGACCCCTCACCCCCTAAGAAATGATGGTGTCAGTGGAGGGTGACATTAATGACTGGAGGAGCTGGGGGTGTTCAGTCTGGAGAAGAGGAGGCTGAGGGGAGACCTCACTGCTCTCTGTAACTCCCTGTGAGGAGCTTGGAGTGAGGTGGGGTTGGTCTCTTCTCCCAAAGAACAAAAGGAAATGGCCTCGAGTTGCACCAAGAGAGGTTTGGGTTGGACATGAGGAACAATTTCTTCCCCTTGAAGGTTGTCAAGGTCTGGCCCAGGCTGCCCAGGGCAGAGGTAGAGTCCCCACTCCTGGTGGAATTTCAAAGCCTTGGAGATGTGGTGCTGAAGGCCACAGTTTGGTGATGTCCTGGCAGTGCTGGCTTAAGGCTTGGGCTTGATGATCTTAAAGACCTCTTCCCACCAAAACAGTTCCAGGATCCTACACGAGAAACACCAGGAGAAGCTGAGCACAAGGGGTGAGATGCCCTGGGAGATGCCACGAGATGAGCCGTGGGGCTGTGCCCACATTCCATGTCCCACGTTCCACAAACCTCACCCACGGTGTGGAGAGTGGCAAAAGACTTCAGAAAGTGAAATGGCTCAGAGTAAAAAAGGATTGGGACCCAGGAGGGGCAGAACAATGTGGAGGTAGATGAGCCCTGGGGCATGGCTCCTCTCTAGGCAGGAGAGGAAAGGGGTCAGATGTCTTCACCCATGCGATAGCAAAGTCTTGTTTACGAAGCAGGCGAGGCAAATTGTGCCCTCTGCTCTGCCTGGAAACGCTGAGTGAGTGAAATGACACAAAAAACGACACCCAGATTGGCCTCCCTGATAAGCCCCAGGGCTGCTTTTGGGTGAGGGGAGGACAGAAAGCGAGAAGAAAAGGAGGGAGGTTTGCTAACCAGCAAAGGAGGGAGGTTCGCTCACCGCGCACCCTCGCCGCGCCGGCACCGGGTGAGTTGTCCTCGTCCTTCATCCTCCTGGCTCTGCTGCTGGCCTGCTGCTGGCCTCCTGCACCTCTCTGTATTAGCTCTGAGGTTGCTGGGGGTTGGAATTTCTTGCCCCTCATGGATGGATTGATGCAGATCGGGGGAATTGGGAGGCAGAAGGAGCTGAAGTCTGCACCGGGAGCAGCTCCAAGGAGGTTGGAGTTGAGGTGGGGAGATTGAGACTGGAGATGAGGAAGAAATCCTTTGTAGAGAGGGTGGGGAGAGATTGGAACAGGTGGCCCAGGGAGGCTGTGGATGCTGCCTCCCTGGAGGTGTCCAAGGTGAAGTTGGATGGAGGCTTGAGCAACCTGGGCTGGTGGGAGGTGTCCTTGCCCATGGTGGGGGGGGGTTGGACTGGATGAGCTTTAAGATTGGAGCTGGAAGATCTTCAAGGCTGGAACTGGGAGATCTCTAGGGTTGGAACTTAGTAATCCTCAAGGCTGGAACTGGGAAATCTTTAAGGCTGAACTGGGAAATCCTTAAGGTTGGAACTGAGTAATCCTCAAGGCTGGAACTGGGAAATCTTTAAGACTGGAACTGGGAGATCTCTAGGGTTGGAACTGGGAGATTTTTAAGGCTGAACTGGGAGATCTTTAAGACTGGAACTGGGAAATCTTTAAGGCTGGAACTGGGAGGTCTTTAAGGTCCCTTCCAATCCAACCCACTCTGTGAAGCTGTGAGCTCCACCAGCTCGAAGGGACTGGGTAACACTTTGTGGGACCATGGGTCTGATCCAGCCACTCTGGGTGCTGGGAGTCAAAGCTCAGCAGCCATGAGCTGGGCAGGTTGGTTTGTGCAAGGCAAAACGTGGTGCAAAGGAGAAAACTTGTCTGGAATCTTCTTTCTGCTTCAAAAAGAAGGAAAGAAGAGCAAATCCCCTGTAAAACCTCCCTCCTCAGGCACCATCCCCTGCTAACCTGGTGTGGAGTTTCCATGGCTCCTTGGATTGTAGTGCAGGGGAAGGTGGAAAGGGTCAGGAAGAGGGATGCAATAGAAAGGGATTCTCTGGAAATATGGAGGTTGTCTGGAATTGTGAAGGCTGGCACAGGGTGCCCAAGCAGGTGGTTGAATCCCCAGCCCTGGAGGTGCTTAAAACAGGGCAGAGCTGTGGTGCTGAGGGCCATGGTTTAGCCCCAGCCTTGGCAGAGTTGGACTGAAGGGAGGCTGTGGCCAGGTGGGGTTTGGCTCTGCTGCCAGGCACCCAGCAACAGAAAAAGGGGACACAGCCTTAAGTTGTGCCAAGGGAGGTCTAGGCTGGATGTTAGGAGGAAGTTGTTGGCAGAGAGAGTGATTGGCATTGGAATGGGCTGCCCAGGGAGGTGGTGGAGTGGCTGTGCCTGGAGGTGTTGAAGCCAAGCCTGGCTGGGGCACTTAGTGCCATGGTCTGGTTGACTGGATTTGGGTTGGGTGAACACAAACTGTATGAGTAGAGGCTGAGGGAGCTGGGGGTGTGCAGCCTGCAGAAGAGGAGGCTCAGGGCAGAGCTCATTGCTGTCTGCAGCTCCCTGCAGGGAGGCTGTAGCCAGGTGGGGGTGGGCTCTGCTGCCAGGCAGCCAGGGACAGAACAAGGGGACACAGCCTCAAGTTGTGCCAGGGCAGGTCTAGGCAGGATGTTAGGAGGAAGTTGTTGTCAGAGAGAGTGATTGGCATTGGAATGGGCTGCCCAGGGAGGTGGTGGAGTGGCTGTGCCTGGAGGTGTTGAAGCCAATCCTGGCTGGGGCACTTAGTGCCATGGTCTGGTTGGTTGGGCAGGGCTGGGTGCTAGGTTGGGCTGGCTGAGCTTGGAGCTCTCTTCCAACCTGCTTGATTCTATGATTCTATGACTGGCTGAGCTCAGAGGACTTTTCACAGAATCACTGAGGTTGGAGGAGACCTCTGAGACCACTCAGTCCAGCTTATGACCCAGCACCACCACATCCAACTGAAAGGATTCCACCACTCCATGCTTTGAACCAAGCAACCTGCCCTGGAGGCAAGGCTGGAGGAAGTTTTGGTTGGGTTTTTATTTTCCTTAGGGATGCATCTGGTGGAGTGGAAGAAAAAAAGAAAACCCAAACAACCCCAAAACCAACCCAGAAAGCATCCTGCAGACTGTCTAACCTCGAAGCCAGGAAATGGGAATGACCAGAGCTGTCCCCAGCCCTCACGTGGGATTGTTCCTGCACCTTCTTCCTCCTCTGGGCTTTGCAGGGGTTGAACTAATTCCAGCGCCGAGGAGTTTCCTCTGCTTCCCTGATGAGATCATTCCCTGCCTCATAAATCTCCAGGTCAGGAAGTTCCACCTGAGGTTCAGTTTAAGTTTTGCCTATCACTCATCCCAGAAAAAAAAGGGGAAAAGGGAAAAAAAAAAAAGCCATGTTTGGGTCCTGGCTGTGAAGATGGTGGAGTTGTGCCAGGTTATCACCCCAGGAGGGCTCTGAGCGCCACCTTTTGAGTTGCTTTCGTTGTCCCCATGGTGGTGAAGCTTCTGGCTGGGTTTTGTTGGCATCCCATGACCCCAGCCAGGCTCATGGGAGGTGGCATCCCTGGGTTGTAGAAGTGTGGTTTAGGGGTGAGTCCCAGGAAAGACTTCGTGCTGGGGGCCAGCCTGGGCAGAGAGTGGCTGAATTAAGCCTTTAGGCCATGCCAGGAAGGTGGTTTGCAGTGCTGTGGCCTCTCTGCCAGCTGTTTCTGATGCTCTCACCCTGGCATAACCACTTTGCTCTGCTCCTGCTGGAGGCCATTGTCTGCCCTTCACGGGGGGAGAAACTGCTGCTGGGTGGAGGTTGGACAAAGGCTGCTCTGTTTTGTGTGGCCAGAGGGAAATCCCAGCCTCTGCCGGTGCCAGAGCTTCTCCTGTGGCACCCCAAGCCTTGCCAGGATGGGGAAGGGTAGCTGGGTTCCAAGGAGTCTCTCTGGGATGGCGAAGCAGCCATCAGCTACTGCCAGGCAGGGCATGCCTGGAACTCCACCCGGGCGTAGTGCTGCTTGTGGCTCATCCTGGCACACAGGTGCCAGCTCACTGCTATGCCTGCTGGGTGCTTACTGCTGCCCAGCTGGGGCATTACCCCCCCCCCAGATCCCACCTCAGCCTGCCAAAGCTCTCCCTTCTCAGTGCTGATTCTGCAGCTTTTCCAGCAGGCTGAGCTCTCTGCAGCCTCCTAGGCAGGTGTGGGCTGAGGCTTCCCGTGGGAGTGGGGGTAAGAGGTAAGAGAAGTGGGCAGGTAAGAGGGTGAGAAGGCAGCGTTTGAAGGTCTGCCAAGTGCTCCCCCAAAGGCAGAGGCCTCCTGTGGCTGCAGCACCTTGGTTCGTGGGGCAGCAGGGGTGGGTGCTGCCCTGTGACGTGACCCCGTGGGGCAGCACATGTCCAGGAGGGTCATGTGGAGCTGTGGCTCTGGTGGTGACAGCAATTCTGGGGCTGAATGCACTCAGTTATCTGCTGGGATTAAGCCCTGCTTTGTCAGGAGCAATAAAGCCCAGGAGCAATAAAGCCCAGGAGCAATAAAGCCCAGGAGCAATAAAGCCCAGGCTCTCACACTGTCCGAGTGGCATGGGTTGGAAGTGACCTCTGGACATCATCCAGTCCAACTCCTCTGCCAAAGCAGGATCGCCCTGGGCAGGGCACACAGGAATGCAGCCTGGTGGGTCTTGAAAGCCTCTGAAGAAGGAGGCTTCAAAACCTCTCTGGGCAGCCTGCTCCAGGGCTCCAGCAGCCTCACAGAATCAGTCAGGGTTGGAAGGGACCACAAGGAGCAGCCAGGTCCAACCCCCCTGCCATGCCCAGGGACACCCTGCCCTAGAGCAGGCTGCACACAGCCTCAGCCAGCCTGGCCTCAAACACCTCCAGCCATGGGGCCTCAACCACCTCCCTGAGCAACCCATTCCAGCCTCTCACCACTCTCCTGCTCAACAACTTCCTCCTCACCTCCAGCCTCACTCTCCTCACCTCCAGCTTTGCTCCATTCCCCCCACTCCTGGCACTCCCTGACAGCCTCAAAAGTCCCTCCCCAGCTTTTCTGTAGCCCCCTTCAGATCCTGGAAGGCCACAAGAAGGTCACCTGGGAGCCTCCTCTGCTCCAGCCTGCACAGCCCCAACTCTTTCAGTCTGTGCTCACAGCAGAGCTGCTGCAGCCCTCTCAGCATCCTCCTGGCCCTGCTCTGGACACTCTCCAGCATCTCCACAGCCCTCTTGTCCCAGGGGCTCCAGAACTGGATGCAGTACTCCAGGTGGGGTCTCAGCAGAGCAGAGCAGAGGGGGAGAATCACCTCCCTGGCCCTGCTGGCCACACTTCTGCTGCTGCAGCCCAGGCTCTGCTTGGCTTTCTGGGCTGCAAGTGCACACTGCTGGCTCCTGTTGAGCTTCTCCTCCAGCAGCACCCCCAAGTCCCTCTCCTCAGGGCTGCTCTCCAGCCACTCACTGCCCAGCCTGGATTTGTGCTTGGCATTGCCTCGACCCAGCTGCAGGACCTTGCACTTGGTCTTGTTGAACCTCCTGAGCTTGGCTTGTGCCCACCTCTGCAGCCTGTCCAGGTCCCTCTGGATGGATCCTGCCCTCCAGCCTGGCTGCTGCACCTCACAGCTTGGTGTGGGCATCAGACTTGCTGAGGCTGCACTCAGTGCCTCTGTCTGTGGCACCCACAAAGCCTCACACCAAAGAGGTTTCTCCTCATGTTGAGGTGGAACCTGCTGGGTTCCAGTTTGTGCCCTTTGCCCCTCACCCTACCCCAGGACACTGTTGAAAAGATCCTGCCCCCTTCTTCTTGCCCCCCACCCTTCAGATATTTGTAATCATCAATAAGATCCCTTCTGGGGCTGCTCTTCTCCAGGCTCCACAGCCCCAGGGCTCTCAGCCTTTCCTCATCAGACATATTCCAGTCCCTTCATCATCCTCATAGCCTCTGCCAGGCTCTCTCCAGCAGATCCTTGTCCCTCTTGAACTGGGGAGCCCAGAACTGGACCAAGTACACCAGATGTGGTCTCAGTAGGGCAGAGTAGAGGGGGAGGAGAACTTACCTCAGCCTGCTGGCCACACTCTTCTTCATCCAGCCTGTTTCACCTACAGCATATTATTGGTGACCCAAGCACTGGCAGTACTCATCCATCCACTTTTGGGGTGGCAGAGTTCTCATCCCCTATGCCCACCTGCTTCTCCTTCCCAGAGAATAGGCTATCATCCTGGGATGCTCTGCATCCCTTGGATAGGGGATCACAGAACCCCAGAGAGCCAAGCTGGAAGGAATCCAGGTTGGAAGGAACATTGACGACCTCGTTAGTGTCTATGAATATGTGCAGGGTGAGTGCCAGGAGGCTGGAGCCAGCCTCTTGGTGATGCCAAGGACAAGGGGCAATGGGTGGAGGTTGAGGCATAGGAGGTTCCATGTCAACCTGAGGAGGAATTTTTTGCCTGTGAGGGTTCCAGAGCCCTGGCACAGGCTGCCCAGGGGAGCTGTGGAGTCTCCCTCTCTGGAGGTAGTCAAGAACCGTCTGAATGTGTTCCTATGTGACCTGCTCTGGGTGCTCCTGCTCTGGCAGGGGGGGCTGCACCAGATGATCTTTCGAGGTCCCTTCCAGCCCCTGCCAATCTATGATTCTATAACCCCGAGGCTCATCTGGGCTCCAACCTTCCCAGGTGCTGGCAGAGCTGAAATGAGCTGCCCCAGCAGCCTGCCAGGCTGAGCCTTCAAACCACCCAGCACAGGAGAATCCACCGCATCCCCTCGAGAGATGATTCCAGTGTCTGACTGTTCTGGTGATGAGAATGAGGAACATTGGCAACCCTGTGAACTTCCCCCGAGCCAGGGCCACTCACCTTGGCTGTCCCTGGCCACCCCTGCCCGGGCAGGCTGGCGGAAGCCATCCATTCTCTGATGTGCGAAGCTGCGCCGGGAGGAAACGCTTGGAAACAGCCCCAGAAGGACATTCCAAGTCTGGCAGGAAAGCAGCTCTCTTGTCTGGCAGGAGATGGGCTATTGTCTGGCCTGCTGGCCAGTCGGGATTCCTCAGGCCTTGCTTGGAAGAAGAAAACATCCATGGGTGTCTTATTGGTCCCTTGAGGGGGTGCTGGAGGCCAGGGGTGCTGCGCATGGCTGCTGCGTGCCCGGCAGTGCTGGCTCTCGGTGGCATCCCTGTGCTTGCTCAGTTGGTGTTTACTCTCCCACTCAGGGTTTTTGGTCCCCTGTGTGTTTCCTCCAGCTGGGTTGGTTACCTGGGCTGCAGTGGCAGGATGCTGCTTGGGTTGGCTTTGGTTGGGTAGGGTATGGCTGGGTACGGCACTGCTCCTGAAGGAGCCTGCCCTAAGCTGGGAAATGAGCACTTCCTGCTGGAATTGAGGAGACAAAGGGAAACAAAAGCCTCAAGAACCTCTCCCACTGCCCTGGCCAACCTGATAGGTAGATGGGGGCAAGATCAGCCTGCAGGTCTGAGCAGCTCAGCTCCTCCAGCCAAGCTTGAGGTCCCCTCCTGCAAGAGACCTTTGCTGTCCCCTTGGTGGGATCTGCCCCGAGTTGAGGGGCAGGATTAGCTCCAAGACAGATGTGTCCATGCCCATGCACAGGGCACAGCTGTGGGGACAGAATCCCAGCATGGCAGAGGTTGGAAGTGACCTCTGGAGATCATCCAATCCAACCCCACTGCTCAAGTAGGGCACCCACAGCAGCCTGCCCAGGAGCACAATGGCCAGGGGGGGTTGGAAGCTCTGCAGAGAAGGAGACTCCACAACCTCTCTGGGCAGCCTGCTCCAGGGCTCCTGCACCCTCACACCAAAGAAGTTTCTCCTCCTCTTCAGATGGAAATTTCTGGGTTCCAGTTTGTGCCCATTGCTCCTTGTCCTGTTGCTGGGCATTAGAGGAGAGTCTGTCCCCATCCTCTTGCCCCCAACCCTTCAGCTCTTGCTGAGCACTGAGAAGATTCCCACATCCTCCTCCAGGAGGTTTTTGGCTCTATGTCCCCTCGTTGCTTTGTGCTGATGGGGTGACCCCCAAAACCACCCTCTTTGCCAAGCAGCAACAGGGACGAGGCTCTGAGTGCCCAGGGTGGAGGGGTCTCAGCATTTCACCAGTGCTGGGTGGTGCTAGGCAGGGTGGGGGCTTGTGGGTGCCTGGTTCCCCCTGGCACTTTCAAGCTGTTCTGCCACAACACAAACAGGGCAGATAGGATCTGCTGGAGGCAGGAAGGGTGGCACTGCCACGGGGAGAATGGCAGGACGTGAGTTCAGGGGTGAGAATGGAGAAAGCAAAGCTGTCACCATCCCAAAAAATCCCAGCCCTTGGATTTATTTGCTGGGCTGGAGTTTGGAGGTGCTCACATCAATGCCTGACCAGTTCTGGGCGTTTTAGGGCTTGTGAAATGAACTCCTCTGTTGAAGAGAGGCTGAGGTGGTTGGGGCTGTTCAGTCTGGAGAGGAGAAGGCTTCCAGGTGACCTTCTTGTGGCCTTGCAGGATCTGAAGGGGGCTACAAGAAAGCTGGGGAGGGACTTTTTAGGCTGTCAGGTAGGGGTAGGAGTTGGGGGAATGGAACAAAGATGGAAATGGGGAGATTCAGACTGGATGTTAGGAAGAAGTTCTTCAGCATGAGGGTGGTGAGAGCCTAGAAGGGGTTGCCCAGGGAGGTGGTGGAAGCCTCATCCCTGGAGGTGTTTAAGGCCAGGCTGGCTGAGGCTGTGGGCAGCCTGCTCTAGTGTGAGGTGTCCCTGGGCATGGCAGGGGGGTTGGAACTGGCTGCTCCTTGTGGTCCCTTCCATCCCCGACTGATTCTATGCAAATCCTGTGCCAGGATGAAGCAGCCCCAGGGGTCCCCCTTGAACATTCAACGAGGAATTGGCAGCTCCCCGTTTTGGTCCTCCAGGCTGGCACTTCGCATCCCAACCCCATTCCCTCTACCCTGCATTAAGTGGGAATCGTTAAAAGCAGAGATCTGTTGCTCTGCCGGTGCCAGGCCAATTGTTCCCTGTCCTATTGTCTGCCACAGGCAGCCCTGGAACCCAGCACCTGAAGCCTCGGGGCAGGGAACCAAGCCCTGTAAGGAGATAACGGCGCCGCTTTGCTCCTTTCTTCTTTCTCTTGCTGTTTCTGTTGTTGCCCGAACCGAATCCGGCAGCCGCAGCGAGAGGTCTCTTTCAGACCGACCCCATTGAAAGCACCGACCCCGTTTTTATCCTTTTTGCTTTTAAAGGAAAGCTTCCACTGGCACAGGGAGGGTTGAGTTCCGTAGCAGTGAGAGCTGCTGGAGCAGCAGGAACTGCGCTTTTGTGCCTGTCTCAGATGGCATCGCTGGCATCGCTGCGTGCTGCAGCCTGGCTGGGCAGGGAGGGAGGGTGGACCTGGGGTAGGGATGCACTGGGCAGGGTGGGGATTGCCTTTAAAAGGCCAGAAGGGCTGGAAGGAGGGAGTGGGGCACTGCACTCACACCTGCAGATCGAGAGTTAGGAAGGGGCATGGGTGATGTGCTGTGTTTGTGCCTCAGTTTCCCCACCCAGGACTAAGCCCTTGCAGCCCTGGTGCATTTGTGCCTCAGTTTCCCCACCCAGGACTAAGCCCCTGCAGCCCTGCTGTGTTTGTGCCTCAGTTTCCCCAACTAAGACTAAGCCCCTGCAGCCCTGCTGTGTTTGTGCCTCAGTTTCCCCACCCAGGACTAAGCCCCTGCAGCCCTGCTGTGTTTGTGCCTCAGTTTCCCCACTCAGGACTAAGCCCCTGCAGCCCTGCTGTGTTTGTGCCTCACTTTCCCCACTCAGGACTAAGCCCCTGCAGCCCTGCTGTGTTTGTGCCTCACTTTCCCCACCCAGCACCAGTCCAGAACCACAGAGCTGTTGGGTTTGGAAGAGACCTTTGAGGTCCTCCAGTCCAAGCACTCCCCCAGAGCTCACAGTTCCACCTCTGCTGCCAAGCCACCTCCACCCCCCCCCAGCACCACACCGCTGTGCCTTTTGAACACCCCGAGGGCTGCCAAGCCACCTCCACCCCCCCACAGCACCACACCTCTGTGCCTTTTGAACACCCCGAGGGCTGCCAAGCCACCTCCACCACCCCCCCGGGCAGCCTGCCCCAGTGCCTGAGTCTGCACTCCCTGTGCCTCAGTTTCCCCACAGGCTCTGGAACATCCTCCCACGCCTGTGCCTCAGTTTCCTTGAAGGCTTTGGAACAGCCTCCCGTGCTCATGCCTCAGTTTCCCCACAGGCTTTAGAACAGACTCCCATGCCTATAACTTCCCAGAGCTGGCACAGATGTGGGCACAACACCCCTCTGCCTACAGGGCACAGCACCCCTCTGTCCACATGGCACAGCATCCTTCTGCCCACAGGGCACAGCACCCCTCTGCCTACAGAGCACAGCATCCCTCAGCCTACAAGGCACAGCATCCTTCTGCCCACAGGGCACAGCACCCCTCTGCCCACAGGGCACAGCACCCCTCTGTCCACATGGCACAGCACCCCTCTGTCCACATGGCACAGCATCCCTCTGCCCACAGGGCACAGCATCCCTCAGCCTACAAGGCACAGCACCCCTCTGTCCACATGGCACAGCACCACTCTGCCCACAGGGCACAGCACCCCCGTGTCTGCGTTCCTCCGTGCCCGGGCTGGGCTGGCTGCTGACCATGCCTAGGGTTCACCCTGCTGGCCAAGGTGAGAGAGCCGAAGCGGGCAGGAAGGAGGCGACGGTGCAGGACGCAGCATTCCCGAGGGCGGGAGGAAGCTGGAAGGCTTGGCCAGGGCTGGTTGGTTCAGCAGAGGAGGGCAAAGGAACTGAGATTAGGAAAGGAAGAGGAGGAAAAAAAAGAGGGCGGCTGAGATCAGAGAGGCTGGCAGCAGCAGTGCCCTATTGTGGAGCTGTCACACTTCCCCTGGCTTTATTGCTTTTGTCCAACACCCATTGTCCCACTTCCTTTTGTCCCCTGTTCCCGGCCCTGGCTTTTCATTCCCCAGCCAGCTCCTTCTTGTTTTGCTTTCTTTTGTTGGGAAGTTCCTGAGAGGAAGGTTTTTATTCTCAGCCCTTTGATTAATTCGCAGCTTGAAGCTTAAAGTTTTGGCTCTGCCTTTGTTTGTTGTGTCATTGCTGCCCCCCAAAGTCCAAGCAGCCCAGGTTCAGCCTCTGTCCCACCTCGACTTGCAAGCCCAGCCCTGGTTTAAGGGGGTCCTGGTGGGAGAATGGTCACTTTAGTTAGGTTGGAAAAGAGCTTTGAGGTCATGGAATTGGGTTGGAAGGGATCTCGAGGAGCATCCAGCATAGGAGACCTCAGAGCTGCTGCACCTGACAGCCAAACCCAAAGGCTTCCACCTCCCCAGTGCCTCCAGCTCATCCAGCTTGAAGATGAGCAGCTGCCAGGCCCTCACACCAAGTCATGGTGCCACCAGGGACCCCCAGGTCAGCCCCTGAAGCCTGCCAGTCCCTCACACCAAGTCATGGTTCCACCAAGGACCTCCAGGTCAGCCCCTGAAGCCTGCCAGTCCCTCACACCAAATCATGGTGCCACCAAGGACCTCCAGGTCAGCCCCTCCATCCTGCCAGTCCCTCACACCAAGTCATGGTGCCACCAGGGACCTCCAGGCCAGCCCCT
>WAAF01012578.1:53052-94755 GCA_013400475.1 Tricholaema leucomelas
TGGGCTCACCATGGCATGTGGGAACCCTGACCTCTGCAACCTTTGAGGGGGCTCACTATGGCATGGGGGTGCCCCAGCCTCTGAGGGGTCTCACTGTGAGGTGTGGGTGCCCTGACCTCTGAGGGGACTCACCATGGCATTGGGGTGCACAACCTCTGAGGGAGTTCACTGTGGGGTGTGGGTGTCCTGACCTCTGGAAGGACTTAATATGTGGTGTGGGTGCCCTGACCTCTGAGGGGACTCACCCAGGTGCCCATGGGGTGTGGGTGCCCTGACCTCTGAGAGGGCTGAACATGCAATGTGGGTACCCTGACCACTGAGGGGACTTCCCCCCCTCTCCACCTAGCTGAAGGGAGGTTGGAGTGAGGCTGATGTTGGTCTCTTCTCCCAAGTACCAGTGGCAGAACAAGAGCAAAGGGGTTTAAGTTGCACCAGGGAGGTTTAGGTTGGGCATTAGAAGAAACTTCTCCACTGAAAGGGTTTTGTGGCCCTGGAAGAGGCTGCCCAGGATGGTGCCAGGCCCAGAGATGTTCAAGAAGCTGCAGCTGTGGCATTTCATGGTATAGCTTAGTAGTCATTGTAGCTGGATTATGGTTGGACTTGATGACCTTAAAGGTCTTTTCCAACCTGAGTTGGCAAGAGAAGAACCCAAGTCAGTAAGAAGAGAACATCAGTTGGCAAGAGGAGAACTTAAGTTGGTAAGANCCAGTGGCAGAACAAGAGCAAAGGGGTTTAAGTTGCACCAGGGAGGTTTAGGTTGGGCATTAGAAGAAACTTCTCCACTGAAAGGGTTTTGTGGCCCTGGAAGAGGCTGCCCAGGATGGTGCCAGGCCCAGAGATGTTCAAGAAGCTGCAGCTGTGGCATTTCAGGGTATAGCTTAGTAGTCATTGTAGCTGGATTATGGTTGGACTTGATGACCTTAAAGGTCTTTTCCAACCTGAGTTGGCAAGAGAAGAACCCAAGTCAGTAAGAAGAGAACATCAGTTGGCAAGAGGAGAACTTAAGTTGGTAAGAGGAGAACTTAATTTGGCAAGAGGAGAAGCTCAGCTGGTTAGAGGAGAACCTCAGTTGGCAAGAGGAGCACCTAAGTTGGTAAGAGGATAACCTAAGTTGGTAAGAGGAGAACCTCAGCTGGTTATAGGAGAACCTCAGTTGGCAAGAGGAGAACCTCAGTTGGTTAGAGGAGAATATCAGTTGGCAAGAGGAGAACCTCAGTTGGCAAGAGGAGCACCTAAGTTGGTAAGAGGAGAACCTCAGCTGGTTATAGGAGAACCTCAGTTGGTTAGAGGAGCACCTAAGTTGGTAAGAGGAGAACCTCAGCTAGTTATAGGAGAACCTCAGTTGGCAAGAGGAGCACCTAAGTTGGTAAGAGGAGAACCTCAGCTGGTTAGAGGAAAACTAAGTTGGTAAGAGGAGAACCTCAGTTGGCTAGAGGAGAATATCAGTTGGCAAGAGGAGAACCTCAGCTGGTTATAGAACCTCAGTTGGCAAGAGGAGAACTTAAGTTGGTAAGAGGAGAACCTCAGTTGGTTAGAGGAGCACCTAAGTTGGTAAGAGGAGAACCTCAGTTGGCAAGAGGAGAACCTCAGTTGGTAAGAGGAGAACCTCAGTTGGTTAGAGGAGAACCTAAGTTGGTAAGAGGAGAACCTCAGCTGGCAAGAGGAGAACCTCAGCTGGCAAGAGGAGCACCTCAGTGCCTCAGCTGCTGACTGTGCCACCCTTGCCCCACAGACCCCAGGGCAACCAGCTGCCCGCTGCCTCCTCGGATGTGCTGTACCAGCGGCCGGTGGGCATGCAGCTGACCCCCCCGCTGATGGAGCACTTCCTGCCCCGCGGCATGGAGCCGGGCATGCCCATCATCGTCAACACCCGCAGCCTGAAGGAGGGCGACGGCGCCGGCAGCGGCGAGGACGGGCACTCGGGGGCCGAGGGGGAGCTCTACCGCTACAGCGAGGAGGAGGACTCGGAGGGCGAGGACAAGAGCGACGGAGAGCTGGTGGTGCTGACAGACTGAGGTGGCAGGGTGGGGGCAGGGCGGGAGGGCAGGGCTGGCTGCCACCCAAAGAGGAGATCGCAGCATCCCCCCCAGCCTCTGATGGGTTGGGATTCAGCCTGAGGGCTGCGTTGGCAGCAGAGGGGAGCTGCTGCTCCCCTCGCCAGATGGGACCTCTGAAGGTGGGCACCCAGTGCTTGGCATGGGGTGTTTCCCCCCAGGGGGGAGGTGAGCAGAGATGGGGCCACGGCTGGGATGTGCTGACCCCACTGGGCAAGCTGGTGAGGGTTGGCTTGGTCTTGCTGAGCTGTGGGGAGCTGCTGCCACCTTGCTCAGGGCTGTGGGTGCCACAGCTGCTGAGCTGCCACCCACAGCCCCTCCAGCAGGTACCTGAGGGGGTTGGGGTGCGGGAAAACCTCCAGAGCATCTCCCACCTCTTCAGCACCCACACTTCAGAGAGCCTCACCTGCAGCCCTCACTGCCAGGGATGCAGGATGGGGACACCCTTGTCCCTCACCCAGCCCTGTCCGAGTCCCCTGCTGCCTTTAGCCGCTGCCAGCAAATTCCCATGGATCCATTTTTAGCTGCTGCCTGGATCTGAGCACCAGCCAAGGACTCCAAGGAGCCCTTTATGCTCCTGACAGCTCTGCCCCACTTTGTACACAAAGCAGGTGCCTGTTCCATGCCTGCCCCCCTGCCCTGGGCACAGCTGGGCACAAGCCCAGGCCGTGGTGGGGCTGTGCTCCATCCATCCCTGGGAACCTCTCCCTGCCTCTGCCAGCTGCAGGCTCCACCTGGGACCTGCATGGAAAAAACATGGATAGAGGGAAGAGGCTGCTCCAGGGCAGCATCCTGCCTGTCTCCACCCCAGCAAACACCTCCCCTGCCCCCTCTCAGTGCTTTATTTATTCCCTCTCTGCTGCTCTGGCTGGGGTTGGGGTCCCCAGGGAGGAGATCCTTGAGGAAGAGATCCCTGAGGAAAGGGTTCTTTGGGGAATTGTGCCCTAGGGAAGAGGTCCCTGGGGAAGGAGGCCCTGAGGAAAGGTGCCCCTGGGGAAGGGGTACTTGAGAAAGGTGCCCTGGGTGGAAGGGAGCCCTAGGAAAAATATCCCTGGGGAAGGGGTCCCTGAGGAAAAGGATCCTTAGAGAAAGGTGCTCTGGGGAAGGGGTCCCTGGGAAGAGATTCCTAGGGAAAGGGTCCCTAAGGAAAGGAGTCCCTAAGGAGTTGTGCCCTGGGGAAGAGATCCCTAGGGAAGTGGTCCCTGGAGAAGGGGTCCTTGGAGAAAGGTGCCCTGGAGAAAATATTCCAAGGGAAGTGGTCCCTGGGGAAGAGCTCACAGGGGGAATATCCCTGAGGAAGAGCTCAAAGGGAGAAATACCTCCGGGGAAGTGGTCCCTGGGGAAGAGCTCACAGGGGAAAATATCTCTGGGGAAGTGGTCCCTGGGGAGGAGCTCACAGGGGGAATATCCCTGAGGAAGAGCTCAAAGAGAGAAATACCTCTGGGGAAGTGTCCCCTGGGGAGGAGCTCACAGGGGAAAATATCTCTGGGGAAGTGGTCCCTGGGGAGGAGCTCACAGGGGAAAATATCTCTGGGGAAGAGCTCAAAGGGAGAAATATTTCTAGGGAAGAGCTCACAGGGGGAAATATCCCTGAGGAAGTGGTCCCTGGGGAAGAGCTCAAAGGGAGAATTATCTCTGGGGAATTATCTCTGGGGAAGAGCTCACAGGGGAAAATATCCCTGGGGAAGAGCTCACAGGGAAAAATACCCCTGGGGAAGTGGTCCCTGGGGAAGGGAAGGAAAACAACCCTGGGGAAAGAGGTGGCAGCTTCCAGGGTGGGCTGAGCTGTGCTGCAGGGGTGGGGGTTGGAAGCAGAGGAGCCCAACAAAGATGCAGCTCTTCCTCTCTCTTGTGTTCTGAAGACTGTAAATATAGATAGAGCTTTATTTTGTTAATAACTTAACCTGTATATTTCACAGACTTGTTTACAACTGTCCCCCTTGTCCCCCCCCCCAACCCCTCCCCCCCCCCCAACCCCTTGGCACAATAAAATGGACTTTTTGGAGCAGAGATCTAGGTCTGGGCTTTGGCAGAACCAAGATCTGGGCAGGGAGCTCCCTCCCCAGCTGGTCAGGGTATTTTGGGTGTTTTGTGCCCCCCCTCCCCTGCCTCTCTTCCAGCACAGCCCCTCCTAAAGCTTTCTCCCTCCCCTGTTTCCCCTTGTGCTGGCTCTCAGCTCTTCCTCCTGCCTTGCTCATCCTCCTGAGCTGCTCCCTCTCACATGACTTTTACTCAAAGTCTCCCCCCAGCATGGCAGCAGATTTGGGGGTTCAGCCTCCTTCGCCCCCCTGGTCCAGCTTGCCCCTGCCAGAGCCCAGCAGAGCTTAGAGAGGCTGCTGGGGGTGCCCAGCATGAAGGTGTGGGAGCAGCTCTGCAGAAGGATGTTTTCAACCCCAGGGCATGGCTGTGGCACAAGGACAGTCACCAGCAGCAGGCAAGTGGCAAAGCTGCCAACCCCCTCCTGCGCTGCAGCACCCAAAGGGAGGTCGGGAAGGTGAAGGGACATTGCCAGCCCACCCTGGGAGGGGACACCTCCGTTTGGAGAGGAGCTGAGGGGCACCCCCAGGGCTGCTGTCCCCAGACATTTACCATCTGCTCTGTTTCCAGCTACCAGCAGCTTTTATTTTGCACCAAGACCAACATCAGAGGCAGCAGCAGTCCTGGTTCTGGCTGGGACTGACAGGTCCCTGTGCCCGTGCAGAGGGGGCAGCCACCTTCTCCTCTCACCAAGCAGCCAAGGCAGGGGCAGAGGGGGCTGATTCCACTCTCCCCCCTGATGCACAACCACTGGCATGAGCTGGATGGGTCTCAGCAGTTGGATCACCCTGGCAGAGCCTGGGGTGGGGAGAAGTTGGTGCTGGTGGTGAAGCAGTTTGGCTCCATTCAACCTCCTGCTGAGGGGTCCCACGCTGGGACACAGCCAAGAGAGTAGCACAGGGAGGATGCCCATGTGAGGGACAGGACCAACCCCCCTGGCCCTGGAGGAGGTGAGGAAGGCAGAGGTGGGAGCCCCTTGCTCCAGGATGCTCCAAGTGAAGCCACGATGGGAGCAGGGAGCCAACAGGAGTCTGGGAGGCCACAGCCATGAGGAAAAGCAGAGGCAGAAAGGCTGAGCACAACAGGAGGGTGCAGCCAGCCCCCACCAGCAAAAGCCTGCTGGTACCAAGCCCACCTGGCTCATGGCCATCGCTGCCCCTTTGCACCATCTAAGCTGGAGCACAGCAGCACCCACCCCTCATGGAAAAGGGTCCCATGTCCAGAGGCAGCCCCAAGTCCAGGACCAGCACTGGTAGACCCAGGAAAGGTACTGGATTGGGCATGGGAGCCCGAGTGGCACCAAGCAAGAGAGGAGGGAGTGGGCAGCGAAGGCAACGGACACAGTGTGGGCAGCTAAAGCAGCTGGGCAGTCCTGGGTGCTCCTGAGCAGATGGGAAGGATCCATTTTCCCCCTCGGGGATAGCAGAGAGGGAGCAAACAGAGTGCCAGGCCAAGTGGCAGCAGTGCCAGCAAAGGGCAGAGCTGCTGGGCACCGGGTGTGAGCCAGAGCTCGGCGTTAAGGCGATGGTCAAGGCTTCCTGGCACAGGCGGGGACCTCTCCGAGGCCATGGTCCTCTTCAGCATCTCATGGTCCAGTTTCAGGTATGTCCAAGGTCTCTTAATCAGTGGCTGGGTCGGAGCTCCTCTCCTCCCCCTTCCCACCATCGAGACCTGCCCTCAGCCCCCGGGGGGGGTGGGTGGAAGGGGCCGAGGGAGCTGCGAGAGCTGTGGCCGCAGCAAGGACAAAGCAGTTCAGGGTCTCACTGGCCAGAGATGCTATTTGGGGATCTGCAGGGCCATGACCACTGGCTTCATCTTGAAGTACTGTTTAAACCTTAGCTTTGCATATCTGCCAAGAGAGCAGGGGGGCACAGAGGTGAGACCCTTATCCTCCTCAGCTCTATGCCACCTGGCTACAGAGGATACCTCCAGTGTGGAGGCGACTGTTGGGATCCTCTTGCTCCAGTCAACACCAAACTGTGCTGGCAGCAAATTAACCTCTCCCACCCCCCCCTCAACCCCAGTGGACTCACCTTAAGAAATTAAAGTCTATGGTAGAGTATTTGTCCTGGATCAGCCCCCAGCATGCCCAGAGGAAGTGGGATGCCTGCAACAGACAAACCCAGGATGAGAAGCAGGCACGGAGCATTCCTTGGCTGGGTCTCAGAAGTCCCATGGCTGTGGTGACAGGATGCAGGGTGGCAGCCAAGCTGCAGCTGACCCACATGTGTATTTTTGTACCCTCTGGAGGCTGGCCCCAGCCTGGGTGAGGGGTGCCAGCCCAAAGGATGCTGACCAGCCAGACCACATGCCCAGAGGACCAGCTGGAATGTGCCTCCTGGCAGCTCCAGCTGAGACTTTGCCTTCAGCTTGCAGAAAATCAGCTCTGCCCACCCATGGCATTGATACCAAAGAGGATTTCCTCATGCCCAGAGCTGTGCTTGACGTCTCTGAAGGGATGCCCAAGGCCACAGCTATCAGATACACGCTGGTCCTTGGCATGTGCTGGGGGGATGGCAAGCAGCCAGCACTATCTTCGACCTTGCCCAGTGCCTCTGAGGTGCAGCCAAGATCTCTGGGGCAGCCTCCTACTCCAGGTGCCTCCAGACCCCTAGGCTGGTGCCTACACCCCTCATCCTCACTGGCCAGACTCACCTGAGAGCAGAGGGAAACCCTCTCTCAAGAGCTTGGCTCCTTCCCATCTCCACCACTCACCAAGGAGAATTTGTTCACTTGCACATAGAGAACCTCCAGCTCCTCCCTGGACACCTCAGTGCCTCCTCGGTCCCTCTGGGTCAGCTGTTTGTAGGCCTGCAGGTAGGAGTGCAGCCACTGCAGCTGGGTCTCCTTGCTGGGGTAGAGGCCATAGTCCACCTCCTTCACACCTGCGAGGGGAGCCAGGGTCAGCCATGCCCGAGGGACATGAGGGTAAAGGGAAGCTTCCTCCAGGACAAAGTGACCTGCTCATGGAGTTGTCCCCATGCATGGGTGAGGGAAAGCTCTGCAGAGCTCCAGGTGAGGAAGTTCTGCGCAATCAGAGTGGTGAAATCCTGGAACAGGCTGCCCAGGGGTTGGGGTCACATCCAAGATCAGCCTGCTCTAGCTGGAGGTGTCCCTGTGACTGCAGAGGGGGACAGGACAAGATGAGCTTTGAGGTTCCCTCCCAACCTGACACAAGCTGTGAATGAGCACAAGTCAGGGGGATTTGAGGCACTCAGGATGCCCCTGAATGGCTGAACTGGGCTTGGGAAGCTGCTGCCCTCAGCAGCTCAGCACCAGCAGCAGAGAGCCTCCCTCACATCACCCTGACCCTGAAAATTGGAATCATGGAGGTTGGAAAAGACCTTCAAGGTCCATCAAGCCCAAAGGAGACCAAGCTGCTTCATTTCCCACCACGGGAACAGGGAGCCAACTATCACCCCCAGAGCTGGGGAGACCTCAGAGCAAGCCACTGAGAGCCAGGGTGGGAGCTTTGGTGCCAGGGAGAGGAGCCCAACTCACCTGCAAACTCATTGAAGTGGTTCCCAATGTCAAAGGCCTGGTAGTTGTAGCCTGTGTACTCATAGTCTATGAAGTGAACTCGCTCTGTGGAGGCAAAGGCTGTGAGAGAGGCTGGAGATGCAGGGATGGTGACTCCAGCACCTCCCTGGGCAGCCCATTCCAATGCCAATCACTCTCTCTGACAACAACTTCCTCCTAACATCCAGCCTCAACCTGCCCTGCCACAGCTTCAGGCTGTGTCCCCTTGTTCAGTCCCTGTCTGCCTGGCAGCAGAGCCCAACCCCACCTGGCTACAGCCTCCCTGCAGGGAGCTGCAGACAGCAATGAGCTCTGCCCTGAGCCTCCTCTGCTGCAGGCTGCACACCCCCAGCTCCCTCAGCCTCTCCTCACAGGGCTGTGCTCCAGGCCCCTCCCCAGCCTTGCTGCCCTTCTCCAAACACCTTCCAGCACCTCAACATCTCTCTTGAACTCAGGAGCCCAGAACTGGACACAGCACTCCAGGTGTGGCCTGAGCAGTGCTGAGCACAGGGGCAGAAGAACCTCCCTTGTCCTGCTGCCCACACTGCTCCTGAGCCAGACTGGAGATGGAGCTGCCAACCCCTTCCAGGGAGGTAGGCAAGGGGCAGACCCTCTGCTGGGCATACAGGGCTGCTGCCACCAACCTCGTGCCTGGTTGTAGATGATGTTCTTGCAGAGCAGGTCGTTGTGGCAGAGCACAACAGGGGAGCCCAGCTGGGAGAGGGTTTCCTTCATCCAGGCCAGTTCATGTTCAAGCATCTCCAGGCTGGGCATGTCCTGCTGGAGGCTGGGGAAGGAGGCAAGGGGAGGAAACAAACACACACAAAATCACTCTAAGAATCATAGAATCAATCAGGTTGGAAGAGAGCTCCAAGCTCAGCCAGCCCAACCTAGCACCCAGCCCTGCCCAACCAACCAGACCATGGCACTAAGTGCCCCAGCCAGGCTTGGCTTCAACACCTCCAGGCACAGCCACTCCACCACCTCCCTGGGCAGCCCATTCCAATGCCAATCACTCTCTCTGCTCATGGGGAGCCTCCCTCAGGGACAAAGGGACAGCTTTGCCCCCCTGCATGGTAGAAATGCCACAAAGTGGAGCTAAAGAGGACAGGTCTGGTGTGGAGCCCAAGGCTGACATCCTCCTGCGTGCCCAGGGAGCCTGGCAGGTGCCACAGCTCTTCCCTTCTCCCTACTAACACCCACATTACAGAGTCCCAGAGTGGTGGGTGGGGGTGTGGGAAGGGACCTCTGGAGATCAGCCAGTCCAGCCCCACTGCTCAAGCAGGGCACCCACAGCAGCTTGCCCAGGAGCACAATGGCCAAGCTGGGGTTGGGAGCTGTGCAGAGGAGACTCCACAACCTCTCTGGGCAGCCTGCTCCAGGCCTCCTGCACCCTCACACCAAGCAGTTTCTCCTCCTGTTCAGATGGAACCTCCTGGGCTCCAATCTGAGCCCTCTGCCTTTTGCTCTACCTATTTTCATGGGGAGAAAAAAAACAAATGGATTTGCTTAAACTCAAAACGGTTCCCTCCCAGACAGGAGGAGGTCTGTGAAGATGTTTCCTCCAGCAGCTGCTGCAGTCAATACCCTTCCTGAGTGTATTGAGAAAGACATTTTTGGAGTGGAAGAGCTCCCAGATCCCACCCCCCCACACACACACACCCACCTCCACCCCCCAGACAGCCACCAAGCCTCTTAACCCCCACCCCCCAAAGCTCCCAATTAATCCCCAGGCAACAGGAACGTTTTGGACTCTGCCAGGGCACGTCCCCCTCTCAGTAAGCTCAGAAGGTCCAGTTCCAGGAGCAGAGCTGGTTAATGATTAATTAATTGGCTGACACTGAAGGTGTGGGGTTGGGTAAAGTCTGCCTGCAGCAGGGGGAGGGCTGAGGAAAGCCCCCACGTCTTGCCACTGCTGCTCAGGGAACAGGTTAATTATTTGCTTGCCTTCAGGTTCATTCACCTCCACCACCTCTTGGGGCTGCCCCAATCCTTCCCAGACATCCCAGCACTCACCTGGCCTGAACTCAGGCTCTCAGAAAGGGGATGAACTGGTTGGAAGTGGGAACTGGCTGCTTTAATCTCTAGGGGGTTCCCAGCATCCTTTCCAGCATCAGCTCAGCCTTGGTGCTCAGAATCAAGGAATCAGAGAGTCAAGAAGGTTGGAAGAGAGCTCCAAGCTCAGCCAGCCCAACCTAGCACCCAGCCCTGCCCAACCAACCAGACCATGGCACTAAGTGCCCCAGCCAGGATTGGCTTCAACACCTCCAGGCACAGCCACTCCACCACCTCCCTGGGCAGCCCATTCCAGTGCCAATCACTCTCTCTGCCAACAACTTCCTCCTAACATCCAACCTGAACCTGCCCTGGCACAGCTTGAGGCTGTGTCCCCTTCTTCTGTCCCTGGCTGCCTGGCAGCAGAGCCCAACCCCACCTGGCTACAGCCTCCCTGCAGGCAGCTGCAGACAGCAATGAGCTCTGCCCTGAGCCTCCTCTGCTGCAGGCTGCACACCCCCAGCTTCCTCAGCCTCTCCTCACAGGGCTGTGCTCCAGGCCCCTCCCCAGCCTTACTGCCCTTCTCCAAACACCTTCCAGCACCTCAACATCTCTCTTGAACTCAGGAGCACAGAACTGGACACAGCACTCCAGGTGTGGCCTGAGCAGTGCTGAGCACAGGGGCAGAAGAACCTTCCTTGTCCTGCTGCCCACACTGCTCCTGAGCCAGCCCAGGATGCCATTGGCTCTGCTGCCCACCTGGGCACTGCTGCCTCCTCTCCAGCTCCTCTCCCCCAGCACCCCCAGCTCCCTCTCTGCCTGGCTGCTCTCAGCCACTCTGTCCCCAGCCTGTAGTGCTGCTTGGGGTTGTTGTGGCCAAAGTGCAGAACCCTTCAGATCCCTAAAAGGAGGAACTGAACTTACTCTAGGGAAGGTTTAAAATGCAGAGCTGAGATCTGCAGTGAGGAAGAGGAGAAGAATGAGTAGAGCAGGTGGGAGGCTCTGGCCAGATCCTGCCTGGTTGCTGCACAGACATAACCCAGAGTTGTCTCTGCTCCAAACTGCTCCCAGAGCGGCAGGAGGAAGGATGCTGAATGGTGCAGGGAGATGTCTCCATCACACCTGCTCAGGCAGGGGGGGGCTTGGCCATGAGTTTTCTCAGAGAGGGATTATGAGGATCTCTGGAGACATTCCCAGGTCAGGCTTGATGGAGCTCTGGGCAAGCTGCTCTAGCTGGGCATGTCCTTGCTCACTGCAGAAGGGTTGGACTAGATGAGCTTTGGAGGTCCCTTCCAGCCCAGGGCATTCTATCATCCAGATGTGGTCAGATCCAGCCCCATCACCAGCCCCAGTCCCCCACAGAGGCTTTACCTGGGGCCCAGGGCTCTTCCCCCTGGTCCCATACAGGGAAGGCTTAGGGATGGATGGGCAGTGGATGCCCAAGCCAGGGCCTGGCTCTTTGGGATCCCTCTGCCTTTACCTGGGGTTGGATACCTTTGGGCTGAGATCCATCTTCACGAGGGTGAAGTACTTGTGCAGCTTCTGCCAGAGGATGGGCTTGGGGAGGCTCCCGTTGGCATGGATGGCATGCACCTGGGCCATCTCCTGGGCCACCAGCCTGGGAGGAGAACAAAGGCTGAGAGGTGGCCACGGGGCAGCAATGCTGAGAGCAGTGCTCCTCAAAAGCAGCCTTGAGATGGTCTGTGCTGAAAAGCCCAGGGGCAGCTCAGATGAAGCCTCCCTTCTGCTCCAGCTGCCAAACTCTGAGGCCTTTCTAGACCCTCTCTGAGGCATCAAAAGCAGCAATCACCCTTCCAGGGCAAGGTCAGACAAGGCATGGTTCATGTGAGACCTCTGTGCACCTGCTGTAAGAAAGTGGGGATCCACCTGGCTGCAGTCTGCTCCATTTAGCCCCCAGCACCACCATTTAGCCCCCAGCTCAGCCTGCAGAAAAGGCCATCAGCAATGCCTGAGCACAGGTCTGGAGCTAAGAGAGAAGGGCAACAAAGTTGGTAAAGGGTCTGGAGAACTCCTGTGAGGAGTAGCTGAGGGAGCTGGGGGTGCTCAGCCTGCAGAAAAGGAGGCTGAGGGCAGACCTGGCTCTACAGCTCCCTGCAAGGAGGCTGAAGCCAGGTGGGGTTGGTCTTTTCTCCCAAGAAACAAGTGACAGAGTGAGAGAAAATGATCTCAAGCTGCAGCAGAGGAGGTTTAGGTTGGACACCAGAAGCAACTTCTTCATTGAAATGGTTCTGGTACAGGCTGCCACAGGTTGCCCAGGGAGGTGGTTGAATCCCCATCCCTGGTGGTGTTCCAAAGAGGCAGAGCTGTGGTGCTGAGGGCCATGGTTTAGCCCCAGCCTTAGTAGAGCTAGGGAAGGGTTGGAGAGCTGGGGAAGGGTTGGAGTGATGAGCTTGAAGAGCTTTGCCCAGGCAGGTGATTGAATCCCCATCCCTGTGTGTGTGGCAGAGCTGTGGTGCTGAGGGCCATGGTTGAGCCCCAGCCTAGGTAGAGATGGGGAAGGGTTGGAGAGCTGGGGAAGGGTTGGAGTGGATGAGCTTGAAGAGCTTTGCCCAGGCACAGGCTGCCCAGGGAGGTGGCTGAATCCCCATCCCTGGTGGTGTTTCAAAGAGGCAGAGCTGTGGTGCTGAGGGCCATGGTTTAACCGTGTGTGAGGTAGAGCTGGGAAAGGGTTGGAGAGGATGAGCTTGAAGAGCTTTGCCCAGGGAGGTGGCTGAATCTCCATCCCTGTGTGTGTGGCAGAGCTGTGGTGCTGAGGGCCATGGTTGAGCCCCAGCCTAGGTAGAGATGGGGAAGGGTTGGAGTGGACAAGGTTGAAGAGCTTTGCCAACCCAAATGATTCTATGAAGGCAGGGAGAAGGAGGAGGGAGGAGGAGAAGAAGGGAGGAGGAAGAGGAGGAGAAGGAGGAGAAGAAGGGAGGAGGGAGAGGAGCAGGAGGAGGAGAAGAAGGGAGGAGGAAGAGGAGCAGGAGGAGGAGAAGAAGGGAGGAGGAAGAGGAGCAGGAGGAGGAGAAGAAGGGAGGAGGAAGAGGAGCAGGAGGAGGAGAAGAAGGGAGGAGGAAGAGGAGCAGGAGGAGGAGAAGAAGGGAGGAGGAAGAGGAGCAGGAGGAGGAGAAGAAGGGAGGAGGAAGAGGAGCAGGAGGAGGAGAAGAAGGGAGGAGGAAGAGGAGNAGAGCTGGAAACACAGAGCAACCCTCTGCTTTCCCTGGCTTCCCCCCACGCCCAGACCCACCCCCCCGAGGCCGTGGGGGTCCTGCACACCTGAAGATGCGAGGGTCCCGCACGTGGTCGGGCCCCAGGGCGACCCCTGGCAGGAACTGGTAGCAGAGGCCGTTGTGGAAGGCGCAGTAGAGGTCGGGGGCGCAGCCGTGGGCGCGCAGCACCTGGAAGTTCCTGAGCTCGGTCTCCCTGTCCACCAGCAGCTCTGTCTTCCTGCCGTAGACACGCACCAGCACCGCGTCCCCCATGCCCTCCTCCGTGTAGCAGGCCACCAGCTTGTTGGTGATGCCATCAGTGAAGAGCTGGAGAGGAAGAGGAGAGGCACAGCTTGTGCGTGCCCAGCATGCCAGCTGGGCACGGGGGAAAGTCCCTCCCCACCAGCACACCCCCAGGGTGACAGCAACAGGCAGGGTTCAGGGGTGGGGGTGGTCGCTAAGCTACAGAGTTTGCCCCCAAGAGAATGGTTGAGGTTGGAAGGGAGCTCAGAGCTCAGTCAGTTCCAACCCCCTGCTAGAGGCAGGGACACCTCCCACTAGAACAGGTTGCTCAAAGCCTCATCCAGCCTGGTTTGGATTAATTCTCCAGACCATCACCACCCTGGGCAGCCTGTGCCAACCACCTGCCTGGGCAGCAGGGGCACCACCAGAATGTCCTGGGCTCAAAATCCACAGCCTGTCCGGTGTCCCATGAAGGGGGACAGTGGCACAGGAGGCAAATCTTGTTGGAGGTTGGCCAACAGGTTGCATTTGAGTCTTCACTGATGAGTTAGAACCATCCCCACCTCCTTCCCTGTCACACCTGTGGCAGAGGTGGGGGTTGGCCTCTTCTCCCAAGGAGCAAGCAGCAGGGTAAAATGAAACACCCTCAGGTTGAACCTAGAGAGGTTTAAGTCAGGCATGAGGAACAGTTTCTCCCTCCAAAGGCTTGTCAAGGCTTGGCCGAGGCTGCCCAGATTGACCCAGGAGAGGTTTAGGTCAGGCATGAGGAACAATTTCTCCCTCCAAAGGGTTCTCAAGGCTCGTCCCAGGCTGCCCAGTTTGACCCAGGAGAGGTTTAGGTCAGGCATGAGGAACAATTTCTCCCTCCAAAGGCTTGTCAAGGCTTGGCCCAGGCTGCCCAGTTTGACCCAGGAGAGGTTTAGGTCAGGCATGAGGAACAATTTCTCCCTCCAAAGGGTTCTCAAGGCTTGGCCCAGGCTGCCCAGGGCAGTGATGGAGTCTCCATCCCCAGTAGGGTTTCAGAGCCATGGAGATGTGGTGCTGAAGGCCATGGCTTAGTGATGACCTGACCAGGGCTGGGTTAAAGGTTGGACTGGAGGATCTTAAAGATCTCTTCCAACCAAACCCATTTGATGACTCTGTGCCAAGAGGGGCAGAAGGGAGCAGGAAGCAGTGATGCCCACAGCAGCAGGTGGCACAAGTTTGCAACACCCCCAGGCACGATGGTGATGGTTTTGGGGGTTGGAAATCCTGCCAATTATTTTATTCCCCACCTCTGGAAGCTCAGGAATAGCTCAGGTCAAATGTGCCCCCAGCACTACCTGGCAACCAACCAGCCCTGGGAATGGCTCCCCCCAAAAAACCAAATCTCTGCACATCTTTTGGCATCAAATGCCTGAAAAAAAAAAACAAACCCAAACAATCCCCCCCCCAAAAAAGCAACAACCCCCAAACAACTCAAACCCAAAGCCCACAACAGCTCAGCAAACAACTCGGAGCAAACACCACCACCGCCCCCCTCCATCTCCTCCTCCAGACCCTCCCCCCGCAGGGCCAGGTCGCTGATAGGCAGGGACGTCTCTGCTGGGGACATCTCTGTGTCATTGCTCTGATGGCTCCTCACAGATGGAAAGAGAGTTTTGTTCTCGGCTCTGCCTGCCTTTGGCCAGCTGCCCGCGCACATGCAAGGGGCTGCTGCTGCTGCTGCCGCCTGTGCCGAGCTCCTCTGCTCATCCCCTGGGGATTCCTCTTGCCTCTGCTGACACCAAGGGGTTTGGGTTGCTGTCGTCCCATGGGAAAACCCCCACCCCCTGCAAGGGAGTTGCTCAGCCCCACGCAGGGCAGAGTGAGACTGGAGATTAGGAAGAAATTCTTGACGGTGAGGGTGAGGAGAGGCTGGCAGAGGTTGCCCAGGGAAGCTGTGGATGCCCCCTGCCTGGAGGTGTTCAAGGCCAGGATGGATGAGTAGCCTTGAGCAGCCTGGGCTGGTGGGAGGTGTCCCTGCTCACGGCAGGGAGGTTGGAACTGGATGAGCTTTAAGGCTGGAAGTGGGAGAAGCCCAGGGCTGGGAGTGGGAGAAGCAGTGGAGATACCATCCCCAGAGGTGTTGAAGCCAAGCCTGGCTGGGGCACTTAGTGCCATGGTCTGGCTGATTGGCCAGGGCTGGGTGCAAGGTTGGGCTGGAAGAGCTTGGAGCTCTCTTCCAACCTGCTTGATTCTATGATCTCACAGGATCAGAGGATGTTAGGGGTTGCAAGAGACCCAAAGAGATCATCCAGTCCAACCCCCTGCCAGAGCAGGACAATCCTCTGTAACACAGAGCACACAGGAACACATCCAGACAGGCCTGGAAAGGCTCCAGAGAAGAAGACTCCACAACCTCTCTGGGGAGCCTGTGCCAGTGCTCTGAGACCCTTCCAGTCAAGAAGTTCCTCCTTGTGTTGAACTGGAACCTCTTTTGCTGCAATTTACACCCATTGCTCCTTGTTCTATCCCAGGAGCAGTGAGCAGAGCCTGTCCTCCCTCTCCTGGCAGCCCTCAGATACTTACAAACATTAATCAAATCCCCTCTCAGTCTTCTCTTCTCCAGCCTAAGCAGCCCCAGGTCCCTCAGCCTCTCCTCATCAGCCATGCCCTCCAGTCCCCTCATCATCCTCATAGCCCTCTGCTGGACCCTCTCCAGCAGATCCCTGTCCCTCCTCAACTGGGGAGCCCAAAAGTGAACATAGCACTCAAGATGAGGTCTGAGCAGGGCAGAGTAGAGGGGGAGGAGAACCTCCCTGGATCTGCTGGACACACTCTCAAAGGTCCCTTCCAACTCAACCCATTCTATGAAGCTTTGAATCCCAGCTTGGCACCGAGGCTGAGTGTGCCATGGGGGTGCTGCTCCCCAGGAGAGTGATTTCTTGCTCTCCTTTGGGGAGCTGCAGCAGGTGTGATGCTGGTGGAGCAGGAGGGGGCCGAGGGCACGTGTGGCAGCAGCAGCGGTGCTCGGGGGTGGGACAGCTAATTATAGACATCCCACACAGCAACTCAGGCTCCTATATAGGGTGCCTATATATAGGGCTCCACACAGCCTCCCTGGGGGAAGCACTGGAATCAGACACCCCAACTTAGGCAGCTTCAGCACCCCTCAGTCCCACAGCTGGCTGTGAGCAGGGCAAGAGGGCAGCTGGGAACTGCATCCCCTGCCCTTTAGCTGTGCCTGGTGGGGGGGGAGCTGAACCTCCTTGAGCCATCAAGCTGCTTTTCCCAGGCCAGCTGAGCAGTGTTCCCACCACGGTGCCTTGCTTGGCTCCCTCCTCTCCTTGTCCAGGCCAAGAATTCAGCATGCAGGAGGTGTCAGTGCCCACCCATGCAGAAGATGCTGAACTCTGGGGCTGGTGCCCTCCACCAGCTGCAGGTGAGCAGCTCCACGTCGAGGTGCTCAGCACCACCTCCCCTCCAACGTGCTTGTGCTGCTTTGTTTTGCTGCTCCACAGCCTGATCAGCCCTTTCCAGAGGGTTTAACAGGATTACTGAGCCTTATCCCCCCCCCTCCCCGAATTCCAGGTCACTAGCTTTGGAGACTCACACGTGGTTCCTCAGCAACCTGCACACACACACACGCAGGCAGGGACTCGCCTGGGTTGGGAGGCAGCATCTCCTCCAGCTCCCAAGGAGCTTGGCAGATTCCTACTGCTATTCCTTCTGGATCCAAAGTGCAGACAGCTCTTAGCAGGGTCACAGTGCTGCTGCTGCTGCTACCAGCCCAAACCCTTCCCTGCTGTGGTTGTGTGAGCTCAAGCCAGCCTGACTCTACTTGCAGCAATGAAGTGCAAAATGAGACACAAGCCCTGTGCAAGAGGGTTGAAAAGGAGCTGCTCCACCGGTGAGACCCTCTCAGCATCCCCAAAAGGTGGCTGTGCTGGCTCCATGCACCCCCAGCCTGAGAGGTAGCCAGGGCCAGGCTGCAAAAGGGCATCTTGCAGCCAGAAACTGAGCTAAAACCATCCAGCCAAGCTGGAGTTCTCACAGGGGTTTGGCTCCATGTCGCTGCTGCTCTTCTTATCACTGTCTGAGGGATGGAGGAGTGGGATGGAGGAGTGTGTGCTTCCCTGACTCACCAACACCGCCTGTGCCTTCCCTGTAACCAGATGCTGCTGCCCAGGGATTGAGCTCAGAGGCTGAGGAATGGGAGCCCTGGAAAGCTGGCACAGCCTGGAGCATGGCAGGGCTGAAGGTCCTATCGGGAAGAGGGCAGGTTGGGGGAGGATGAGCATCCTAGATCCTTCCCTTCCCATCTTCCACACCCAGCCCCAAGCCCGGGGCGAGTTTTTGGTGTCACTGGCACAGCCCGGTACAGTCCCTGCAAGCAGCTGGGCACCGACACGGTGCAGTGAGGTGGTGTGAACTGGGCACAGCTCCAGAGAGTGGAGGAAAGCGAAGGGAAAGGCTAACGGGAAGCAGCTGAGGACCAGCGCACTGCTCCGGTCCCCTCCTGAACGCAGCTCCTGCCCTCGCAGCCGGAGGAAGCACAACTGGAGGATCTCCCCCGCACAGCTCCGAAGGTCTCGGGGTTCTTACCCTTTTTTCCTTGATTAAAAAGGCCTTTCCCCCCTCCCCCGCCCCATTCCCAAGCTGCTGTTGAGCACTGACCCCCTCTGACGCTTGCAGAGAGCCTGGACAGTGAGGGAGCGGAGTCCTTCCCAACCGACCCTCCCCGCCGAGGAGCACACCGCGAGTCGCACAGAGCCCTGAGACATTTCCTGCCCTTACAGCTCCGTGAGTAACTCTCTCCATCTCTCAGGAACTCCAGCTCCCAGCTTCCTGCCTATTGCCATCTGCCCTTTCATATGGATTTTCCTGCAGCTCTTGTATTTGATTACACGTGGCTATTAATACATCCTTAATGGCACTCCGGGCACACGGGAAGCACGTCCCCGCGGAGGACACGCAGGCACACGTGTGGAGCTTCGGACTGCACCCAGCTCTGCCACTTCCACTCTCCCGTGCCAGCATGCAGGAGCCCAGCGAGGGCACAGACACTACTGGCCTCAGTTTTCCACCCCGGACCTGGCATGGGACTCTAATGACAAACAGCTGCCAGCCCAGCTCTCCCAGCTGCCACAGCACAGCCCTCAGCCAGCCAGCTCCCTGCTCCCATCCCGAGGAGCCCAGCTCTGAATCCCAGCACCTAAGCCCAACTCCCATCCCAAGGAGCCCAGCACCAAATCCCAGCACCCAGTCCCAGCTCCCATCCCAAGGAGCTCAGCACCAAATCCCAGAACCAAATCCCAGCTCCCATCCCAAGGTGCCCAGCACCAAATCCCAGCTTGCACAACCTGGCAGAGGTACAAGCCAAGAAGTAACCCAAGTGAGACCCACTCCAGGGAGCAGCTGCTCCTGTGAGCAGTGACCTGGCAGCACTGGGTGCAGCACCTGCAGGGCAGGCTCTAGGGGTACCAGCTGTGCAGGATGCCACCCCCTCAGCCTTTACCCACCTTGGCAGCCTCGAAGGACCCAGGGGCCATGCTTACAGAGTGGTGCCTGCCCAAGGGGGTCCCCAAAGCCCGAGGGGTAGGGGGATGGTATCACAGCTTCCAACACCTGATCAATGCCAGTTACATGCTGAGGGTGGAGGGTAGAACCGGGGGTGTCAGGGCAGGATGTTGCACCCTCCTTAGCAGGTCTTAAAGCCCCCCATGGTGTGTCCTACAGTCACCCTCACACAGACCTTACAGCCCCCCCTCCCCAAAAGAGCTCTACAGCTGCTCCAGGGCGAGCCCTATAGCACCCCTGGGTGCACCCCACAGCTCCCCCTCCCAGAGCTGCACCCTCTATCTCCTCGGGTAGCCTCTATAATCCCCCAGGCTGAGCTTTGCAGTCCCCCGGGGGGGTTCTCGGGCTGCAGCAGCAGGTCCCTGAAGGCGGTGGGGGATGCTCCAGCCAGGAGTCCCCCCCCACCCTAGCCCAGCAATCCTACCCCCGGTGGGACATACCTTGGTCTTCACCTTGGCCGGGTCCCAGCTGGGTCTCAGCTCCTGCATGAGCCGCAGAGCCCCTGGCAGCACGTCCCTCTCGTCCACCGCAATGCCGAGGTGGGGGACACTGAAAAGCGCTCCCCCATCACCGCCCCGCTCCGGCCCCGGGCAGTCGGGACAGCGACCGGGGGACACGGCCATAGCCAGCTCCAAGCCACCGGAGCTGCGGCCCATGTGCCGGGGGCTGCCTCGGGGCCGGCGGCCGTGGGGAGGGCTGCGAGGAGGAGGAGGAGAAGGAGGAGGTGGAGCCGGAGCCGCCCGCCGTTGGGAAGCCATGAGTCACCGGCCCGCCTTCCTCCCGCCTTCCTCCCGCCTTCCTCCCGCCTTCCTCCCGCCTCCCGCCCGCCTCCCGCCGCAGCGCCCGCCCGCATCGTGAGGTCAGCGGGACCCGCACCGGACCCGCACCGAGACCCCCCTACTCCGCCTTCAGCACCTGCAGCCGGTGCCTTCCTCCCAGATGTTTCCTCTCCTCCCATGGCAGCATCCCTAGGGAGGGTCTGCACAGCCTCTCCCCATCCCTTTGGATTTAAAAGCATGGGGATGCTGCGCTGAGACCCGCACCGCCCGCCACCTGCACCGGGGCACCCCTACCCGCACCTGCTGCCGTTCCGCTCCACCCAGGTGCTTCCCCTCTATCCCCTCCATCCTTCTCAGTCATCCCGGGGAGTCCACGAAGCCTCCACATCCCTTTAAGATCTGGGATAAACAGGATGGAGATCCACCCCCCCCCCCGCCCCTCGCCTCTACTCACCACACCTGCAGCCGATGCTTTCCCCCTAGGTGCTTCCTTCCCCCACCTCAACCACTTTCGGGGTCTCCCACAGCCCCCCTGAGAGCTGAGATAAAAAGGATGGGGATGGTACACTGGAGATGCACCCCCACGATGTGCTGGCAGCACCCTGGGCTCCAGGAGGGACATGTCCCTTCTGGACCAACCTCTCCCATCTCACCCACTTGGAAATCCCTTACTGAGGAAGGTCACTGCTTGGTGGATGAGGTTTAGTGGGTAAAGTGCAAGCAGGACTGGCTGACACAGCCCTCCCCACAGCCTGCTGACCCCACTTCAGCCCCACTTCATTAGCAGAGGAAATAACAACTGCACAGGGCTGGCAGCAGAGATTTGCCTCCCTCCAAAGCTTACAGCTGGCTGGAGGCTGGAACCAGCTAAATGGACCATGGAGACTTGGGAAGAATCATTTAAAGGGGGGGGGGGGAAATATATTTTTATTTTTAAAATAAAACCCCTCCAGCCCCCCCCCCGGNCATCAGCCACTCACTCGAGCTGCTAAATATAGAGCCAGCTCTGGCAGCTTTTAATGGGATGCTCATAATTGCTCCTCTTGCTTTGCCGGGCTGAGTGTAGCCCTAATTGCTGGCCCATAATGATCCTGAGTGTTAATCTGGGGCAGTGGTGGTTTATTGGTGCCCTGCAGCCAGAACTGGGCAGCAGCCACGGGGAAATTGTCCTGGCACAAGCGATTAGAGGTGTTAATAGCCTGGCTTAAGGGGCCCAGGAACCACACAGCAGCAGCCCAGGCATTTTTCCCTCCTGCGACTTGAATCAGCCAAGATGAGCAGGAAGAGATCTGGAGCCACTGAAAAAATAACTCCATCCACTTTTAGGCCAGCTAAAGGCTGAAGCTATCAGGGGTCTTAAGCCACCTGCTGCTTTTTGAAGCTGGCATCACTCAAATGGTCTCCAGAGCAGAGCTTTTGTGGTGTAGAATAGGGTAGAGAAAGCTCAGTTAGTTCCAAGAAGAAGGAGGAAGTTCGATCCAAGAGGATCCTGTTCAATATCTTTATTGATGATCTGGACCAGGGGATTGAGACCAGCATCAGTAAGTTGAGGCTCTGGCCAGCCTGATCTAGGGTAGGGTGTCCCTGCCCATGGCAAGGGAGTTGGAACTGGATGATCCTTGTGGTCCCTTCCAACCCTGACTGATTCTATGACTACATTTGCAGATGACACCAAGCTAGGAGCAGCTGTGGAGCTGTTGGAGGGTAGCAGAGCCCTGCAGAGGGACCTGGCCAGGCTGGATGGGTGGGCAGAGGCCAATGGGATGAGATTGAACAAGGCCAAGTGCAGGGTTCTACACTTTGGCCACAACAACCCCAAGCAGCACTACAGGCTGGGGACAGAGTGGCTGAGAGCAGCCAGGCAGAGAGGGAGCTGGGGGTGCTGGCAGAGAGGAGCTGGAGAGGAGGCAGCAGTGCCCAGGTGGGCAGCAGAGCCAATGGCATCCTGGGCTGGCTCAGGAGCAGTGTGGGCAGCAGGACAAGGGAGGTTCTTCTGCCCCTGTGCTCAGCACTGCTCAGGCCACCCCTGGAGTGCTGTGTCCAGTTCTGGGCTCCTCCATTGCAGAGAGATGTTGAGGTGCTGGAAGGTGTTGAGAGAAGGGCAGCAAGGCTGGGGAGGGGCCTGGAGCACAGCCCTGTGAGGAGAGGCTGAGGGAGCTGGGGGTGTGCAGCCTGCAGAAGAGGAGGCTCAGGGCAGAGCTCATTGCTGTCTGCAGCTCCCTGCAGGGAGGCTGTAGCCAGCTGGGGTTGGGCTCTGCTGCCAGGCAGCCAGCAACAGAAGAAGGGGACACAGCCTCAAGCTGTGCCAGGGCAGGTCTAGGCTGGATGTTAGGAGGAAGTTGTTGGCAGAGAGAGTGATTGGCATTGGAATGGGCTGCCCAGGGAGGTGGTGGAGTGGCCGTGGCTGGAGGTGTTGAAGCCAAGCCTGGCTGGGGCACTTAGTGCCATGGTCTGGTTGGTTGGGCAGGGCTGGGTGCTAGGTTGGGCTGACTGAGCTTGGAGCTCTCTTCCAACCTGCTTGATTCTATGGTTCTGTGATTCATAAAAGTCCCTGAAAGTGCAGCTCCAGCCACAGGATCCCAGCACACAAGGGGCTGGGAGATGCCTTTGAGGTTCAGCTCTCCTCAGCAGCAGAGATTCCCGGGAAGCAGTGCGGGGGTTTTGCAGTGGGAGAAGTTGAGGTTTTGCAGTTGTTTCAGCACAGAGAGGAGGTGGCTGAGCTTCAAGGAAATGCTCTTCAAACAGTTTCTTCTCAGTGGTGCTCTTGGTTTCAGGACAGTTCCCCCTCTGCCAATCCCCATCCTTCCCTGCAGCCCCCCCAGGCCCTCAGCGGGCCGTGGCAAAGCCAATGCGGTTGTTGCGTCGGTCAAATTTAGTGTAGTAGTGCCCGATGAAGCTGGCACCCAGGATCCAGAGTGGACCAGTTGGGGGTGGGATGTCCATCCCTGAGAAAGCCACCACGCAGATGTCCTCGCCATATTGGGATTGCTGCAAAGAGGAGGAGAGCCACAAGGTGGAGGAGGTAACAGGAGGGGGATCTCTCTCAGAGCCTCTGCTTGGTCTTGATGTTCCTTCCTCCAGGAAGGAGCATCCCTGCCTTGTCTCTGCTCACCCCAAATATCCCTCAGACCACCCAAATAAACAGTGCTGGGTTGGTCTGACCCTCCTGGACACCTCTACTAAGAATCACAGCATGGTTTAGGTTGGAAGGGACCTCAAGGATCATCCAGCTCCAACCCCCTGCCATAGGCAGGGACACCTCCCACTAGAGCAGGTTGCTCAAGGCCTCATCCAGCCTGGCCTTAAACACCTCCAGGGAGGAAGCATCCACAACCTCCCTGGGCAACCCATTCCAGTGTCTCACCATCCTCACTGTAAAGAACTTCCTTCTAACATCCAGTCTAAATCTCCCCTCCTCCAGTTCAAACCCATTCCCCCTTGTCCTGACATTCCCAGACCTTGTAAACAGTCCCTCCCCAGCCTTCCTGTAGGCTCCCTTCAGATAAGCAGGGAGGCTTGGGGAAAAAGAGAAGACACATTCTAGGGCTCATCTCAGCTGCTTTAGAGGGGCAAGGAGGGTGCAGGGTGCTGCTGGAGAGCTGCACCCCAAGATGCCCCAGCACAAGCACCCAGCCTGGTGCCCCAGCACATGCACCCAGCCTGGCACAGCTGCCCTCCCACCCCACCCCACACAGAGGGCTGCAGCTTACCCTCAGGATGTAGGCTGAGCCACTGAGCACATAGATCTTCCCTCCCAGGTGGAAGGAGATGTTGGGCAGCTGAGGGACTTGGTCGCAGTCCACCACGTACTGAGGGAGGAGGAAACAGCCCTGAGCCTGTTTGCTGGGGCAAGGAAGGGCCGGGGGAGAGGCAGCCAAGGGAGCAGCAGGTGGTGGGACCTGGAAGAGGGGGCAGTGGGGGTCTGCTCACCTCTCCTTCAGCCATTTCTGCTGCCCCAATGGCTTTCATCAGCACGGAGATGGGGCCGGCTGGCCCCGTGACGTAGGACGCGCCGGTGTCGATGGCCACGGAGCAGCCTTCCTTGCAGAAGAGGATTTCAGCCCCTACGGACACTCTGGAGTGGGAAGGCAGAGAGGTGACTCCAGGTGTCCTGTGGAGGACCAAGGCTTAGCTGCCAGGGCCACAGCTACCACATCTTTGGCCAGGCAGAGCCTGTGCTGCTCCCACTGCCTCCGGAGCAAGGAGTCTCCAGGGGCGCTGGGGACTCTCCCTTCAACCTTCTCGCGTCTGAAAGCCAAGCTCCAGCACGTGGTGGGGGGGATTTCTGTGGTGGATTAAACACAGCACAACTGTCCCAGTCCCTCTGCAGGACGAAAGGGGGCAAAACTCTTCCACTGCAGCTTCCAAGTTCAACCAGCCCACGGTGCCACCCCCTGGGCGTCCTCCGGCTCTTTGCCGAGCTCAGAGGGACCAACCTCATGCTGGAGGGACTGACCAAGTGCTGGAGAGACCAATGCAGTGCTGGAGGATGCAACCAAATGCTGGAGGGACTAACAGAGTGCTGCAGAGACCAACCCTGCACTGCAGGGACTAACCCTGCACTGGAGGGACCAACCCTGCACTGGAGGGACCAACACAGTGCTGGAGGGACCAACACAGTGCTGCAGAGACCAACCCTGCACTGGAGGCACCAGCCAAGTGCTGGAGGGACCAACCCTGCACTGGAGGAACCAGCCAAGCACTGGAGGAACCAACATAGTGCTGGGGAGACCCAACACTGGAGGAGCCAACCCCACATTAGAGGGAGAAAGCCTGCACTGGAGGATTCAACCAGCTACTGGAGGGACCAGCCAAGTGCTGGAGAGACCAACACAGTGCTGGAGGGATCAACTCCACACTGGAGGGAGCAACCCTGAATTGGAGGAACCACCCAAGTGCTAGAGGGACCAACCCCACGTTGGAGGGAGCAACTTTGCATTGGAGAAACCACCCAAGTACTGGAGGGACCAACCAAATACTGGAGAGGACAACCCAGTGCTGGAGGAGCCAACCCTACACTGGAGGGACTAGCACAGTGCTGGAGGGATCAACCCCACATTGGAGGAAGCAACCCTGCATTAGAGGAAGCACCCAAGTGCTGGAGGAATCAACCTAACATTGGAGGGACCAACCCAACATTGGAGGAAGCAACCCTGCACTGGAGACACCACCTAAGTGCTGGAGGGACCAACACGGCGCTGGAGAATTCAACCAGCTGCTGGGAGGGGACCAACCTCACTGCCTTCCAGAGGGGAAAGCATTCACCAGCAACCCCAAGTCAACTCATACCTCTGTGGACCACCTTCCCCAGCACCCAGCAAGCTTTCCCCAGGCCCACCCTGGCCTCACCCCTTCATGCTGATCTGCCAGTAGCCGCTCCTGCTGACGTTCAGGTAGTGGAAGTCGCCGGTGTAGTAGGCTGGGTCGCTGCCTCCAAGGATTATTTCCCCCCCAGGTTTCAGAGGAGCGTTCCTAGGGTGCAAAACACAGTGGAGTGATCCCCCCCCCTCGGCTGCTGTCCCATGAGAACCAGCAAGAAGGGACCGTGAGGCTCTCTTGACCCAGTGAGCAGCTGTGGAGAAGCAGAAGCAGCCCTGAGTTAGTTCAGAGGGGTGCAAGAGCCTGCAGGAGAAGGGTGCTGCATGCTGAGGTCTCCGAGCAGGTTGATGCTGGCAGCGTGTGGGCAGAGCCTGGTGTGGGTGGCTGAGCTCCCATGGAGCAGTGCCCAGCAGCCACTGGTTCCAGGTCTGGGCAGGGCCAGCCTGGGGCTGGCAGCGGGAGCAGGGTGTGCTGCATGCCCCCAGGGTGACTGTTAGTGCTGATGTCTCAGGGGTGCTCATGCTTTTGGTCTTCTTACTTCGATGCTCTGCAAAGAGAAAAGTGCTCCATAAGCCTGTGCTCCAAGGTCGGCTGTGCCCCTAAGGAGTGCCAAGGGGACCCCAGCAGCACCCCTGTTTGCAGCCAGCGCCATCAGGCTTTGCTTGGTGTTGATGGGTCCCCCTTCAGCTGAGGTGAGGAGCTGCCACGCCTGCCTTAAGCAGGAGCTGGTGGATCTGTTTGTCACTGGACGCTGCCAGGCTGCTGTGCCTAGGGCTGGGTGAGCAGTGCTGGGGTGGGGGACAGCACTCCCGAGCTGCCAGGGCTGCCCCTCTGGGATTCGGTGCTGCTGGGAGGAGGGATGCTGGGGCACAAGGGTTTGGGGTGAGAAATGGAAGTGGGTTTGGCTGCTAGTGCAGGATTTTCAACAGGGTTTGGGGTCCTTTTAACTCTGCCTGTAGATGAAACACTAAACCCAGCCCTGGCTGTGACCACTCCAAGCCCCACCGGCAGAGTTGGTGACTTTGTGCAATCCAACCGTGGCAAACCAGCAGGGAGCAGCCACTCCTGCCCTTGGCATTCCTTGCCCGGCAGCTCCAGGTGAGCATCCACCTGGCTCTACCTCTTGTGCTGCCTCATTCCATCCCAGCTCCTCCAGACATCTGCCACATGTCCATGCCCTCCACTCCATCCCAGGTCCCAACCTCCTGCCCAATTCCCAGCTGCATGCCCAGCACTGCTGTGGGTGCCATGCCCATGCCCATGCTCTGCAAGAACAAACATCTCCCTGGCCCTGCTGCCCACTCCCCCCAGGACCCACCGGCTGTAGTAGACTGAGAACACATCTTCCTTGAGGATCTGCTGGGAGAGGATCCTGTCGAAGACAGGGGTGATGCCATCAATGGCCTGGCTGGGGTAGCCCATGCCCAGCACCCCATCGAACCTGGCGAAGATGAAGGGGAAGGCAGGCAGCGCTGTGGCCTCGGCGAACACCTGGATGATGGGGATGTCTGACACCTGGGGAGGGCACAGGTGTCCTTGTTGGGCTGAGCCTCCCAGAGACACCCCCCCTTACCCACAGGGCTCCACAGCCTGTCTGGCTGAGAATAAACACTGCCTCCACCACCTCCAGACAGCTTCATCCCACTTCACCCATCCCTATCCACATCCACTTCACCTCCACCTGCCTCCAGCCAGCTCCATCCACCTTCACCCATCCCCATCCACATCCACTTCACCTCCACCTGCCTCCAGCCAGCTCCATCCACCTTCACCCATCTCCACCCACATCACCCCCACCTGCCTCCAGCCAGCTCCATCCACCTTCACCCATCCCCATCCACATCACCCCCACCTGCCTCCAGCCAGCTCCATCCACCTTCACCCATCCCCATCCACATCACCTCCACCTGCCTCCAGCCAGCTCCATCCACCTTCACCCATCCCCACCCACATCCACTTCACCTCCACCTACCTCCAGCCAGCTCCATCCACCTTCACCCATCCCCACCCACATCCACTTCACCCCCACCTGCCTCCAGCCAGCTCCATCCACCTTCACCCATCCCCACCCACATCCCCTTCACCTCCACCTGCCTCCAGCCAGCTCCATCCACCTTCACCCATCCCCACCCACATCACCCCCACCTGCCTCCAGCCAGCTCCATCCACCTTCACCCATCCCCACCCACATCCCCTTCACCTCCACCTGCCTCCAGCCAGCTCCATCCACCTTCACCCATCCCCACCCACATCACCCCCACCTGCCTCCAGCCAGCTCCATCCACCTTCACCCATCCCCATCCACATCACCTCCACCTGCCTCCAGCCAGCTCCATCCACCTTCACCCATCCCCACCCACATCCACTTCACCTCCACCTACCTCCAGCCAGCTCCATCCACCTTCCCCCATCCCCACCCACTTCACCTCCACCTGCCTCCAGCCAGCTCCATCCACCTTCACCCATCCCCACCCACATCCACTTCACTTCCACCTGCCATCTCCACCCTACCTCCAGCTCCACCTCCATCTACCTCCACTCCCACCTCCACCCTACCTCCAGCTCCACCTCCATCTACCTCCACTCCCACCTCCACTCCACCTCTACCGCACCTGACTGCCTGCTAACTCGGCTACCGGGGGATGCTCGCAGAGGGGAGCAGAGCCACAGGTGGGCATCTCCTGGCTGAGGCAGCAGCCCCTGAGGGCATGAGCTCACCGTGACGATGTCCTGGCTGAGGAAGCCTTTGACGCTGCCTGTGCCGTAGCGGATGGCGAAGGCGGTGCCGTTGGCGATGTGCGTCCGCGACTTGGCGGAGTCGTAGCGGCTGTGGGAGACTGGGGGGAGGGAGGAGGTGCACCAGGGGATGGTGGCTGCTTGGCAGAAGGCTGTGACATCTCTGAGCCCTTCTCAGATGGAGCTCCAGTGGGAACAAGCTGCCAGCCAGGGTGTGCCCTGTTCTTACACCAGTGAGGGCAATGAAGCTGGGGAAGGGTCTGGAGAACAGGGCTGGGAAGGAGCAGCTGAGGGAGCTGGGGGTGGGGGGGGAATGTTCAGCCTGGAGAGGAGGAGGCTGAAGGGAGGCCTCATTGCTCTCTACAACTCCCTGAAAGGAGGTTGGAGTCAAGTAGGGATTGACCTGCTCTGCTATGGGAAGAGATGGAGAGAGTTGGGGCTGTTCAGTCTAGAGAGGAGAAGGCTCCCAGGTGACCTTCTTGTGGCCTTGCAGTATCTGAAGGGGGCTACAAGAAAGCTGGGGAGGGACTTTTTAGGCTGTCAGGGAGTGATGGGACTGGGGGGGACGGAACAAAGCTGGAAATGGGAAGATTCAGATTGGATGCTGGGAAGAAGTTCTTCACCATCAGAGAGCCTGGCACAGGTTGCCCAGGGAGGTGGTGGAAGTCTCATCCCTGGAGGTGTTTCAGGCCAGGCTGGCTGAGGCTGTGAGCAGCCTGCTCTAGTGTGAGGTGTCCCTGGGCATGGCAGGGGATTGGAACTGGCTGATCCTTGTGGTCCCTTCCAACCCTGACTGATTCTATGGATTCTCTAGGATGAGAGGAAATAGCCTCAAGCTACACCAGGGGAGGCTTAGGTTAGACATTAGGAAGAATTTCTTCTCTGCAGGAGTGGTCAGGGACTGGCAGAGGCTGCCCAGGGAGGTGGTGGAGTCCCCATCCTTGGAGATGTTCAAGAGATGTGTGGGCATGGGGCTCTGGGACATGGTTTAGTGGCCATGGTGGTGTTGGGTTGAAGGTTGGACTGGGTGACCTTGAAGGCCTGTTCCATGGTTCTATGGAAGGTGACAATGGCAAGACTGGCTGAGAATCCCTGCCCCAGTGCCAGAGGGTTGGATAGCAGCAGACAGACACCCCTCACCCCCCCACCCCCACTCCTTTGTTCAAAGGTAAATCAAGTACCAGGTCCCAGGCTGCTTCGAGCAGCCCTCAGGACAGAGGAACTGTCTGGGACTGACTGGAGCTGAGACCGGAGAGGTTCAGCCCAAGCCTGGCTCCAGCCCTGCCCCCACACTCACCACAGGCACTGTAGAGTGGGGAGCATTTGTAGGATGGCACCCACAGGTTGGCTGAGCCCGTGTCAAAGACCACCTTGAAGGTCTGGGCGGGGGTCCCGATGCTGATCTCACCAAAATACTGAGTCTGGAAGGGACAGGGCACAGAGGGCATCACTGGGGCACAGCTCAGACAGGAGTTGGGGTTGCCACAACCCCCAACCCCTGGCAGCCAACACCCCGTGGGGTGCGGCGGGTGGGACTCGTGGGGTGCAGGGGGATCTTGAGGCGACACCCCCCCGGCGGGACACACTCACGTCCAGGTAGTTAGTGAGGAGGGTGGGAGCCGTCCCGTTGCGGGGGCCAACCGCCCCTCTGCGTCTGCTCTGCCTCAGCTCGGGGAAGACATCCGAAACCTTCACCCCCATCTCCTGCAGCGTCTGGCGGATGGAAGGCATCCTCCGCAGCGGGATCCTGCCGGCAGCGGGGCGAGAGCAGGGCTGGGGAACCAGCGAGCACCCCACAGAAGACACCTCCCAGCTCCCTGCCACCCCTCCTTCCCCAGCGCTCCTTCGCCAATCCAGACGGGTGGCTCTAGATGGCAGCAGCTGCCCGCAGCACCCTGCGCTGCCGCTGGCTGCCTCCCACCATCAGCCCCGTGCTGGTCCTGCAGGGGATGCACCAGAGCCCACCCACGACAGAGAGCCCACCCACGACAGGGACCCCACCGGAGTTGCCTGCTGCAGGAGGCACCCCCAGGCCCCACGGGCTGAGCCCAGCCCCAAGCTCCTTTCGTTTGATGTGCAAGGGAAACTCTTCCTCTTGGCCTCTTGGGTTACTGGGGGGCAGGGGATGGTGCTGAGCCTCACCGTGGTCCTTGAGGAATAGGAGAAGAAAAGAGAGAAAAGGAGCAAAGAACAGAAGAGGAGCAAGGAAGAGCAAAAGAGGGGCAAATAAGAGCAAAAAGGGAGCAAGAAAGAGCAAAAGAGGAGCAAAGAAGATCAAAAGAGGAAGAAGGAAGAGCAAAAGAGGAGTAAAGAGCAAAAGAGCAAAGAAGATCAAAAGAGGAAGAAGAAAGAGCAAAAGAGGAGCAAAGAAGATCAAAAGAGGAAGAAGGAAGAGCAAAAGAGGAGTAAAGAGCAAAAGAGCAAAGAAGATCAAAAGAGGGGCAAAGAAGAGCAAAAGAGGAGCAAAAAAAGAGCAAAAGAGGAGCAAAAAAGGGCAAAAGAGGGACAAAGAAGAGCAAAAAGAGCAAAGAAGACCAAAAGAAGGGCAAATAAGAGCAAAAGGGGAGCAAGAAAGAGCAAAAGAGGAAGAAGAAAGAGCAAAAGAGGAGCAAAGAAGAGCAAAAGAGGAGCAGAAGAGAAGCAGGAAAGAGCAGAAGAGGAGCAGGAAAGAGCAGAAGAGGAGCAGTGAAGAGCAGAAGAGGAGCAGTGAAGAGCAGAAGAGGAGTAGAGAAGAGCAGGTGTGCCAGCACAGAACAGAAAAGGAGGAGGAGGAGGAGGAGGAAGGTTTGCCAGCACAGCTGTAACATCAGGAGAGTCTTTTGGTCCTCAGCACCAGCCCAAGCACCCCGAAAGAAGAGGGCACATGGAGACCCAGCAGCTTGTGGACCACCTGAGCCATGCATGCCTGTACCTCTGCAAAGCCTGGGTTGGTGAGGGGAAGAAGCTGATGCCCCAGGTCATGGCCAAGACCACCAGACACTGCTGCACCCTCCTGCTGTGTCCTGCCAGCATCTTGCTCTCCGAGGGCAGCTCCTTCACCAGCAGCTTCCCTATGTCCTGAAGGGGAGGATGCTTTTATAGCCTGGGTTCCTGCATCCCTGTGGGTTCCTCCTCCCCGTGGGCTGGGGGAAGGGTTGGGGAATCCTCTAGGCAGGTGGCTGGATGCTGGCCAGAACAGACCCTGCAGAGGGTCATACAGTCAGCACCACGCCTGGTGGGCACAGCTGGCAAAGGTGGCCTGTGAGGGGAGCTGCAAACAGGTGGGAGCCACAGAGCCTCTCCTCCTGGTCACCAGCACTGCTGTGTGTCAGTGCCAGGCAATTGCCACCGTGGTGTGTGCCAAATGCCTGCTGATGCCAGTCAGGAGAGCTGGGGGGGAAGGGGGTGAGCGTGATGCTGAGGCAGGTGGTGGTAGATGGAAATCCGGCCCAGGAGATGTCCCCAGGCTCCATGTCCCAGAGGAATGGGCTGTCCCCCAAGGGATCAGTGAAGGGTGCTCAGCCACAGCACCTTCAACCACACAGACACTGCCTGCAAATGCATCAGACCCCACTGCTGCTGCTCTGAGCAGAGTGAAGGGGGAAGAAAACCCCACCTGGAGCAGGATGTGATTTGGAAGAGTGGATGGGAGGGTGCCAGGGCAGAGGCAGCACCCTCCTGCTCCAGGCCCAGGGGCAGACAGCCCTTGCCTGCCAAGGGGATGGCACCACACCTCCAGAGGTCTCTTCTAACTGCTGCCATTCTATGATCAGGACCCACCTCTGCTAAACCAGTGAGGGAGCAGAGCCTGGGGCAGAGGACAGCTAAACTCATTGCACTTGTTGCATGTGACACAAACCTCAGGTATGAGCACCCACAGCCTGCCTGGGGGGGACTGCTTTGTTCTCCATCCTGTAGAAGTAGGGTGCAGAGGAGCCCAGCATGGCTCTGGGTGCCTGAGCTGCTGTGCCCAACCCTGCTGTGGGTTTTGGAAGGAGATGCTGCCCGAGAACCCCAGGGCAGACTGCAGGGGACTGCTTTGGGCAGGGTACATCCCTGGTCCCCAGCTCAGCTGTGTCTCCCCCCAGCTAAGGGTGGGGGATGCAGGATCAGGCCCTGTGCCTTCAAGCCCTGTGCTTGAACTCAAGAAACCTTGGTGGGAAATGGTGGCAGAAGCAATGAAAGTGTCCTTGGCAGAGAGCTGGGGGCACACTTGGCCCTGCCTTGAAACCCCCCAGGAACTCCTGCTAGGGATGGCAGTTATGTAGGGCACTGCTGCCACCCTTGCCCAGGGCACACTGGCATTGGGGAGGGGATGAGGAAGACAGCCCAGAAGCTACAAACAGCTTCCCCCCAAAACACTGGGGCTTGAAAACCTTCTTTCCCAGGGGGATTTGGGCTGCAGTGCTTGGAGCCAGGGGAAGGTGACCTCAGCAGGCACTGAGGCTCTGCCCCGCGGGTCACAGCCCCGTTCCCCCCCTGCCCGGCCCTGACGTCTTTTCCCACGCCGAGCCTCGGTGCTGCGTCACTCTGGGGAGCCTCTTGCCCTTGTGCAGGTTGCAGTGAGGTGCAGAGGTCAGGAGGCAGCAGCTCAGCTCGGGAGCCGCAGCAGTGTGAGAGAGAGAGAGGCTGGCAGGGAGCCACCTGGCGTAAATCCCTTGCCCGGGCATCCCGCGGGCTCTGCCTGCCTTGCCAAGCCCCCGGTCCCCAAAGGAGAGGCTGGGGCTGCACCCTGACCTGAAGGGGAAGGGACCACGTCAGCTGGGGGAAGTGGCTTCCAGGATGCTGGGCCGTGGGGCTCGGACATTTCCAGCTCCCCTCTGACCCAGGGCCAAGGACAGAGACGTCTGCAGGAGCCTTGAGGAGCGTTGGATGCTCTGGGCATGGCTTTTCCCCAGGAGGTACAGCTGAGCATCTCTGCCAGCTGGAGCAGGACATGGCTGGGAAGCTCTCAGGAGAGAGGCAGCATCCTCCTGCTCCAGTAGCAGGGGCACAGAGCCCTTCCCTGCCAAGGGCATGGCACCACACCTCCAGAGGTCTAACTGCTGCCATTCTGTGAGCAGTGCCAGCCTGATCTTATCCCCAGACTTTCAGGAGGCCCAGAGCCACAAGGCAGATGCTTCACCCTCCCCACACAGCCTCCTGGCACCAGGCAGCTCTAACCAAGGCACCACTCAACCTGATTCTGGCATGACTGAAGGTACCAGGCCATCAGCCACAGCTCCCCTCTCATTTCATGCCCTGCTGTGGGGAAACCACTCTGGAGTCCTGAGGTTCCCTACAATGAGGAGCAGCTCATCTGGAAATAGCAGGGAAATGCTGCTGAGCTATTTCCCTGCCTGCTTTCAAGGAGCTAAATGATTGAGCTGAGAGTGGAGTTGAAGGAAAAGGCTTTCCAGAGAGCCTTCCTGCAAGATAAATGTCTTCCTCCAGCACTGGGCTGATGGAGCAGGCTGCTTAAAATAAAACTTGAATCATTAAGTGCTTCCCTCTGGAAATGGAATCAGTAGGAAGCTTTACTAAGCAGCCTGGTTTCCTTCAGGGAGCTTCTCTTTCCAAAGGTGGGGACAATTTTGCCCTTCCCACACTTTGCTAGCCCAGGAGTTTGCTGCTAGTAAAAAACACAGGAGGCTCCTGAGGATCTGGATGGGCAAAAAGCTGGAACATGAAAGTGACTTTGGGGAAGGATTGAGAGGAGGTTCTGGATGGCAGCAGCAGCAGCAGTGGGGGAGGATTTTGGTTGTTGACATCAGCAGAAGCAAAGGTTTGCTTAAACCCAAACCTGCTCTGACAGAGCACACTGAAATCACAACCCACTGAGGCAGAGAGAAGAGGAATTCCTCAGCAAAAAGCTTCCCAAATGCAGGGCAGGGGAAGCAGCTCCTGCTGCCTGCTCCAGCTTCCCTGCATCACCTTGGGAAGCATCCCCAGCAATAAGCTTCCCAAATGCAGGGCAGGGAGAGCAGCTCCTGCTTCCTGTTCCACCCCTGCTTCATCTTCCCTGCACCACCTTGGGAAGCATCCCCAGCAATAAGCTTCCCAAATGCAGGGCAGATGAAGCAGCTCCTGCTGCCTGCTCCAGCTTCCCTGCATCACCTGGGGAAGCATCTCCAGCAATAAGCTTCCCAAATGCAAGGCAAAGAGAGCAGCTCCTGCTGCCTGCTCCATCCCTGCTCCATCTTCCCTGCATCACCTTGGGAAGCACCTCCAGCAATAAGCTTCCCAAATACAGGGCAAGGAGAGCAGCTCCTGCTGCCTGCTCCATCCCTGCTCCATCTTCCCTGCATCACCTTGGGAAGCACCTCCAGCAATAAGCTTCCCAAATACAGGGCAAGGAGAGCAGCTCCTGCTGCCTGCTCCATCCCTTCTCCAGCTTCCCTGCATCACCTTGGGAAGCATCCCCAGCAATAAGCTTCCCAAATGCAGGGCAGGGAGAGCAGCTCCTGCTGCCTGCTCCATCCCTTCTCCAGCTTCCCTGCATCACCTTGGGAAACATTAAGCTTCCCAAATACAGGACTGTTCTTCTTTCTTAAGGGGGAAGCTCTAAGGATGAAGCTTGACCAGGACAAGTTGTGAAAGGGCAAAGGAGGCCTCCCCTCAGCTTTCCCCAGACCTAGCAACCCCATTTCCCCCCAGCCACTCCTCTCCAGACCTGTCCTCCAGACCCTTCACCACCTTCAGGGGGGAAGAGGCTGACCTGATTTATCCCTGCTGGGAAGTTGGTCCTTTGTGACTCAGCCTGGCTGCTGGGGCTGGGTTTGAGGTGCCCAAATGAGTGACCTCACATCAGCTGAGCAGTCAAAGCAGTTCCCAGCTCTGGTTTCAGCTGGTGCAAACCTGAGCACCGACAGAGGATCTGCTGAATGCCAAGAAGCTCAGACACCAGCTCCATCAGCCTGCTCTTCACTCGAGAGGGAACAGGTTTAGCTCAGACTCATTAATTAATTCCTGCAAGTTAAGAAGGGGATCTGCACAGGGACCAGCTTTGATGTGATTGCCTTGCTTTAATTAAACTCCTGCTTGCTCCCAGCTTCCCAAGTGCTCATAGAGACCTGGCTGGCATCCATGCAGCTCCTCTCTCTGATCCTGCAGCCCCACTCAGCTATCCAACCAGTTCCCCAGCAGTGCTGGCTGTGCTCCTGGGGAGAGGAGGTTTTCTGCAGCCCCAGCAGAACAGCTCCTGCAAAATCCTCTGGCAGAGCTCCACATTGTCCTCAGGGTCCTGCCTGCCACGAAGGTCTCCCTGTCAAAGCCAGCTGGGAGGTGGTGGTCTCCCAGACCACTCAGCAGAGCAATGCCTGCCCCCAGCAGCTTTTAAAAGCATCTGGGCCTGAAGGGTTCTTGAGGTGAAATCAGCTGCAGAGAGGACACAGAGGTGGGTGGGGGACAGAGATGGGTAGGTGGTGGAGGACACAGAAGTGGGTGGGTGGTGGAGGACAGAGATGGGTAGGTGGTGGAGGACAGAGATGGGTGGGTGGTGGAGGACACAGAAGTGGGTGGGTGGTGGAGGACAGAGAGATGGGTGGGTGGTGGAGGAGACAGAGATGGGTGGATGGTTAAGGAGACACAGGTGAGTGGGTGGTGGAGGACACAGATGAGTGGCTGAGGGAGGGCACAGAGATGAGTGGGTGGTGGAGGACACAGATGGGTGGCTGATAGAGGACGCAGAGGTGGGTGGGTGGTGGAGGACACAGATGGGTGGCTGATAGAGGACGCAGAGGTGGGTGGGTGGTGGAGGACACAGATGGGTGGCTGATAGAGGACGCAGAGGTGGGTGGGTGGTGGAGGACACAGATGGGTGGCTGATAGAGGACGCAGAGGTGGGTGGGTGGTGGAGGACACAGATGGGTGGCTGATAGAGGACGCAGAGGTGGGTGGGTGGTGGAGGACACAGATGGGTGGCTGATAGAGGACGCAGAGGTGGGTGGGTGGTGGAGGACACAGATGGGTGGCTGATAGAGGACGCAGAGGTGGGTGGGTGGTGGAGGACACAGATGGGTGGCTGATAGAGGACGCAGAGGTGGGTGGGTGGTGGAGGACACAGATGGGTGGCTGATAGAGGACGCAGAGGTGGGTGGGTGGTGGAGGACACAGATGGGTGGCTGATAGAGGACGCAGAGGTGGGTGGGTGGTGGAGGACACAGATGGGTGGCTGATAGAGGACGCAGAGGTGGGTGGGTGGTGGAGGACACAGATGGGTGGCTGATAGAGGACGCAGAGGTGGGTGGGTGGTGGAGGACACAGATGGGTGGCTGATAGAGGACGCAGAGGTGGGTGGGTGGTGGAGGACACAGTTGGGTGGCTGATAGAGGACACAGAGGTAGGTGGGTGGGTGATGGAGGAGAACACAGATGAGGGGCTGGTGAAGCTGTCACCAGCAGCTGGCTGCAGCAGTCCCTTTCTATCCCTGCCGAAGCAGGCTGGANTAGTGGAGGACACAGATGAGGGGCTGGTGAAGCTGTCACCAGCAGCTGGCTGCAGCAGTCCCTTTCTATCCCTGCCGAAGCAGGCTGGAGAGCAGCAGCTTCCCGTTGCCCTGCCAGGAGGTGTGCAGGGCCCGTGGGGATGTGTGGCAGCTGAAAAGGTCCTCTGATGGGGCTGGGACCCTCTCTGGGCTGTGAGCCACCAGCAGGCTCTCCTGCAGCGGTGCAGGTGCCCAGGGCACGAGTAGGCAGAGTTGTCCTCTCCCCCAGCACCCATACCAACTCGGTGATGGTGCTGGAGGTGTTCCTTGGCTCAAAGCCCAACCGAGCTGCCCCAGTGCCCACCGCCACCGCCACACATCCCCTCAGCTTCACCCATCCAACCCCAGGCAGCAGATCCAGCTCTGCTCCATCCCAGCAGGCAACAGGTCCGTGGGAAATGCCAAGTCCTGGCCCCTGAAGCTCAGAGGTACCAACACTGGAACTCTGTGCACTGGCTCCAGTCCCCCCACCTCCCCCCCTGCTGCCACCCTGGCATCTCTCAGCTGGTTAATAACCCCAGATGCCAACTGCTTGTCCCCGGTGGCTGCACTCCAAGGGGTTAATTCGTTCTGCTCCTGTCAGGCCATGCAATCTTGATGTGCTTTAATGGGTGTTTTCCTGACCTCCCCTGCCCTCTCCCTGCCTCCCGAGGCTCTGCTCTCCGAAGCCAACATCCCTGTGGGACCCATGTGAAAGGAGTGCCAGGGCTGCCTGAGCTGCCTGCGGCTCATGGCCAGGACAGCTGAAGGCTATGGCTACTGGAAGGTCTTTGTGCCACCTCCAACCCTGGTCATGGGAAAGTCCCTGTGCCACCTCCAGCCCTGGCCACTGGAAAGTCCTTCTGCCATCTCTACCCACAGCCACTGGAAAGTCCTTCTGCCACCTCCAGCCCTGGTCATGGGAAAGTCCTTCTGCCACCTCCAGCCCTGGCCACTGGAAAGTCCTTCTGCCATCTCTACCCACAGCCACTAGAAAGTTCTTCTGCCACCTCCAGCCCTGGCCACTGGAAAGTCCTTCTGCCATCTCTACTCACAGCCACTAGAAAGTTCTTCTGCCACCTCCAGCCCTGGCCACTGGGAAGTTCTTCTGCCATCTCTACCCATGGCCACTGGAAAGTCCTTCTGCCACCTCTACCCATAGCCACTGGAAGATCCTTGTGCCATCTCCACCCCTAGCCATGGGAAGGTCCCTGTGCCACCTACAGCTGTGGCCATGGGAAGGTCCTTGCTTCACCTCCACCTGTGGCCATGGGGAGGTCCTTGTGCTACCTCCAGCCTTGGCCATGATGCCATGGTGACACTGAGAGGTGCCAGAGCTGGGACAAGCCCTGAGGCAGAGGAAAGCAGCACAGGCTGAGGTCAGTCTCAGACACACTTTTTAATTCAGTCCTTCAGCAGAGGAATAAAACAACTCCAACCATTCCAGCAACCCTTCTGGAACAGCAAACACTCCCCAGAGCCTTGCTGAGGAGCTGCTGGTGGGAGCCCTGTGGCACAGCAAGGCATGTCCCCCCCACAGTGCAGGTGGCACTGGCCAGCACCAAGCGTGCCAGGGCCAAGAGAGATGCCAGGTCACGGAGGGAGAGCCGGCCCCAGGGCTGGCTGCTGCCATCCCATCTCCAGGATCGTGTCCCACCTGGCAAGGTCACACCATGGAGCTGCTGTCTCCCACCTTCTGCAAGAGCTGCAAGAGGCAGAGATGCTGAGCAGCAGGAACATCCTGCAGAGCATCCTCGGGGGGGGGCTGCGGAGGGACCGCAGTGACCTTCCTTGTCTGGTCCCACCCAAGGACTGCCAAGCCCCGAGGGTCCCAGCAGGGCCTGCTCACCTTGCTCAGCAGAGGGATGTTTGTCACCGAGCCCAGGAACCCAAAAGCCACTGGGAAAAAACTCCTGCATCAAAAGAAAAGTGAAAAGTCTCTGCTCAGCTCTGAGCCAGGAACCCATCAGGATGGGAACCTGCTGGTGGTGGTGGTGAGGTCTGCCCAGGGCTGCAGGGCATGAGGCTATGTAAAGGATGAGTGGCAGAGGCCACTGGAGCCAGGCTCTGCTGGGGGATGCCCAATGCCAGCACAAGGGGCAGTGGTGGAAGCTGAGGCAGAGGAAGCTCCATGGAAACAACAGGAGGAATTTTTTGCCTGTGAGGGTGCCAGAGCCTGGCACAGGCTGCCCAGGGGGGCTGTGGAGTCTCCCTCTCTGGAGGTATTCAAGACCTGCCTGGCTGTGCTCTGTGTGATCTGCTCTGGGTGCTGCTGCTCTGGCAGGGAGGTTGGACTGGATGAGCTCTGCAGGTTGCTTCCAGCCCCTGACATTGTGTGGTTCTGTGAGGATCACTCAGTTCCTCTCACCCAGACCCTATCACCCCAGCTCCTGTCACCCAGCTCCTGTCACCCAGCCCCTACCATCCCAGCTCCTGTCACCCAGCTTCTATCACTCCAGCTCCTATCACCCCAGCTCCTGTCACCCAGCTCCTGTCCCCCCAGCCCCTATCACCCCAGCTCCTGTCACCCCAGCTCCTACCACCCAGCTCCTGTGCTCCTGTCACCCAGCCCCTACCATCCCAGCTCCTGTCACCCAGCGCCTATCACTCCAGCTCCTAGCACCCCAGCTCCTGTCACCCAGCTCCTGTCCCCCCAGCCCCTATCACCCCAGCTCCTGTCACCCCAGCTCCTACCACCCAGCTCCTGTGCTCCTGTCACCCAGCCCCTACCATCCCAGCTCCTGTCACCCAGCGCCTATCACTCCAGCTCCTAGCACCCCAGCTCCTGTCACCCAGCTCCTGTCCCCCCAGCCCCTATCACCCCAGCTCCTGTCACCCAGCCCCTACCACCCAGCTCCTGTTCTCCATCCCAAGGTCCCCACACCATGCTGGGCTGAGCAGATGTTGTAGGATAGACCTGAAGAGGTTGATGAAGCCATAAGCCTCCAGCAGCATGCCCAAGAGGGGCCACTTCATGAGGACAATGATGACCCCCCCCAAGAAGAAGCTGCTGCCCTTCATCTTCGACCGCTGGAAGAAGAAGGTGAAGGTCCTCTTGAAGCCAATGATGAAGACCAAGCCAGAGAGGAAGAGGATCTGAGAAGACAAAGGGAAGTGGGTCAGAGAAGAGCTGCCCAGACCTTTACTCCACTCTGGCACCTGCTGCAGGCAGCTCCCTTCCAGGATCTGAAAGGAGACTACAGGAGGGCTGAGGAAGGAGTATGGACAAGGTCTTGTCATGAGAGGAGGAAGAGGAGGAGGAGGAGGAGGAATGGGTTTAAAGTGGCAGAGGAGAGATTGAAACTGGAAGTTAGGAAGAAGTGAGGGTGGTGAGAGACTGGCACAGGTTGAGGGTGGTGAGACACTGGCACAGGTTGAGGGTGCTGAGACACTGGCACAGGTTGAGGGTGCTGAGACACTGTCCCAGGTTGTCCAGGGAGGTTGTGGAGCACAGAAGCACCCAACGTGATCAAAGATCACGTTGGGTGCTTCTGTGCTCCACAACCTCCCTGGAGGTGTTCAGCACCAGGCTGGATGAATCCTCAAGCGACCTCTTCTAGTGGGAGCTGTCCCTGCCTATGGCTGAGCTTTGAAGTCCCTTCCAAAGCTCATTCTATGATCCTCTGATCCTCTACTCACGTTCCCAAAGGCCAGCAGCACCGAGTCAAAGTACAGGAGGATCCCAAAAAGGATGAAGAAGAGGCCAAAGCCAACCAGTCCCACGCCGATCCCTGTGGAAGCCCCAGAAGAAGGCTGAGATGAGGCTTGGGTCACACAGCTTGGGTACCACTTTGGGCTGTGGCTGCTGTCCTCAGCCTGTTTCCCTCCCCAAAATGTCCTTTGGGTTTGTTTCCAAGGCTCAGAAGCAGCCTCACCACCTTCCTGAGCTTCAGGGGTGGTGGTTGGAACCCTACAAACCCCTTTGGGCTTCTAAATGAAGAGTAAACCACAGCAGAAAGTTAAGACAGAAATGGGAAGGTCCTCTCCAGCAGTGGCACAGAAGTGGGTGCAGGAAGCTGGTGGGAGAAGCTGGAGGTGGCCTGCAGATGAGGCTGGCACCTCCCCAGCTGCAGCTCCTGAGCCAGCCCTGGGGCAGAAGGTGAGGGCAGGACTCCAGCGCTGGTCCTCCACACCCTGCTTGGGCTCCCCTGCCCCGGGATGGGCTTTGCCATTGCACCCTCACCCTACTCAGACCAGCAAAGCCTCCAGCACTGACCCCAGTGCCACCCTGCACAGTGCCACCCTGTGCAGTGCTACCCATGCAGTGCTACCCATGCAGTGCCAACCAGCACAGTGCCAGCCTGCACAGTGCCACCCTGCACAGTGCCACCCATGCAGTGCTACCCATGCAGTGCTACCCGTGCAGTGCCAACTCATGCAGTGCCACCCGCGCAGTGCTACCCATGCAGTGCCAACCAGCACAGTGCCAGCCTGCACAGTGCCACCCTGCACAGTGCCACCCTGTACAGTGCCACCCTGCACAGTGCCACCCATGCAGTGCTACCCATGCAGTGCCAACCAGCACAGTGCCAGCCTGCACAGTGCCACCCTGTACAATGCCACCTGTGCAGCGCCACCCATGCAGTGCCAACCCACACAGTGCCACCCTTCACAGAACCACCCCTCACAGTGCCACCCTGCACAGTGCCAACCCACACAATGCCACCCGCACAGTGCCACCCCTCACAGTGCCACCCCTCACAGTGCCAACCCACACAGTGCCACCCACACAGTGCCACCCCACACACTGCCACCCCTCACAGTGCCAACCCACACAGTGCTACCCACAGAGTGCCACCCACACACTGCCACCCCACACACTACCACCCCTCACAGTGCCAACCCACACAGGTCCACCTGTACAGTGCTGCCCGCACAATGCCACCCCTCCCAGTGCCACCCCTCACAGTGCCCCCCACACAGTGCCAACCCACACAGGTCCACCTGTACAGTGCTGCCCGCACAATGCCACCCCTCCCAGTGCCACCCCTCACAGTGCCCCCCACACAGTGCCAACCCACACAGGTCCACCTGTACAGTGCTGCCCGCACAATGCCACCCCTCCCAGTGCCACCCCTCACAGTGCCCCCCACACAGTGCCAACCCACACAGGTCCACCTGCACAGTGCTACCTACAGAGTGTCACCCACACAGTGCCACCTGCACAGTGCCAACCCACACAGGTCCACCTGCACAGTGCTGCCCGCACAATGCCACCCCTCACAGTGCCACCCCTCACAGTGCCACCCCAGCCCCCGTGCTCACTCTGGAAGTCAGTCAGAGTCACCATCTTGCCGGCCCGGGGCTGGGGCAAGGCCTGCCCAGAGTGACCCTTGGAAAGGCCCTTTAGTCCCCACGTCACCCTGCCAATGATTAACAGCCTGCCAACGCCTGCCCTGCAGGGGCAGCACCTCCTGGGCTGGGCACAGGCTGCCCGAGCACGGCTGCAGGGTGGCACAGCAGAACCTGGGCCATAGGCGGTTGTTGTCTTCTCTGGAGGCTGCCAAACTCACCTGGGCAAAGCTGCTGTGGCTGCCCCTGCTTTAGCAGTGGGGTTGGACTGGATGGGCTCTTGAGACTCCCTCTCTGGAGCCTCTCAGGACCTGTCTGGAGGTGTTGCTGTGTGCCCTGAGCTAGGTTGTGTGGTCCTGCTCTGGCAGGGAGGTTGGACTGGATGAGCTCTTCCACCCCCTGACATCCTGGGAGCCTCTGACACCTGAGTAGCAAACTCAGGGCTGTCACCACACTGCTGGGCAGCACAGGGAGCCTGGAGAAAGCAAACATGGCAACAGCCTTGGGCTTTGCTGCTAAGAGGAAGAGGAGGCTCAGGGCAGAGCTCATTGCTG
>WAAF01012578.1:96373-145289 GCA_013400475.1 Tricholaema leucomelas
CCCCCTTTTCCCCCTCTTTTCCCTCTTTCTCCCCTCTTTTTTCTTTCCCCCCTTTTTTTCCCCTCTTTCCCCCCCTTTTTTCCCCTCTTTCCCCCCCTTTTCCCCCTCTCTTTTCCCTCTTTCTCCCCTCTTTTTTCTTTCCCCCCTCTTTTTCCCCCTCTTTTTTCCTTTCCCCCCTCTCTTTTCCCCCTCTTCCCTCTCTTTTTTCCCCCTCTTTTTATTCTCTCTCCTCTCCTCTTTTTTCTCTCCCCCACTTTTTTCCCCTCTTCTGGCCTCTTTTTCCTCTCTTTTTTTCCTCCCCCCCACCTTTTTCCCCTCTTTTTTCTTTTTCCCCACCCTCATTTTCCCCTCTTTTTACTTCCTCCCCCCTTTTTTCTTCCCCCCCCCCTTTTTTCTCTCTTCCTCCCACGTTTTTCTCTTCCCCTCTCTTTTTTTTCCTCTTTCCCCTCCTTTTTCCCTCTTTCCCCCCCTCTTTTTTCCTCCCTCCACCCTTTCCCCTCTTTTCCCCTCCCTTCTTCCTTCTTCTTTTTCATTTTTTTCCTTTTCTAATTTCTTTCCTCTGATAAATTGACAAAGAATTTGCCCTTCCCCTCCCCCCCCTTTTTTTTTTTTCCTTTTCTTTCTTTTTTTTTGCCTTTCTATTTTTGTTTGGTTTTATTTTCCCCCCTGTTACCTCCAACAGCTCCCTGTGGCGAGAGGGAGAGAGCTCAGCACAAAAAGTACCTCCCAGAAAAGAAGAGAAAAAAAAAACCCCAAGAAAAGCAAATATAGATTATATATTATAAATGTAGACTTTCCATCAAACATATATTAAGGCATGTAAATAGCAAAATAAAGGGCCAGCTTTATGAGCTAAAAGGGGCTGGGGCTAGGGCAAGGGACAGGCTTGGGAGCAGAGCAGGATTTGGGGGCTCCTGGGATCCTATCAGTATTGCTATGATGGAGGGAGGCAGAGGGGAGAGTGGGGAAGGGGTTCTGAAGGTGTCAGGATCAAGGCAAGAGGGGAATAAATAAGGGCAGGTTGGCTGGGGGATGGCTCCTGGCTGCAGCTCTGCCTTGCTGACTGCCTGGCAGCTTGGCCAGGTAGAGCCAGGTTGGTGTTCTCCCTCCAGAGGGGAGGGGGGAAAGGGGAAGAAAGGGGAGGGGGGAAAGGGGAAGAAAGGGGAGAGGGGAAGAAAAGGGAGAGGGGAAGAAAAGGGAGAGGGGAAGAAAAGGGAGAGGGGAAGAAAAGGGAGAGGGGAAGAAAAGGGAGAGGGGAAGAANGGGAAGAAAGGGGAGGGGGAAAAGGGAAACTGCTACAGGAAAGCCAAAGAAAGGGCAGGGAGCTGGAGTGCAACAAGGGCTGGAGGGGAGATGAGCTGCCAGGTTTGCAGAGGGGCTGAGCCAGAGGTGCCAATGGGCCAGGGGCCAGGCAGGGTGCTGCTCCCCATGCCACTGCTGCTGCCTGGCCCTCAATCCCTTCCCCTCCACTGCAGAGGGGTCCCTGCCGAGCCCACAGCTTCAGCTTCATCCTCCCAGCCCAGCTCCCTGCACCGCTCCTCTGCTCCCATGCAACATCTCCATCCCTGCCCAGACTTCCTGCTCTGTGCCAGCCGTGCACCAGGGCAGCCTTTGTGCCACCTTGACGTGGAGCACAGCACCGCTCCCTGGGCACTTTTGTGTCCCTCACTAGTCCCACCTCTATCCATCCTGTCCCCAGTACAGCTCCTTCTTCCTCCTGCTGAGCCACGATGGGCCTGGCCAGGCTCTGCTGGTGACCACCCCCAGCCAGATGGATGCTAAAAGCAGGTTGAGGGCACGGGGAGGGGAAGAGGTGCCCGTGGGGCAGAGATGGAGCATCCAGGTCCAGTGTAAGGTGACAGCACCATCCATGGTGGGGACTGGCAGGTCTCCAGCCAGAAGAACTCCTTTCACACACCTTTGGGAAACCAACACATCAGCACCTGGAGCCCAGGGAGTCAGTCCCATGCCCACCCAGGGCAGTGAGATGGGCACTGTGCCGCTGCTGGCCCTGCTCAGCCCTCCACGAAAGCCTGATGCCCAGGACACCATGGATCTGTCCCTGTCCTGGCTGGCAGCCTTGGGGGGACTCCTCAGGGACCTTGTTCCAGCAGACAACCTCCCAGCACCCACATGTCTCCTTGGGGTGCTGTTGGTGATGCCAGGCCATGTGGTCTCACCATCGGTGGCAGGGAAGAGGGTCCAGGAGAACCAAAATCGATGGCGAGAGGCTCGTGTTGGGGGTCCTAAAATGTGGCCCCGTGGAACTTGATGGCACCAGCAGCAGCCAGGGCTTGAGCTGGAAGGAGAAGAGAGGAAGGCTGAGCTGCAGAGGTGGGGCAGTCCTGTGCCCACCCCACAGGACCCCTCTCCTGCCCTGCTTGAAGAAAAACCAAGCACAGATTCAGCTCTGTGCCCTCAGCCCCTCGGGGGGAACCTCCAACTGAGCAGGGGGATGCTGTGTCCCCCTCCCTGTTCACAGCCACCAACATGGATGTGCCAGGGCAGGTGTACCCCAAAGCCTGGCCTTGAGACACCTTTCTTGCTCCCTGCATAGGTTGCCCTGCCCAGAGCAGCCTGTTGAACACCTCCCTCTGTGACCACGTTGGGACCTTTGGCTGACCCAGTCCTTGGAGGGGTTGCCTTGGAGGACGTTTGGGATCATGGAATGGTTTGGGTTGGAAGGGACCTTTAAAGGTCATCTAGCCCAACCCCCCTGCAGGCAGCAGGGACATCTGCAACCAGAGCAGGCTGCTCAGAGCCCCATCAGGTTTGACCTTGAATGGTCTCCATAGATGGAGCCTCCACCACATCCCCGGGCAGGCTGTGCCAGTGTCTCACCACCTGAGCTTCCTCCTGAGGTCCAACCTAACTCTGCCCTGCTCCAGTTGCAAACCATTGCCTCTCATCCTATCTCCACAGGCCCTTCTAAACAGCCCCTCCCAAGCCTTCCTTTAGCTCCCCTTCAGGCACTGCAATGCAGCTCTAAGGTCTCCCTGGAGCCACCTGCACTTGGTCCATGAGAGGAGACGCAGCTGACGTGGCTCAGATGTTAGCTGGAGCAAGCAGCGGCAGAGGGATGCTGGGCACAGAAGAGGCAGCAGCCTCAGTTGCCCCAGAACCCTTTGCCAGGGCTGGAGGGAGGATGAGTGGGATGAAGAAGAAGAGAAGAGATGCTTACTTCATGGCTCAGACACGCATAAAGTGGCTGCTGTCGGCGCCCCGGGGCGGTTCGGACGAGAGGGGGTTGGTCGGTGGAGTCGGGGAGGCTGGGGAGGTGGGAGGGCTTGGGGTAGCACATTGAGCTGGAAACAAGAAATGGGAGAAGGGCATGAAGGGGAGAAGCTGCTGGAGCAGCGAGGGCAAGGAGGTGACCCAGCAGAGGTTAGAGGAGAGGAGGAAATGAAGAGGAAGGGAGGGAAGGAGGGAGGAAGCAAGCGGGGTCAGGACAAGCAGCCAGAGCGGCGCCTGGCAGCACGGCACACGTGAGCTGCCCGCAGGGCTCCTCATGGACAAGGCTCCACATGCCACCACCCTCACCTGGGCACAGTGTGCCACCCTGCAGCCTCACCAGTGCTTCTGACCTGGTGCTGAACCTCCTACCCGGCCAAAGTGCCTGCTCCAGCCCACAGAGCCACAGGGGAAGGTAGCCCTGGGCAGCACAGGTGAGACTGGCATCACCAGGCTGGCTGTGCCACCACACAGGGATGCCCTGCCCCAGGCCTTGGCACTCCTGCCCATATCCTAGAGCCACATAGCTGTTTTGGTTGGCAAAGCCCTTCAAGCTCACCTGCTCTGACCACTCTCCAAGGCTGAGGCTAAACTGTGGCCCTCAGTACCACAGCTCTGCCTCTTGGAAACCCTCCAGGGGATGGGGATTCAACCACCTCCCTGGGCAGCCTGTGCCAGCCTTTGAGAACCCTTTCAGCAAAGAAGTTTCTTCTCATGTCCAACCTAAGCCTCCCCTGCTGCAACCTGAGGCCATTTCCTCTTGCTCTATCACTTGAGATTTGAGAAGAGCCCAAGCCCCACCTGGCTCCCAGCTTCCTGCAGGGAGTTGCAGAGCCCCAAAAGGCCTCCCCTCAGCCTCCTTTCCTCCAGGCTGAACACCCCCAGCTCCCTCAGCTGCTCCTCCCCAGTCCTGTTCTCCACCACCCTCCTCTGGACCTTCTCCAGCTCCTCAATGTCTATCTTGGGGTGAGCATGCCCAAGCTGAGTCCTCCCCAGCCTAAACCTCCCCTGTGGCAACCTGAGGCCCCTTCCTCTTGTCCTCTGGCTTGTTCCTTGGGAGCAGAGCCCAACCCCCACCTGGCTCCAGCCTCCTTTCAAGGAGCTGTAGACAGCAAGGAGGACCCCACCACCCTCCCCATCTCCAGCCTACACATCCCCAGCTCCCTCAGCTGCTCCTCCCCAGTCCTGTTCTCCACCACCCTCCTCTGGACCTTCTCCAGCTCCTCAATGTCCTTCTTGGGGTGATGATGCCAAAGCTGAGCCCAGAGCTCGAGGTGTGGCCTCACCAGTGCCAAGCACAGAGGGACAATCACTTCCCTGCTCCCATTGGCCACATCATAGCTGACCCAGGCCAGGATGCAGATGGTCTTCTTGGCCAACCCTAGCTCATCTTCAAGCAGTTGGCACCCAGCACCCACAGGTCTTGTTCTGCTGGGCAAGTTTCCAGCCAAGCTTTCATGAGGTTGTTGTGACCCAAGTGCAGGACCCAGCCCTTGGTCTCGTTGAACCTCATCTCATTGCCCTCTCCTACTGATCCAGCCCACCCAGGCCCCTCTGCAGAGCCTCCTACCCTCCAGCAGATGCACACAGCCACCCAACTTGATGCCATCTGGGCACTGACCGAGGTTGCCTGGATGCCCTCGGCCAGATCAGTGACGAAGGCATTAAAGAGAACACTTCCTGCTGCTCCTGCTGCTCCTGCTGCTCCTGCTGCCTGTCCATCCACCAGCCAGGCCTGCACCCAACCTGCCCACCTGGTGTTCCCCTGTGCCATCTTGCTTCTGGGATGCACCCCTCTGTGCCCCCCTGCCCCGCGCCTTACCCGAGAGCATGCGGCCGCGGCGCGAGGCCTCTGCGGCCAGGGCGCAGGAGATCTCGATCCTCTTCTCCTGCTCCTGCAGCTGGCTCTCGGGGTCCTGGGGGGTGTCCACCTCCCCCTCACCCAGGGGGACAACGTTCTGCAGGCTGCACACAGCACCCAACATCAGCACCCCTGCAGGATCCCAGAGGGCTGCAGGGCGGTGGGGTGCGGCCCCGGGGCAGGGGGCACAGCAGCCTCACCTGGATTTGGCAATGAGGGTCTTGATCCTTTCCACCTTCTTCTGCTTCTCCTTCATCTCCTCGGGGCTGAGTGGGGTATCAGGCTCCAGCTCCACGTAACGCTCAGGGATGAGGACCTTGTCTGGTGTGGAGAGCTGGGCACAGCATCCAGGGCTGAGCTGAGCAGCAGAGCTGGGCACCCATCCCCACACCAGCACCCACCCACCCCACTGCCCCTCCAGCTGCCAGCACCCTGGCTGGGCACAACCACTGGCTCCGGGATGCTGAGTGACGCCAGAGGAGGGATCAGACCTTCGGGAGCAGAGGGAGGGATGCCCCCGGGCCAGTCTCAGAGCCCATTCTCACCTCCTTGCTGATGTCCACATCGTAGTGCTGAGGCTCCAGCTCCATCTTCCGCAGCCGAGCGATCTCCTCCTGGGGCGTCTCATACACCCTGCCAGGCTCCTCCGAGCGCAGAGCTGCCTCCAGGTCCGAGATGTCCACCTCGTGGATGCTGCGGTGCCGCCGCACCTGCGAGGGACCCCAGCCCTGCTGAGCCCCCCTGCGATGGGGCATCATGCCCTGCCCCACACCCACCCCTGCCCCAGCTCCTGGGGGGCCCTTTGCCCTCTCAGCAACCCCAGGAGCTGCTCCCAATGGTCCCCTTTGCCCTCTCATCAACCCCAGGAGCTGCTCCCAATGTCCCCTTTGCCCTCCCAGCAACCCCAGGAGCTGCTCTCAATGTCCCCTTTGCCCTCTCAGCAACCCCAGGAGCTGCTCCCAATGTCCCCTTTGCCCTCCCAGCAACCCCAGGAGCTGCTTCCAATGTCCCCTTTGCCCTCCCAGGAACCCCAGGAGCTGCTCCAAATGTCCCCTTTGCCCTCTCAGCAACCCCAGGAGCTCCCAATGTCTCCTTTGCCCTCCCAGGACCTCCCAGTGTCCCTTTTGCTCTCCAAGGAACTTCAGGCAGCCTCCAAAGCAAAGTGCAGCTTGTGCCCAGCCCCACAGCTGGTGCAGGGACTCACCACCTTGTAGGAGGTGGGTGCCTTGGTGCCAGGGGTGTCAGGCTGCTGGCTGCTGGGGAGCTGCTGGCTGCTGGGGAGCTGCAGGCTGCGTCGCTTCTCCTTCATGGAGCTGCTCTGGTGCCGTTTCATGCGGTCGATCTGCTCCTCCACACTCATCTTCACCTTCGTCTCGTTGGCAAACACAGCACTCTTTGGTCTCTCCTGAGGAGAATCCAGCCCCATGGTCACAGACCCCTCACCCAGTGCCACAAGCTTCTGCTCAGCCTGCTGCTGGGCTGGGGGCAAGGTGCCAAAATAGCCCAGAGAGGTGGGTGCTGAGCTGTGGAACCACCTATGGAGAGGATCTGCTGTGTGCTGCCTGACTTTGCTAGCCCAGCCCCATAGAGTCACAGAATCAGGCAGGTTGGAAGAGACCTTCAAGCACATCCAGCCCAACCTAGCACCCAGCCCTGCCCAACCAACCAGACCATGGCACTAAGTGCCCCAGCCAGGCTTGGCTTCAACACCTCCAGGCACAGCCACTCCACCACCTCCCTGGGCAGCCCATTCCAATGCCAATCACTCTCTCTGCCAACAACTTCCTCCTAACATCCAGCCTGACCCTGCCCTGGCACAGCTTGAGGCTGTGTCCTCTTCTTCTGTCCCTGGTTGCCTGGCAGCAGAGCCCAACCCCACCTGGCTACAGCCTCCCTGCAGGCAGCTGCAGACAGCAATGAGCTCTGCCCTGAGCCTCCTCTGCTGCAGGCTGCACACCCCCAGCTCCCTCAGCCTCTCCTCACAGGGCTGTGCTCCAGGCCCCTCCCCAGCCTTGCTGCCCTTCTCCAAACACCTTCCAGCACCTCAACATCTCTCTTCAATTCAGAGCCCAGAACTCAGGTGTGGCCTGAGCAGTGCTGAGCACAGGGGCAGAAGAACCTCCCTTGTCCTGCTGGCCTCAGTTCCTGATCCATCATCCCAGTCCCCTGACATGGGCTCAGGTTACACCAGGGCAGGTTTAGGTTGAACCCAAGGAACAATTTCTCCCCCACAAAGATTGTCAAGGCCTGGAGCCAGCTGCCCAGAGCAGTGGTGGAGTCCCCATCCTTGAAGGGGTTTCAAAGCTATGGAGATGTGGTGCTGAGGGTCATGGTTCAGTGGTGCCCTGGCAGTGTTGGGGTAATCATAGAAGCATGGAACTGTTCTGGTTGGCAAAGCTCTCTGACATCATCCAGCCCAACCATCAACCCAACACCACCATGGCTACTGAACCATGTCCCCAAGAGCCATGTCCTCAGGCACCTCCAGGGACAGAGGCTCCACCAGCTCCCTGTGCCAATCCCTGACCACTCCTGCAGCCAAGAAATTTTCCTGAGAATCCAACCTAACCCTCCCCTGGCACAATTCCAGGCCATTATGGTTGGACTCCATGATCTTTAAGGTCTCTTCCAACCAAACCCAGCTGGTGACCCCATGCCCCAAGCCCTACCCGAGAGCTGAGCCCGTTGGCCACGCCGTTGGTGCTCCTCCTTGGCACGCCAGCTGTGGGCACCGCTTCCTCCTCTGCTGGAGACTTGGTCCTGGGGGGAACGATGCCCACTGTGGAACAAACCAAAGCACCAGGCTGAAGCTTCCTGGGGAACCAAGGGCAGGGTGCCAGCACGAGGCTGGGTGCCCCTGGCAGGGCATCTGCTGGTCCTGGTGCCATACCCTTGTTGAGAGCTGCCTGCTTCTCTGCCTCCTGCTCCTGCCGGCTCAGTGGGAGCCCCTCGGGTGGGGGTCCAGGGAGGGCTGCTCGCTGAGCCTCTTTCTTGCTCTGCTCAAAGCTGGGCTTAGGCTGTGGGAGGGAAGCAGGTTCCTGGTGAGTCCCTGCTCTACCTGGGGCCAGACCTGCTGCTCTCCACAGCCATGGGGTGACAGAGGTCCTGCAGACACACAGACACCAGCCAGGAGGTCCCAGTGCACCCCAGATGTGTGGGGAGAGGGCCTGGCAGAGCTCTGCTCTCCTCACCTCTGACCCATTGAGGCTGAGCAGCCATGGCTGTGCCTGCAGGACAGGCTCCTGCGTGGGCAAAGCTTCCTGGAGTGGTGACAATCCTGCCATGGCTCAGAGATGGCACCCAGGAGCCCCAGGATGGGGGACACCCTGGCTCTGTGCTGACATCCAGCAAGATCCTGTGCCCTCAGGTGCCATGGGACAGGCACCAGGCAGCAGCAGAGACTGAGCAAAGGGCCACTGTTGGGATCCTTTTCCTCTGGTATCCCATGGGAAAGGCCTGCCCAGAGCCAGGGCAGTGGTGCTGGTGTGATAGAGGGGTACAGCAATGGCTCAAGGAGCCCAGCATGCCCCCCTCAAGCCTCCATGGATGCTGGCCCATGGGGTGGCAGCATGCACACAGCCACCACTGTGCCACCCCACAGCCCTCACACTGGGCTCTCTAACCCCTGCCCACTCCACACAGATGATGTTTTTGGGGTGCCAGCTCCCACATGCACACATCCTGACCACCCCCAGCTGCAGGGATGCTTGTCCAAAGCTGGCCCCTTCCCCCAGCAGGATCATGGCAGAGGCATTACCTGGAATTCCCAAATCCCTGTTTGCCCTGGGTGGGCAGAACTTGGCTGGGGGGAGGGGAGGGTCACCCTCATGGGCAGAGGTTGCCAGGACAAGCAGTGCCACAGAAGGACAGCAAGAGAGAGGAGGGCAGAGGAAAGCAGAAGGGTCAATGCCAGGGGTGTGGGGGGGCTGCAGCAGGTTTGGGGTCTGCCCAGGAGGAGCCTGAGTGAGTGCAGTAGGTGCTGTGTGTGCTGCAGGGACCTGGCCAAGGCTGCCAGTGGGGCACTGCCCACTGCAGAGGGCAATAGGCAGTGGTCAGGAACAAGGCTGCCAGTGGGGCACTGCCCACTGCAGAGGGCAATAGGCAGTGGTCAGGGCCAAGGCTGCCAGTGGGGCACTGCCCGTTGCAGAGGGCAACAGGCAGTGGTCAGGGCCAAGGCTGCCAGTGGGGCACTGCCCGTTGCAGAGGGCAATAGGCAGTGGTCAGGAACAAGGCCGCCAGTGGGGCACTGCCCGTTGCAGAGGGCAATAGGCAGTGGTCAGGGTCAGGGTGGTCAGGAACAAGGCTGCCAGTGGGGCACTGCCTGTTGTAGAGGGCAAAAGGCAGTGGTCAGGAACAAGGCTGCCAGTGGGGCACTGCCCATTGTAGAGGGCAAAAGGCAGTGGTCAGGAACAAGGCTGCCAGTGGGGCACTGCCCGTTGCAGAGGGCAATAGGCAGTGGTCAGGGGCAAGGCTGCCAGTGGGGCACTGCCCGTTGCAGAGGCAGGCACCACCCTCACGCTGCCGTGCCCAAGCTGAGTGCCTCCTGTGCGCTGCCCCTGTCGCCCCTAGCAGGGTGGGCAGCTCCATCACCTGCCTCACGCCGAGCCCTGCCAGCTGCTCTCTGGAGGGAGGGGAGGAAGAGGAGGGGGCTGCCTGCTGCTGCTCTGGAGAGTTTCTGTACCTGTCCCCTCTTCGCCTCGCTGCCTTGCTGCCAGGAGGGGGAGGTGGGGTACGGCCAGGGCCGGCTCTCGCCGGGCAGCGGAGGAACGGTCGGAGGAGGCTCCAGGGGAACGTAGGACTTGGGGAGGGGAGGTCGAGGCGGACCTGGTTCCTGGGGTGGAGAGGAGCATGAGGCATGAGAGCAGAGACACTGAGAGCCAGGAGGAAGAGAGAGTTAGAGAAAAGACTGAGGCGACACAGGGTGGAGGAAGCGTTGAGCCAAGGGAGGGAGGAGGGGGAGCTGCTGGCCGCCTCTCCCCGGGGCTCTGAGGTCTCCACGTCCCCACGCAGAAGGGGACAGTGCTGCCCACCACCAGCTGCAGCACCTCCCCAGGACAGCAAGGTGAGGCAGGGCTTGGGAGCTGCCCAAGAGAGAGGCTTCCCGAGCTTGAGGTTGGCAGTTCCCCAGGAGATGCTGGCATCACCTCTGTGCAGCCAGGTGGGCTTGGGGATGTCCCCAGATTCCACCTGGGGACTTCACATGGATGAAGGTGGGGCCAGCACTGCGGGACCCTGAGAGAGGGCAGTGAGAGGTGGCAGCAGATGCTGGTCCTGAAGCCAAAGGCTGGACCTGAGCAATTCTCAGCCTTCAGGACTTCTTGGTGCAGGAGCCCAAAGGCTGCAGAGCCCTGCGAGGATCACGCACCTCGATGTCACCAGGGGACACCACGGGCCATGCATGTGGCCAAAAGTGTCCCCAGGCAGAGCCACGATGAAGTCCAGCCACGTTCTGTGCCTGCTGCCCACTCATCCCCCTGAGAACGAGGGCTCAGGACACGCTGTGAGCTAGGCTGGGGGCACCACAGTGGCAAAGGGCTCCCTGGGGACCCTTCAGAGCACTCACCTCAGCAGGTCCTGGCTTGGTGGGTGAGCCCTGGGAGCCAGAGACGAGGGAGAAGGGGCTGAGGGGGCTGGTGAGACTGGCTGAGCTCAGGGGGCTGGCAGGGCTGTTGGAGCTGAAGGTCCCCGAGGGGCCGATGGCCACTGTGGAGAAGAGCAGGAAGGAAGATGTGCACCAGGGCACCTCCTGCCCAAGAGGGTGGCACTAGGGATGTGCCAAGTCATGGCACCATGAGGTTTGTGCTGTGCCAGGACAGGGATGGAGCCTGCTGACCTCTGTGCTTGGCAGTGTCGGTGCCACGGGAGGGGTTGTTCTTCCTCAGCCCTTCCATCACGTCCTGGATCCTCCAGATCTCCTTCTGGATCTGCCTGTTGAGCATCTCGTTCTGCAGGGCAGGAAATCATGGAGTGGTTGGAAGGAACTCCCCCCCACACACACACACCTGCACAGGGATAGCAAGGGGGACCCTTGGGGATGGCAGGGGAGGGTCCGTGGGGTCCCACTCACCTGGATGTCCAGGTTCAGTTGCTCCCAGAGGTCGTCGTGCAGGGCAGACACTTCGCTCTCCAGGCTCTCATACTCAGCAGTGCTGTTGGACAAGGCCTGGGGAGGGGAAAGGTGGGGGTGGGTTAGGGGAGGGGGGGCTTTGGTGGATTTCTTCCCCCCAGAATTCAACCAAGGGACCAGCCAGGACAGCACAAGGATGCTGCACCCAACACAGCTCACCCCAGGGCACGAAGGGGGCGGCAGCAGCGGGGGTCAAAGCTTCAGGGAGCCAAAAGCAGGAGCTGAGATGGCTCCAGGTACGTGTGCCAGCTTGGCACCCTGAGGGTTAATTTGCTTTGTGCCCAGTGAAGGACTTTGGCTTCTCTGAGTCCTCAGTCAGCTGTGGGGATTTCCCTGCTGGTGTTTTTCCCCCCATGGTGGTGGGGATGGTGCCAGGGGCAGGAGCTGTTACCGTGCTGGCCTGCGACAGCTCCACGCGGATGTTGATGAGCTGGTTCTGGAGAGACTCCTTCTTGTGCAGCAGCTTCTCTGGGTAAGCAGGTTGGCTCCCAAACATCTCCAGCTCCTGGTGTGTCCCCATCAGTGCACTCTCCAGGCTCTCCTGGAGGGAACAGGATGGGAATTCAGCCATACAGGAGCTCCACACCCTCTCTTTAACAGGTCACCCACACACAAGGACTGAGTCACAGCCAGGGCATCCCTCCCAGCTCAGAAACGTCCTCACTGAGCTATCCCCAAGAGAGCTTCCTCACCACAAGGTGCTGCCTGAGCATGGCCATCACTGTGCAGCCAGGTTCCCCCTCAGATGGCCACTTGAGCTGCTCACCACCTACCTTCTCTGCCCGGAGCTGCTGCACCAGCCTCTCCTGCTCCCTCAGCACCTTGTTCTGCTCACAGAGCTTCCCCAGCAGCTTCTGGCCCCGGGAGGCAAAAAGAAAGGGAGGAGAGGATGAGAGTCCAGCAGTGGGGACTGCAGGGTTCTCCTGTGCTCAACCAGGAGAGGCAGGATGGACCTGAGCCATGGCCCACAGGGTTGGTTTGATGGGACAATGCATGGTCCTGGGGAGGGTTTCCAGCCCACTCCTCTCATCGCAGGGACCTCGACCCCAGCTAGGGCGAGAGTGGCCAGATCTGGATGTGGGGCAAGACCAAGCAGCTCAGATCTGTGGAGGATTCAGTCCCTGGGAGCCAGCATCGGGTCCCATTCCAGCTGGGTAGGAGCACTCAGCGTGGGTCTCTCCTTGGGGGCTGCAGGGACACCAGCGTGGGGCAGGGAGGGGACAGCCAGGGTGGACTTTTGCTCTTACGTCAGTGTCCTGCTCGCTTATCTTGTAGGTGTGCAGCGTCTCCCTGTAGGCCTCTGGGAAGGGAGTCACCTGCAAGCAGAGCCTGGGGTGAGCCCAGCTCCAGCAGCCCCTGGGGAAGGTGAGGCAGTTCCCAACACCTTTTCCCCATCCCTTCAAACATAGAATCAAGCAGGTTGGAAGAGACCTTCAAGCTCAGCCAGCCCAACCTAGCACCCAGCCCTGGCCAAGCAACCAGACCATGGCACTGCAGGCTGCACACCCCCAGCTCCCTCAGCCTCTCCTCACAGGGCTGTGCTCCAGGCCCCTCCCCAGCCTTGCTGCCCTTCTCCAAACACCTTCCAGCACCTCAGCATCTCTCTTCAATTCAGGAGCCCAGAACTGGACATAGCACTCCAGGTGTGGCCTGAGCAGTGCTGAGCAGAGGGGCAGAAGAACCTCCCTTGTCCTGCTGCCCACACTGCTCCTGAGCCAGCCCAGGATGCCATTGGCTCTGCTGCCCACCTGGGTACACTTCTGCCTCCTCTTCAGCTCCTCTCTCCCAGCACCCCCAGCTCCCTCTCTGCCTGGCTGCTCTCAGCCACTCTGTCCCCAGCCTGTAGTGCTGCTTGGGGTTGTTGTGGCCAAAGTGCAGAACCCTGCCCTTGGCCTTCTTCAGTCTCATCCCATTGGCCTCTGCCCACCCATCCAGCCTGGCCAGGTCCCTCTGCAGGGCTCTGCTACCCTCCAACAGCTCCACAGCTGCTCCTAGCTTGGTGCCATCTGCAAACTTCCTGATGCTGGACTCAATCCCCTGCTCCAGATCATCAATAAAGATATTGAACAGGCCTGTGCCCAGCACTGATCCCTGGGGCACACCACTGGTGCCAGCTGCCAGCTGGATGTGGCACCATTCACCACCACTCTCTGGGCCCAGCTCTCCAGCCAGTTCTTGATCCATATCAGAGGGAATGGGGACAGAGAGGCCAGAGCTGAGTATCCAGAGGTGATGGATGGCTGCTGCTGGCAGATGCTGCAGGTGAGGTGGGATCATAGAATCCCAGGCTGGACTGGACTGGAGGGGCCCTGTAAAGCTCATCTATTCCAACCCCCTGCAGTCAGCAGGGACACAGAGTCACAGAATGCCTTACATTGGAAGGGACCCTTAAAGGTCATCTTGTCCACCTCCCCTGCAGTCAGCAGGGACATCTTCAGAGCAGGTTGCTCAGGGCTCCATTAAATTCGACCATGAATGTCTCCTGGGATGTGGCCTCCATCACCTCTCTGGGCAACCTGTCCCAGTATCTCACCACCTTAATCATCCCCAACCAGAGCAGGCTGCTCAGAGCCCCAAACAACCTGACCTGCCATGGTGCCAGGGATGGGCACCTCTCATCTCTCTGGACAGCCCTGTGCCAGGGTCTCACCACCTTCACTGTCAAATGTTTCCTCTTTATCTGTAGTCTAAACCTCCCTTCTCTTAGCTTTAAATCCCAGGTTGATGCTGGAGCTCCCACCCTGGCCATGCCTGGTGGCTCAGATGAAGACACAAACCACCTCCCTCACTCCCTGCTGCCCACCAGCTGGCTGAGCCCTGGGAAGGAGCCAGGGACAAGCTCTCCACGGGAGCTGAGTTGAAGAGATGATGCCTGGTGAATCATTAACTGCCCTGCAGGTAGCTGCCACCATTTCTCAGGCAGGGACACAAAGGCAGGAGGCTGAAGCTGCAATTCCACTTAGCAGAGTGGAAACACCTATAAATCAGGAGCTGCAGCAGGGCCTGTTTACCATCCTGGCTTCTCTGTGAGTCATTTTCCTTTCCTGGAAATCTAAATTACTAATGGGACCTCCACCAATTAAATGCCTCCAAGAGCTTGAGATGAAAGGAATGGAGATAGAAAGCAGGGGATCATTATTGCTAGAAAGTAAGATGCTGCTTTACAGCCATTTAAAACTCCAGGATGATGCAAACAGACCCAAACCTGGAGGCAGAACCTGGTGGATGGGGATGCTGCTGCCTCCAGACAGGAAGCTCAGCCAGGAGAGCATCTCAGCAGCTTCAGTTTCTCCCTCCAGCACATCCCTGCTTCCCACACATGCACAGCAAAGGCAAACAGGCACCTTCCCCTCGATGAAAAACCCCAGAGATCATCCAGCCACTGGATGCTGATGAGGCCCCACGACCTCTTTGCAGCCCACAGTGACCTAGAGACGCTTTCCCAGGTCCTTTCTGCACAGCCCAACGTCAGCCTGATGCTTTTACAACCCTCTTTGAGCTGGGAAACAGGAGGAGTCAGGGCATCAGGGGGGGTTAGAAGGTGTTTCCTCTCCCTGTTCCAGCTTTGGTTGAGGAGCCTGGGGCTAGATTCCTGTCCACAGCCCACTCCTTGCCTCCATCAACAGACGACAGCAAACCGAGGGCGAGCGAAACAACTGAGCCCAGCCCCAAAGCAAGGGTGAGAGGATGAGGACAGCCCCGTCCCCACCTCGTGCTCTCCCAGCACAAGGATTTGCCAGGTTTGAATGGCTCATGGATGGATTAGCAAAGCCTGGGATGGACTAGCAGGCCCCCCGAGAGCGAGATGTGCCAGAGCCACATGGATGCTGCTGGAGTCTGCGTGAGTGGAAATGACAGGAGGTGACCTCGGGATGGAGCAGGGGGGCGGCTGGCACGGCTGCCATGCACGGCCCCCTTGGTGGCCCGTGGCTTACTTGCATGTAGAGCTGAGCCCTAGGGGAGGAGGTCTCCACCATCCTGTTGACCATACTGATCAGGGTTTCGCTCTCACTCATCTGCAGCAGACAGAGAAGGAAAGTTCAGCAGTCAGGAGATGCCCTGGCGGTGCCCAGGGTGCTGTCGGAGCAGCGAGGAAGATCAGCCCAGGAGCTCTCAGGGCACTGGGCTGCAAGATGCCACCTCCAAGAGATGTCCCAGGGGCTTAAGTCACATCAGGATGGCAGCCCTGGGCTGCTGCTGCTCTGTTTTGTTCACTCAAGAGTGGTCTGGGCTGGTTGGATGCCCTGAAAATGTTGTTGAGGGGAAAACAGAGACAAACCCAAAGCAGCTCTGAGCTGTGGACACAGATAGGAGCTGGCACAGAGACCCCCAGGGCTGCAGTGCACAGTGTGGTCCCAGCAGACAGACAGACAGACCAACCCTGCTCCTCATGCTGACAAACAGCTCAGTGCCCTGCCCTCACAGCACAGCTGCGACTGGGATGGCCCCGCTGGAGGCTCGGCTGAGCTCCAGGCACAGGGGAAGGGGACTGAAGTCTGGGGTTGGGGACAGCAGTGTCCCCCTCCTCTAGCCCAGTGGCCTGGAGCCAGGTGGCAATGGGATGCTCCTGTGGAGATGGCTCTGCAGAATCACTGAGCAGTTTAAACAAGAAGAGACCTTCGAGATCATCCAGTCCAGCCCTTGACTGCCAGGTCACCCATGGCCCTCAGCACCACAGATCCAAGGCTTGGAAACCCCTCCAGGGATGGGGACTCCACCACTGCCCTGGGCAGCCTGGAACAGGGCTTGACAACTCTTTTGAGCAAGAAATTAATCCTTGTGTCCAACCTAAACCTCCTCTGGTGGGAACCTGAGGTCACTTTCTCTTGTTCTATGGCTTGTTCCTTGGGAGAGGAGAACAACCACCTCCTCTGAGGCAGTTGCAGAGCCAGGTGGGCTCCCCTCAGCCTCCTTTTCTCCAGGCTGAACAGCCCTCACCAGACTTGTTCTTTAGACCTCATTGTGGCCATGCTGCCAGGTAAGGATGTGATGATGCTCAGCTCACCTGAACCTCCCCAAAGTCATCACTGCCCTGAGGCTTGCCACACTCCACCCAGCTCTGTCCAGAGGGGCAGGACAAGATCCATCCATACCCCTGCAGCCTGAAGGCTTTTGCTGCTCTTTGAGGCATGCAGCCAGCTGTGGCCACAGGGTCCCTCAGTGCTGCAGGATGGAGCTGCTCAAACCAGCAGCACCAAAGCTGCAGGAGCCCACAGCACCTCGTGCTCCACAGCCAGGACCTTCAAGATCCAAAGGGTGAGAGCTACTTAAGCACAAAGCAGGGATCAAACCCCACCTTGGGGCAGCTCAGCAAGGTGAGATGCTGCTGAGGGAGCCATTCCTGCATCTGGGATGAGCAAGGAGAGAGAAAACAAAGCAGGGAGCTGTTTGAAAAGAGCCACTTGACAGCGTCACTCCCAATTAGTCTCCCTGGAGGTCAGCAGGAGAGGAGAAGCAGGAGGAGGAGGAGATGCAAAGCCTTTTTAGGGAGTGTTTTAAAGAGCCTGGGAGAGGCAGCACTGCTGCCCAGGGCTGTGAAATAACCCAGAGAGCTTTTATTGCAGAGAGAGTTCCTGCCTGGCCCTGGCTCTGCTCCAAGGCAGACACAGATCCTGGCGATTGCTGCACCGATGGAGATCTGCAGACTAATGAGATTGTCTCTGGAGCAGCTCCCCCAGTGCAAGCCTGGAGTTGGCTGGCAAGAGCCTGGGCTGCAGCACTGCCCGACAGCTCCTGGCCCTGGCTTTTGCTTCAGCCAGTGCCTGCAGTCCTCACCCCACCAGTTCTGTGCTTCCCTACCGGGCAGACTGTGCCCACCCTGCTCCTGGGGTGAGGTCAGGTCACAGCTGTCAGGCAAACGCCTCCTGACTGCACAAATCTGAGAGCTGCTGCTTTGGCATCGGTGCTGTGGGTGCCTCAGAGTGGAGGGCATCAGGAGGGACCTCCAGAGATGGAGTGCAGCCCCCCCCACCTCGCCAAAGCAAGGCCACCTAGGGTAGGCCATGCCCACCCTGCACCACCTTCGAGGAGGAACAGGGCCAGCACTTCACCAAAGCCACCTTGGACCCACCCAGCTCCACACAGGGCACCAGCTCTGGGGACCCCCACAACAGCCTGGCTCACCCCAATGCCAGAGGGCAGTGCTGGGTGTGGAGGGCTCATGCCAGCCAGCATGGCCACACCAGCACCACGCACCAATGTCCCACACCAAGCTGGGGAGGGGTTCTTGAGCCAGCTGCACCCTCTGCAACCCAGGAGCCAAACACATGGGAAGCTGCCCTCTGCCCCCCCAGACCTCCCTCTCCCTCAACATCTCCAGCACACCACACAGAAGGCACTGTTGGGGGGAGGGGGTTAGGAGGAGGATATTTCTGCCAAGCAATGAGCAATCCTCTGGAGGGGAAGGATGGAAGAAGCAAACTAAAGCCAAGGTGGTGCTGCTTGAATGCCAAGAAGGGTGAGGATGGAGGTGAGGGGGCGAGATGCTGCGCTGGGAGGGGACAGGGCAGAGGAGGGAGGTAAGCAGCATGAGGCTTGCAGCCAGCTCTGCCTACCTGCTGGTCCAAATACTCTAGGTTTCTTTGCAACTGAAGGTCTAAAAGTTCATCCTACCAGGAGCCAGCAGGCACACGGCAAGAAACGAACACAGAACAGATAAAAGAAGAAGCAAAGCGGTTAGGTGGAGCCTACCAACAAGGTGGAGACCTCTCGGCCCGAGCAAAGGAGGCACCACCCTGGCACAGAGCCCGGAGAGCCACCAGGGCCATGCCCTGCGGGTGGATGGATCTTGCTGTCTCCTCCCAGCTCTCCCAGTGCCTCCCCCGAGAGGTGTCGCAGCTCTTTTCCCTGCGTCTCTGGCTGGCGAGGATGGATGGAGCATGGGTGGCTTATGGCAACTTGAGCTTCTTCCTCCTCCTCTGGTGGCTGGGCCTGCCCCACCGTTTGGGGGTCCATGCTATGTTGTGGGGGGGCCCTGCCAGCTCCAGCCCTTCAGCGTTCCGAGGGGCAACAAGGCAGGAAGAAGCAGCAGCTGTAGCCAGAAGTGAGGAAGCAAGAGCAGGAGCGGTGCCAGGGTGTGTGCCAGCCCCAGCCGGGGATCACCCTGGGGGTGATGAGCCTGGCTCAGCGTCGCAGGGCGTATGGGGGGGGTCCGAGGGTGTCTGACTGCTCCCACAACCTGGGGGCTGCAGGGCAAGGACCGAGGGCCTTTCCACAAGGATTTCCTTTGAGTACAGCAGGGAGGGACCAGAAACACCAGAGAAAGGACTCTGCCTCAGCTCCAACCCACAGAGCTGCCCCTGGAGCAGAGCAGTTGGGGCATCTGCTCCTTGGGCACGGAGCCCACCTGCCCTGGGTGCCCAGAGCAGCAGGACTGAGCCCCCCAGAGCCAGCAGCATACCTACCATTTTGTCATGGACGGTGGGAGATGCTGGGTAGGGGTAGGAGTACATCCCCGCTGGCACTGGCCGTCTGTCCCCCAGGTAGTCATACTGAGGAGAGAGGAGACCCCCACCCCAAACCCAGAGACACATCAGGGGGTGCAGGAGGCCAGAAAGCACAGGCAAAGGTAGACCTCAGTGCCACGGCCTCGCTTTGGGGCACACAGCAGAGAGATGGGGACACCAGAGCTCACTGCTTAGGAGCACATTGCTCATGGGGCCCTTGAGCACCCCAGCCCAGAACTGCTGAGGTTGGAAGAGACCTCTGAGCCCATCTAGTCCAAATCCCATCCCACTCCACCCCATCCCATTGACTCATTGAACTGTTGAGGCTGAAAGAGGCATCTGAGACTATCTGGACCAACTCCATCCCATCAAACCACAGAGGTCTCTTCCAACCTCAATAGTTCTCTGGTTTGATGGGAGTGGAGTTGGACTTGATGGGCTTAGAGGTCTGTTCCACTGCAACAGTTCTGAGCCCATCTAGTCCAACCCCATCCATCAAACCAGAGAACTGCTGAGGCTGGAAGAGCCCTCTGAGCCCATCTAGTCCAACCCCATCCCATCCAACCATTGAGCTGTTGAGGCTGGAAGAGCCCTCTGAGCCCATCTTGTCCAATCTCATCCCTATCCATCAAACTAGAACAGCTGAGGCTGAAAGAGCCCTCTGAGCCCATCTAGTCCAATCCCATCCCCATCACATCTAACCATAGAACTGTTGAGGTTGGAAGAGACCTCTGAGATCATTTAGTCCAACCCCATCCCATCAAACCATGGAGGTCTCTTCCAACCCCAACAGTTCCGAGCCCATTCAGTCCAACCCCATCCCATCAAACCAGACAACTGCTGAGGCTGCAGAGAACTGCTGAGGCTGGAAGAGGCTTCTGAGCCCATCTAGTCCAACCCCAACCCCATTCCATCAAACCAGAGAACAGCTGAGGCTGGAAGAGACCTCTGAGCCCATCTGGTCCAACCCCATCCTGTCAAACCAGGGAACTGCTGAGGTTGGAAGAGACCTCTGGGCACATGTAGTCCAACCCTATCTCCATCCCATCAAACCAGAGAACTGCTGAGGCTGGAAGAGGCTTCTGAGCCCATCTAGTCCAACCCCAACCCCATTCCATCAAACCAGAGAACAGCTGACGCTGGAAGAGACCTCTGAGCCCATCTAGTCCAACCCCATCCCGTCAAACCAGGGAACTGCTGAGGTTGGAAGAGACCTCTGAACCCATCTAGTCCAACTCTATCTCCATCCCATCAAACCAGAGAACTGCTGAGTCTGGAAGAGCCCTCTGAGCCCACCTAGTCCAACCCCATCTCATCCAACCAGAGAACTGCTGAGGTTGGAAGAGACCTCTGAGATCATTTAGTCCAACCCCATCCCATCAAACCAGACAACTGCTGAGGCTGCAAGCGACCTCTGAGCCCATCTAGTCCAACTCTATCTCCATCCCATCAAACCAGAGAACTGCTGAGTCTGGAAGAGCCCTCTGAGCCCACCTAGTCCAACCCCATCTCATCCAACCAGAGAACTGCTGAGGTTGGAAGAGACCTCTGAGATCATTTAGTCCAACCCCATCCCATCAAACCATGGAGGTCTCTTCCAACCCCAACAGTTCCGAGCCCATTCAGTCCAACCCCATCCCATCAAACCAGACAACTGCTGAGGCTGCAAGAGACCTCTGAGCCCATCTAGTCCAACCCTATCCCATCCCTCCAGGCTCACAGCAAGCCAGGAGGAGCAGCCAGGAGGCAACAACCACAACCTGGGCAGCCTTGCAGGACAGCAAAGTAGACCCCCTAAGGCCATCAGCTGCTGCAAGCTGCGGACTTGGTGCCATTGTGAGGCCAGGCAGTGCCACGAGTGCAGTGGGCACAAGCTGTGCCGCACTACGACATCCCCAGCGAGGCTTCTCCCTCCAGCCCCGTGCAGCCCCAGCGGGCGCTTACCTTTGGCGAGCTGATGGATCTCCTCATCACGAAGGTGGTGGGGTCAGCATAAAGCTCATCCCCGCGGGGCGGCAGGCGCTCGAAGCGGGCGCTGGGCGAGCGGACCGGGGAGTAGAGCCGTGCCCGGCTGTAGGAGCCCTGGCTGGGCGAGCGCGGCACGGAGCGGGAGCGCGGCTGCAGCGACATCCTGCGCAGGGAGCCCGAGGCCGCCTCCACCTCGTCCATGTAGCTGGGCGGCCTCCCAGGAGCGGGCAACCAGAGCGGGACGTCCTGTCGGCCAAAGCCAGCCTGCTCCTTCCAGTCCCGCAGCTGGTAGGTGCCCCCGTTGCGGAAGGAGTGGCGCTTGTCCTCCAGCGCCCAGGGCGGGCTCACCCGCTCGAAGGCGGGCATGGAGCAGATGCTGTCCGGGCGCACCCCGGGCGGGTAGTACTGGTAGTCCTCAGGGTACTGGGGTGAGTAAGGGGAGTAGTAATCAGGCACCCGGCGAGACACGGGGTACAGTCTGGTCGGGCTGGAGGGGAGAAGAGAGCTGTGAGTGCCAGGCTGGTGGGCAAGTGGTGCCCGGTCCCTAGTTATGAATCTGGTGGTTCTGGTGGGTAAGAGTGAGAGCAGGCAGCTCTGACACCAGCATCTGGAATGCTGGTTGGGGAGCATCTGTCCTGCCAGGGACCTCATGGGGGCCTCCTGGAATCCTTCCTCACAGGGATTTCATTTTGGGCTTCTCTCCTGGCACTGCTCCTCACAGGGGTCCTGTGCTGGACTGTCCTCCTGGCATCCCTCTTCACAGGGGTCCCATGGTGGCCTCCTCTCCTGGCTTCCTTTCTTCCATGGACCCTATGGTGACTTCCCCTCCTGGCATCCCTGCTCCAAAGGACACTGTGGTGGCCTCCCCTCCAAGCTCCACCCTTTGTGGGGTCTCCCACACACCGCTGACAGCTGGCATGTGTTGGTCATGGAGTCACTTTGGTTGGCAAAGCCCTTTGAGCTCATCCAGTCCAACCATTCTCTAGCTCTGCTAAGGCTGGGGCTAACCCATGGCCCTGGCACCACATTTCCAGGGATGGGGTTCATAGAATCATAGAATCAGGCAGGGTTGGAAGGGACCACAAGGAGCAGCCAGTCCCAACCCCCCTGCCATGCCCAGGGACACCCTACCCTAGAGCAGGCTGCCCACAGCCTCAGCCAGCCTGGCCTCAAACACCTCCAGCCATGGGGCCTCAACCACCTCCCTGGGCAACCCATTCCAGCCTCTCACCACTCTCCTGCTCAACAACTTCCTCCTCACCTCCAGCCTCACTCTCCCCACCTCCAGCTTTGCTCCATCCCCCCAGTCCTGTCACTCCCTGATATCCTGAAAGGTCCCTCCCCAGCTTTTTTGTATTCCCCTTCGGATACTGAAAGGTCACAAGAAGGTCACCTCGGAGCCTCCTTTCAACCCTGGTCAGCCTGTGCCAGGCTTTGAGAACCCTTTCAATGAAGTGGTTTCTTCTAACGTCCAGCCTAAACCTCCCCTGTGGCAACCTGAGGCCCTTTCCTCTTGTCCTCTGGCTTGTTCCTTGGGAGCAGTGCCCAACCCCCACCTGGCTCCAGCCTCCTCTCAGGGAGCTGTAGACAGAAATGAGGTCTCCTTCAGCCTCCTCTAGACTAAACATCCCCAGCTCCCTCAGCTGCTCCTCCCTTGCCCTGTTCTCCAGACCCTTCCCCGGCTTCTGGGGACTTTCTCCAGCACCTCAACGTCCTTCTTGGAGCGAGGAACCCAAAACTGAACCCAGCACTCGAGTTTCTTCTAACACAACCCAGAAAAGAGATTCTCTGACCCCAGGAGGGGAGAAAACAAACGCGAAGGAAACAAAACCCCACCCCCAAACAACCCAAACATTCCCAAGGCATCACCTGAGAGGTAACCCTGGAGAAAAGCAGCAGGATGCCCACCCCTGGCCAGCCTCTGCCCCAGCCCTCACCTGCGCAGCTCCTCGGGGGGCACAGCCCCTCGGCGGGAGTTCACCCACTGCTGCAGCTGGCTCATGGAGCTCTTGCGCTGGGCGATCCTCTCGGGGTTGGTGCGGGGGGCGCAGCCCCGGGGCTGGCTCAGGCTGTCGCCGTCGGGCGGAGGGCAGGCGGTGCTGGCAGGGCGGCCGGGGGAGGGACAGGGCCAACCGTTGGGCTGCGGCGGCCGCTCGGCGCTGCCCGCCACCCGCCCCGCCTCGGGGTAAGGGCTGCCAGGCTCCGAGGGCATCTCCTGCCCGCTGATGCCGTTGGCTTTGGCCAAGGGTTCTTTCTTGCCCTCCGTCCTCTCCGATTTCCTCTCGGGCTTATCCGAGCCGCGGCCGTCGCCTTCCCCCCGGGTCTTGGCGTCGGGGTCGGCTTTGGGGTGGTCGCGGTGGGCGGCGTTGCAGTGGTGGTGCTGGTGGAGGTGCTTGCTGGGGGGGATGTTTTCAGAGTCTGGTTTCTCATGCCTGGGGAGGGGCAGGACAGAGAGGGTCACCTTCCCTCCGCACTGGCCCCAGGGCGCTCCTCTCCCTCCCTCCACCTCGCGGGGGGGGCAATGCTCCTTCACATCCCTTCTCCAGAGGGACCCTCCCGCTGCCGGAAGGTGTCCAGCCCCAATGCAAGGCTCCCCTGCCCCATCTCTAAGAGACCAAGAGGCAGGGGTGGCACAGAGATGGTGGGTGCTGACCTCTGGGTGGGGGGGATCTGCACTCGGGCAGCTTCGCCCATGGCTTGGATCCAGGATTCCTGCTCCTCCGTGTTCTCGGCGCTGAAGAAGTAGGTCCGGATGCCAGCGTGCTCGGCCTGGGGAGACAGGGACCGCTCGTTACGCGCTGGCGCCTCCTCCACCCAGCACACCGTCACCTGCAGGGAGGCAGAGAAGTGGGGAGAGAGACAGACAGGAGGGTGAGAGCTCCATCTTCACCCCACCATCAGGCCCCGCTGCTGGTCGTTCCCCCACTGGCCGAGTCTGGCAGCCACCTACATCCTCAGCGTCACCTCAGAAGGGTCTGCAGGCAGAGGCTGTGCCAAGCCTTGTCCCCTCACAAGGGATCTCTTTTGGGGCCACGAGTTCCCGTGGCCACCCCAGAGAAGCAGCACCTTGGTGCAGAGGCTGCCACAGCCCAGCGTGAAGCAAGTCCTCACAGGACCAAAGGGTCCAGGTGGCAGCAGCAGCAGCAGCGCTGGAAGGGACATGCATGGGTAGGGAGAAAGTGGCCTCTTGGCTCAGGCAACACTTTGGGGAGGGGAAAGAATTGGCTTTGGGTCCAAGATACTGGTGCCCACTGTCCACCTAGAGCAGGCCTGGCTCTTTAGGGCCTTTCTGAAGTTTCCACCTTCCCACTCTGTGGAAAGGGATGGGAGGCAGCGAGGAGGAAGTAAAGAGAGGCAGCAGGAGGGTCCTGCCCTTGAGACTCTTTCAAGGCTCAATCTTTTAAAAACAATGAAAAACAAATAAGATATTGGGGGGGATGTTCTGATTAAACCCCTCCAGTGGGTTTTGTTCTTCCCCAGAGCATGCAGCCACTGTGCCCGGCCATGGGGTCACCTCCTGCCTCTAGCAGCTCTGCAGCCAGAGCAGAAGACCCAACCAAAGCCATTCCTCCCCCGGATTAGTGCGAGCAGGGTGAGCAGAACATGCCAGCAAGCCAGAAGGTCCCCTCACCCATCTGCATGCATCAGAAACACAAGAAGGTACTACCTAGGTGCTGGCTGGGTGCTGGCGTGGTGGAAGGGCATGAAGAGAGACCTGTCCAGGGATCCTCGCCCTCGGAGAGAGGAGGAAAGACAGACACGGGGTCAAGGCGCAGCGTGGCAGGGGTGGGGGCACTGTGGCACAGAGGTCTCCTGGCCATCCAGGCCCTCTCTACAGTTCTCTGATCAAAACCATCCCTCAGAACCTTGCTGGGCAGATGGGCAGGCAGGCAGGGGCCTGCAGAGCTCTTTCCTCAGTGGTGTCACAAGCCAAGAGAGACATTTTGTCATCTCTGGGTCACTTAGAGGCACAGAATTGGTTGGGTTGGAAAAGGTCTCTAAGATCCTCCAGTCCAACCATCAACCCAACACCACCACAGGCACTAACCACGGCCCAAAGTGCCATGGCCACTCATCCCTTGAACTTCTGGGATGGTGATTTTGCCACCTCCCTGGGCAGCCTTCTCTGCTCTCACTCTGGAAGCCACAGGCAGGGACATTATGCCAGCTGCCAGCATCAGCACAGGCATGTGGCACAGCCCACATGTGGCTCCTGGCCACCCACCACTGCTGCTTACCAATTCTCAACCACAGCTTAAATGCAGGTCTAAGGGTGGCAGCTATAAAAATCCATCCCTTAGACTGGCAAAGCTCCTTGGCAGCACCCAGGCCAGAAGGTGCCCACTGGAACTGTGCACAAGTGTAGCTGGGCACAAGGCACTCTGTGCATCTGTCCATCACAAGTGCTAACATGACCCAAGAGCAGATGTGCTGGGGAAGGTGCATGGTGGTGCCACAGGTGCCAACAAGTGCCATGTGGTGCCAGGGGAGCTCAGCCTCTGCTCTGAGTGAGGCAGAGCCAAGGTCTGCTGCTGGAAATGGGCACGGAGAAGCTCCAGCTGCAGCAGCCACCCTGCACCTCTCTCCACTCCCAGAGCCACAGCAGCTCAGGCTGATGAGCAGCGACTCATTGCAAGCCACCTCCCGGACCCTGGAGCTGCTGCTTTGCTCCAGGCGTTTCTCAGTTTCCCCAGCAAAAGCCAAATCCATGCTGGGTCACCCAGGGCAGAGTTGGGGGAGGGGGGTGGGCACTACATCCACCCCTCTGCCCAGCTTGCTCCACACCCCATCACCAAGGAAGCAAAGAAGAGGGAGCAGCAGGGGCCCTGCCAGCGTCACCACCGCCACCCCCCGGCGCTGTCCCAGCAGCAGCACCACAGGCTGACCTTGAACGTGTGCTTCCTGCTGATGTTGTCCGAGGGCTGCACTGCTGCCACACGGAAGCTGAGGAGGGGGATGCTGCCCAGGATGCTCTCCTCCTTCTCATCTGGTGGGCAAACGTGGGGGTTACACACACAGGCACTGGCAGAACTGGTTGTGTGCCCCCCACCCCAACAGCAAAGAGCCGCAAGCTGTGGTAGTGACATAGTCCCCTTGCTCCTTCTCATGGGTGCCAGGCAGGCAAGGCCACCTGTGGGAACCCACTGCCTGCCTGTTGCTGCCCAGCAGCTCTTGTGGCTCGCACAACAGCCTGCTCAATTATTCATGCCCATCCTCGGCTGGATGCCAGGCCTGAGCCCAGCGAGCTGCCAGGGAGGCTGGGGAAGGTGCCTGCATTAACCCCCTGGGTCTCCACCCAAAGGAGTGCTGTGCATGGCTACCTCCAGATCCCTGTCACATCCAGACCCCTTTGCCATGCTGACAAAACCTGCTCCAGGCCTGGTACTGTGCATGGTCACCTCCACACACCTTTGCCACGCTGGCAAAACCTGCTCCAAGCCTTGTGCCAGCCTGGTACTGTGCAAGGCCACCCCCAAGACCGCTGTCACCTTCAGGCCCCACTGCCATGCTGCTCTGAGCCTGGTTCCAGCCCAGGTTTGCATGGAGGCAGCTGGCTGTCAGTCTGAGGCCCTGCTGGGTGGCAGGAGCTGTGGTGGGCACCAGGCTGGGCTGTACCTTTGTAGTAGAAGAGGCAGCGATCCACCAGCACGAACCAGCGCTTGTTCCACTGCTTCACCCCAGAGCTGGCCTGTGGGAGAGGGGTGGTGAGGAGCAGCACCCACCCTGGGGGAGCCAGGAAAGGGCACCTAGGATGGCAGGAGCTTGGGTACCTGCTTGTAGAGCCAACCACTCTTGGTGACAGCAGCGTTGGGGTTCCTCTTCATGGAGTTGGAGCGCTTCCCGAAGGCGATGCCCTTGCGGGAGGTGCGCGGAGCCTGCAGAGGGGGAGAGGAGCTGCTCAGTCCCCGGGGGGGGGCCCTGGATCCCACCTCTGCTGCTGTCTGCCGTGCTGCACAGCTGCTGCGGGCACCCACCCGGGCTGCAGGGCGCTCCCGGGGCACCTCCGACACCATGGTGTGGTTGGAGGCCTCGATGGTCACCGGCCGCTTGCTGCCTGCTTTGCTTGACATGTCCGAGGTGGGTCTGTGGCACAGGAGAGCTGAGTTAGCCAAGGGTGGGGCACATCTTCACCCCACCACAGCCTGCCCTTTGTGTCCCCAGCCATGGGCACCCAGCCCCTCACATCCCAGACCACCTTGGTCCCCCCCAGCACAACCTGTCCTTTGTCTTCCCAACCATGGGCACTGAGCCCCTCACATCCCAGACCACCTTGGTCCCCCCCAGCACAACCTGTCCTTTGTCTTCCCAACCCTGAGCACTCAGCCCTTCACAAGCCATCCTCCTTGGTCCCCCTATCACAACCTGCCCTTTGTCCCCTCAACCATGGGCACCCAGCCCCTCCCATCCCACCCCACCTTGGTCCCTCCATCACAACCCACCCCCAGATCACAAAACCAGGGGAACTGGGAGCCAACCTACTTTTGCAAGTCAAGCCTTGAGCTGTCCTCGGGGACCTGTCCCGTCACAGGGTGCAGGAATGTGTTCCGCCTTTCATTGTGGCTGCAAAGACAGCAGCAGGGGCTGGTTAGAGTCCCTCCTGCTCCCTCTCAGCACCTCTTCACCTTTAGCACCTCGTTTGTTGCTCCAGACCCACTGTTTGGCTGCCCCACACCTGCCCTGGCACTGAGGTTGGCTCCAGAGCATCTCCTCCCCTGCTAGCCCCACCACACTTCACCAGCCTTGCCCAGGAAGCCCCAGCAAGGCCTCTGGTGGCCAAGTCCTCATTACTTCTGCTGAGCACGACCCAGACATCACCATAAACCCCCTCAGAAGTCACTGCAGAAGCAGCAGCAGCAATGACCCATCCTGGGCTGTGCCTGCAGAGATGTCCCCAAGGTCCCACCCTCCCGCTTGGCTGCTGCCTTTGCAGCCACTTGCCAAAAGAGGCTCAGAGCAGAGTCACTTGGCCACGTAGGGCTGTGTACCCCAGGGTCACCCGGCCACGTAGGGCTGTGCACCCCCTAGACCCCAAAACCCCAGCTCAGGACCCACCAGCACCACAAGCTGTTGCAGCTGGACCAGCCCCAGCCCAGCCCCAGCGCCGCTTTGGCGATGCCGAGGTGCAGCCACAGGCTCGCTGGAAGTGCCAGCAGCAGCAAGGCAGGGCACCCAACAGGCTGGGCTGGTGGCATGTCCCTGCCCCATCCTGCAGAGCCAGTATCACCGGGCACCCCAGCACCTTGTTGCTCCAGCTGGGGAACCACACTGCTGCTTCCCGGGAGCCCTCAGTGCCGGGGCTGTGTCAGGGGGAAAGGATGAGGAGCAACAACCGCAGGCTCAAGGCTCCATCCTGGGAAGTTTGCATTGGATCCCAGCCCTCCTTCCCTGAGCTGCTGGGCACGAGGATAGGGCTGCCCCCCGGGTAACCCCCAAAGCCAACACACCAGCAGCCCTGCACGCTGCTGAACTTCTGCTGTCAGCAAAACAGGGGAAGTTTGAGCAAGAAAAAGGCAGCTGCCAAGCCCAGCCCAGCCACACAGCTTCACCCCGAACCTGGGCTCCAGCCAGGCTCTGAGGATATTAACCACTTTGTACCCAGCAAAGCCCTGCTGAGAGCTGCTTCCTCTGGCAGCTCCCATCCTGCACCCTGCCACGGATCTGCTGCCCTCCCTCTTTGCTGGGGGTCACCTCAAACACCTGGGCAATGTGTTTGCACCCCACAAGAAGGAGCAGCACTGACTCCCCAGACCCCTCCTAATCCTCCCCCCACCACCACCCCAGCACCAGGCTTTTCTGTGCTACCACCGACAGCAGTTACCTACGGAGACAGCTCACGCTCTGACAGCAGCAAAGGGGGGTTCTGGCATCGGGGGCTGGAGCCACTCCTGGACCATTTTGTGCCCAGCAGGTGATTTTGGAGGGACACCAAATGATGGCACCAGGGCAGGTTCAGAGCCCCCCCTGCGATGCTGACACATGGGGAGGGTGCAAATGCCAAATGTACAACACCCCAACTGCCCCAGCACGGTAAAGTGGGGGCTGCTTGGACCCACCAGCATGCCTGAACCCCACTGGGGATGTCCCCCCACCAAGCCCTACCCACAGCAGGTTTCTATCCCCGCAGGCTGGACTCTCCCACCCCCACCCCACTGCCAAGCCCAGGACACTCACCCTGCTTTGCAGCCCCCACAGCTCCTCCTGGCACCCACATCTGTGCCTTTTCCCATCCCCAGCTGTCACAAAACCCTCGCAGACAAGGCAGGGAACCCCCCCTAAGCCACCCCCTGGAAGCATCTCCCTCGGCTGACCCTGCTCCAGAACCTCCCGAGTTCACCTCGCTCCCAGGCACTGCAATGCAGCAGCCACTGCCCGGGCTGAGGGTCCCCTACCACCACCTGCCCACGGTCCCCTTTTGTCCTTGTAGCCCACCCTGGGCTCCTACCTCACCCGGCGATCCGCCCGAAACTTCAGCATGATGCCAAGGGCCCTCCCAGCTCAGCGCCGGCTCTCGGCTCCCACCATGGCACGGCGGTGGGCACGGCCAGCCCCGCGCCACCCGAGCCACGGCGCTACGAGGTGATGGCACATGCCATGGGGCCAACAACAGCCCCGTGTGGGCAAGGGGATGCTGAAGGCGGGCAAAGACTCTCGCTGCCCTCTCCCTAAGATCCCAGCTATCCCCTGAGCCCTGCGCCGGTGGCATTAGCAGTGGCAGCGGTGACGGAGCTCCGCTGGGCTCCGCTGCAGCCGGGGCCGGCGAGCCTCGGCGTGTGGCAGCCAGCCCCGGTGTGCGACGGGGACAAACAGCAGCTCCTGCTCGCGTCCCCGCGCAGAGGAGAGGCGAAGGGCAGAGCCGCACACGTCGCCTCCCCCAGCCCAGGTGCAGAGCTGGGGAGCAGCTGAAGGGCGAGAGGAGCAGGGCTGGGGGGGAGCTGCTGGACCTCTCTCCTCCCCCCCCCCCCCAACACACGAACACCCCTCCAAAGCCTGGCAGAACTGGGGGTGCTGCCTGGGAAATGGGGGTGTGGCAGAGGGAGGCAGCCGCGCTGAGATGAGCTCTGTGGCTGCCCTGGATTCACTGTCTGCATCCCTTCCCCCTGCTGCTGTCCCCAGACCGTCCCCGTGTCCCTCTCACCCCAGGGACATCCCCTCCCCGAGAGAAGATCCCGGGGAGCAGGAGGAGCACAGGCATCAAGCACCCAACAATCCCGGGCTGCAGGGCAGGGGGAGACAGGAGGGGAGCTGCAGGGCATCCAGCACCCCCAAAAGTCTGGGGAGCCCTTCAGAGCCCGGTGGGGAGCCCTGGGTGGCAGGATTTGGGGGGTGACTTTCCCTCCGTTTGGAAAAGGAAGGCAAATCCATCGGGGCTGTTCTGATGATGCCTCGGGAGGGAGGGAAAGCAGAGCTGACACGGGGAAGAAAGCTCCAAAGAAGGAAGCGGAGCACACACAAAGCCAGGAGGCCTCCAGCACATCACGTCCCTGCTCCAGCAGCACCCCGGCACCACCTCAGGACACCATCCTCCGGTCCTGCCCAGCTCAAGCTCAGCCTTTCCTGCCCATTGCATCATCCACCTGCTCCTCCCCCTCCCCGAAAACAAAACCCTTCAGTGCCCTGAAGTTACAGCTCGGCCCCTTGGTCAGCCTGGGCTGAGCCGAATCCAGCACCAGCACCCAGCTCAGGGATGCTCCCCGGCTGGCACAAGCGATCCCTGCCAAGATGCCGACTGGGAGCAGCCAGGGGTGGGAACAACGTCCCCAGCACGGGCACATGTGCCAACACAGTGCCACCTGCTCTAGGTGATCCTGCTCTGGCAGGGGGGTTGGGTTGGATGATCTCCAGAGGTTCCATCCCCACCATGCTGGGATTCCTGCTCCCAAACACCAAAATCCACCCTTTGGGAGCATCCCAGACTGGAAGCTGCTCTCTGGGCACAGAGGAGCTGCCACTGCTGAGACACACAGGCATGGAGAAACCTGCCCACCACAGCACCCAGGGGCAGCACCAGCCTTGTACCAGCACCCTCACCACTGGCAAACCCACTGGCACAGCCTGCTCCCCGTGTCCCCACAGCAGCAACTCACCTGCTCCTCCATCACTGCCACCCTCTGCAGCAAAGCACCTGGGGGTCAAGGTCCCCCAACGGCCCATGGATGAGTGCCAGCCCTCTGCTGTGGCACAAAGCCAATGCCTGCCTGGTGCCACAGCTACCACAGAGGAAGGGGAGCTACCAGCTGAAGCTGTGGCCCCTTTTAGGGGATGGCAGCCCCAGGGGGCAGCATGGCAGGAGCAGGAAAGGTGGCTCCTGGGTGGGTTGGACCTTGGAGATAGCAGCCACAAGATCTGCCTGTGGCAGACCCCCTCAGTGTGTGGGGGTTTCATCCCTTGTCACCCCAGTTCAGGGGCAGGAGGGGGCACAATGGGCTCGGGGGCTCCTCTGGGAGCTTTTAACTCGGGTTCCAGCCCAGCCTGGCCAGCCCTGAGCAGACACAGCTCTCCCAGCACCAGCTGGGCTATTTCACAGTCATTAGGATCTGGGGGTGGGCAAGGACACAGCCCCCTCCGTGGCCTCCTCCATGCCTGATCCACTGGCCACGCTTCAGGGCTCCAGACAGCAGCTCCAGGGGTGGGGGCTCCCTCCCCAGCCTCCCAGGAGAGACACAAGAGGAGAAGGGTCAGAGAAAAACCCATTTAAAGCTTCTCTTGCTTGTTCCCAAAGGCAAGGAGTGAGAGAAGAGAATCCACACCACAGGCAAAGAACAAAGCTTCCACCCACTGATGCTCTGAAGCCCCCTCCCCAACGCTGGAGTTTGCTGAGAGCAGGAGGACAACTCTCCTGGCTCCCCTCTCCCTGCCCTTCCTCAGCCCAAAGAGACTTCCACAACCCACAAACCATGACCCCCCCCCCCACATCACCCTGTGGCATGAGCAGGAGCAACGCTGGGTGCACTCCAGCCATGCCAGAGCTGCAGGAGAAGTGGAGGGGGTGGGGTGGGCAGGGGGCTGCTTTGTAGCTGTTCTTGGCTGCAGCTGAGGCTGTGAGAGAGTTAAAGCCACCCCAGCTGGGAAGGAGCAGGTGAAATGGGGACAGCAGGGAGTGACTTCCCAGCACCAGCCCACGCTGGTGCACCCAGGCAGGGTGCCTGCAGCCAGCTCTGTGGGTGTGGGGAGCAGTGAGCCCCCAGCATGCCTTGGCATGGGGCAAAGCACCAGTGGGTGATGCCAACCATGCTCCTGCTGGGCAGCATTCTCAACACTGGGATCCCTCCTCATTGGATGTGGGGCAGGATTCCTAACATTGGGATCCCTCCTCATGGGGAAAACTCCTTCTTGGATGTGGGGCAAGATTCCCAACATTGGGATCTCTCTTCATGGAGGGAGAGCTCCTTGCTGGGTGTGGGGCAGGATTCCCAGCATTGGGATCCCTCCTCATGGGGAGAGCTCCTTGCTGGATGGGTGTGGATGAAGGTTGCAGAGGGCTGGAGCAGGGTGCAGGGTGGGGGATCCTGTCCAAAAGCAGACAGCAAATCCAACTCAGGTGGCTGGATGCAGCCAAGGATCCCCCCCCCAAACTTCCCAGACATCAGCTAATGGGAACCATTTTCATGTCACTGGGGGTCCTGGCTGCTGTGGGGTGGGGAGGAAGTAAGGCTCAGCCTCACTGCCTGGGCTCCAGAGCCTGCCCAGGCCCTAAATCCAGAGCAAAGCAGCTGGGGGTGAGGGGAGAAAGTGGTGATGGTGGTATGGGGAACTTGACCACCCCCTAGGCTGGCTGCACCATCTGGGGTGCAGTGCTGGAGCTGCAGGACTGCCCCCTGAGACCAGCATCATCCCTCTGCTCCCAGGCTGGCTGGGTGCCATGGGCTCACCCTCCTCATCCTCTTACACCCCAACCCAAATTTCAGCTCTGGCAGGCATCTTGCCATGCCCACCACCCCTGGCAGTCGCTTTGCCACCCCCATCACCCTCACTCCCTGGGGGGGGCTCAGCTGGATCATGGTCATAGAATCATAGAATCAACCAGGTTGGAAGAGACCTCTGCTGCCTCCTGGCATCGCGGCACCACAGCGGGCAGGAGGATGAGGATGAGGAGGCAGAGAGCCAAGGCTGCCTGCATCCCCCCTGCTCTGAAGCAGTAACAAAACTCCTTCATCTGGAGGCTTTGCCCCTGTTCTTGGGGTGAGCATCCAGGCAAGTCCCAAGCAAGGGGCTCAGGTGGCCACCAGCCAAACACGCCCTGCACGCTGGCCTCCTTCCTCTGTTTTTCTAGCCCTTCCTTCACCTCTCTCTCTCCTCCTCAGTCTCCTTCTCCTCCAACCACAGCCCTTGAAAACTCTTCTCCCAGCTAACTGAAGCTCTCAGCACCTACAGGGAAGGGATTTGGGGTCACCTCATCACCCACCCCCCCTGCAACGAGGCTGCCAGAGAAACTCCAGCTTCAGATGAGCAAATGCAAACTGCTGAGTCCCATCTTGTGAGGGGACCCCAGGGCAGGACCTTAAAGTTCACCAATTAAACCAGACCCTCCACCCACTCTGGGGCACCCCACGTGGGGCAGGAGGTGCCCAGGGCTCAGCTCTGCCCCATGAGGCTGGTGCAGGATGTGCTTGAGATGCAATAAGGGGGGGGAAAAAAGGACAAAATTAAAAGGTATTTAAGTAGAATTCTGCAGCCACAGCAGAAGTGAGTCTGGTGGAGTGGCTGCAGCCAGGGGATGAGTGCCAGCAGCTTGGCTCCATGCAAAACTGTCCCCAGCTCTGGCTCTCTGCTGAGTGAGGCCCTGGGCTGTTCTGGTGCTGTAGCTACTTCAGTTCCCCTCTTGAATGACTCAAGCAGGAAAAACCAAAAGCAAAGAAACAAAGCAAAATTAGCCCTGTGAGCAACCCCACACCCTGGGCAGGGCTGAGCTGCCCATGGGGTGTCATGTGCTAGGCTGTGGCCCAAATCTTGGGTCACAACCCCATCAGAAATGTTGCTTGGCCACTTTGGGCTTGTAAGAGTTTGGTGCCAGCCCTGGGAGAGGGCAGAGAAAGGAGAAAAGGTTTCAGGGGAAGAGATGGAGGCAAAGATGGGATGGAGAGGTGCAAGACCCATCCGGATGCGTTCCTGTGTGGCCTGCTCTTGGTGACCCTGCTTTGGCAGGGGGGGGTCTGGACTCGATGCTCTCCAGAGGTCCCTTCCAACCCCTACCATTCTATGATTCTGTGAACCCCACCAGGCCTGCCCAGGCACCACCCTGGGCTCATCAGAGCTGAGCAGCAGCCCTGCCAACCCCAGTGCCTGCCACATTTGCAACGGGATGAAGCCCCTGGGAAGAAAGAAAGCAGCCTGTGGGCACTCAGAGCCCTGACCTCAGTGTGGAGCTGCAGGCTGAGCTTTCCCTCTGGCCCATGCCCAGGGTGCTGCCAGCTGGCCAGCTCCCACTGCTCCCAGCATGCCAGGGCCCAGCAGCAGCTTCTCCTCCATAACCTCATCCCTGCCTTAATCTCAGCCTCTCTGGCCAGCTGAGCAAGCGTTTCCAGTGCTGCAGCCATCGAGGCTGGGGGCCAGGAGGCAATGCAGCCCTCCCCATGCTCTGCCCCCCTTCCTGTGCCCAGGTGGGGGCACAACCAAGCATTGTCCATGGCACTCACCACGGTGCCAAGGGCAATGCAGCCCTCCCCACACTCTGCCCCCTTCTTGTACCTAGGTGGGGGCACAACCAAGCATTGTCCATGGCACTCACCACGGTGCCAAGGGCAATGCAGCCCTCCCCACACTCTGCCCCCCTCCCTGTACCCAGGCAGGGGCATAACCAAGCGTTGCCCATGGCACTCACCACGGTGCCTGCCTGCTGCACTCCCTCTCGAGTTCAGCTGCTCAGAGATGGCTCCGAGGAGGCAAAAGCAAAGGTTAATTTTCCCTCCTGCCCTCATCTGCGCTGTGCTGGCCCCAAGAGGGAGGGTGCCAGCACCCATTCCCTCTGCCACCTCACCCCTGTGACGAACTGGACACGTCAGGTGCCACCAGAGTGCCCAGGAAGGGAGAACCCCAGCTCAGCACCCATCCACTAACGCCAGCAAGATCCTCCCTGGAGCGAGCAGTCTCCACCCGGAGAGCTTTGCCCCACGCACCAGGGGAGGGTTTGGCATGAGAGGCTGCGGCCAGCGAGTGCCACGGCCAGGCCGGGCTTTGCCACCAGCAGACACTCTCCATCGGCTCCTCATCAACCCTGCCAGTCCCCACGGGAGCCGTGCTGGGAGGGAAGGCAGAAAAGCCTGAGCTGGATCCAGCTGGGAAGCAGCACGGCTGCTGCGCAGGGCTTGCCAAGCCGGGACAAAGTCCTTTGGCAAGGGTGGGTGCTGGCTCCCACGCACCCACAACCTGCCTGCGACGTCACCACGCAGCCAGGCTGGAGCAAGAGCCGCGGTGGCCCCAAGCAGGGACATCCAAGACAGTCTTGCGGCAAGGAAGAACGGGAGAAGCTCCTGCAGAGTGGGACAGCCGGGAGCGGGGGCAAGCCAGGGGATTTCCAGAGAACAAAGCGGCTGCTGGCAGCCAGCAGCGGCGGGGAGGGCGAGTCCCCCGCTCCTGCTCCAGCTGGGGTCGGGGAACAGCACAAAAAGCACCGCGAGTTTGTGTTTTATCTCCCTGGTAACCTCGGCTCCATCCCAGGCATGGCTCGCAGGGGTGGTCCGGCCAAAACGCGCTGCTGCGGGGGATGGAGAGCTCGGGGCAGGAGCGGCAGCATCCCTTGTGCATGGGGGGCAGCGTCCCATGTGCATGGGGGGCAGCATCCCTTATGCATGGGGGGCGGCATCCCTTGTACAGGGGGGCAGCATCCCTTGGGCATGGGGGGGCAGCATCCCATGTGCATGGGGGGGGCAGCATCCCTTACACAGGAGGGGCAGCATCCCTTGTGCATGGGGGCAGCATCCCTTGTACATGGGGGCAGCATCCCTTGTACATGGGGGCAGCATCCCTTGTACATGGGGGCAGCATCCCTTGTACATGGGGGCAGCATCCCTTGTACATGGGGGCAGCATCCCTTGTACATGGGGGCAGCATCCCTTGTACATGGGGGCAGCATCCCTTGTACATGGGGGCAGCATCCCTTGTACATGGGGGCAGCATCCCTTGTACATGGGGGCAGCATCCCTTGTACATGGGGGCAGCATCCCTTGTACATGGGGGCAGCATCCCTTGTGCATGGGGGGGCAGCATCCCATGTGCATGGGGGGGGCAGCATCCCTTACACATGAGGGGCAGCATCCCTTGTGCATGGGGAGTGGCACCTGAGGGCTGTCACAGACATGTGGTGAAGTGGTCCAGGACCCTGGGCAGAGCAGGTGACAGCACTGAGTGCGTGGCCCTGCTTTAATCACGTCCCACGAAGGGATCTTCGTGGGGGCAGACTCCAAACCCCATCAGCGTGGGGCCACCAGGGTCCCCGAGCCACATGGGACAGGGCAGCTCCATGGCAGCTCTGTGGCAGTGCTGCCCAAGCATCCTCCCCAAAAGAGGGGTGGCCCCAGAACAGATCCCTCAGGGGACAGTGGGGATAAAATGAGCCACAGACGGAGGCAACATCAGACTGGGGGGGTCAGAGGTGAAGGCTGCACGGGGAGGGGAGGCTGGCAGCACCCCCAGCTCCCCGGGGCACCAGCGTGGGTGAGCAGACACAAGCCATCAAGAGCACTTATCGGATCAGGATTCAATCCTCCAGCTTCTCCTCCCATGCTCTACAGCCTCCTACAAACGCAGAGCCCCTGTGGGGTTAGAGACCTTCGAAGCCACAGGGGGAAGGGACAGGGCCACAGCTAGTGGCTGAGCTTGGCACTGCCACCAAAACCCATCTGAGGGGTATGGAAGCGTCAGGGCAGCTGCTACACCTCCGCCAAAGGTGATCCATTAGCAGAGCTTCCAAGCCACGAGCCAGCCCAAGACCTGGAGGGTTTAAACCTCTCACTAAGCTCCTTAAGAAACCACTTCCAGCGGGCAGCAGTACCTGTCCTGGGCAATCGCTGCCACCAGGCATCAGAACAAAGCCAGCCCCAACCCTCCCCAGCCAGCTCAGGTCAGCAGCTGGGATTATGGCAGCAGTGCTGTGGAAATCCTGCTGGGACAAATCCTCAGCACCTGCTTAACTCATGGCACGGGATAACGACACCAACCCCCCCGAGCGTGCCAGGCTCTGCGCTGCCATCCCTGCCAGGCTCCCAGCTGTGCCCATCCCCACGCAGGCCACCTTCCTTCAGGTCCCTGTCTTCTCTCGGCCACCCCCACGGGCCACCAGCCACAGACAATGGCCCACGTGTGCCAGGGGCAGGCTCGGTGCCCAGGCCGCGCACACGAGCGCAGGCACAAGATGCACTTACCGGTGCCACCACCCCTTGTGCCCTCTGTCCACGCTGCCCGCCGAGCCGGTAGCTGTCCTGCAGCCGCAGGAGTGGATGATTTCCTCCCAAACCCACGGAGACCATGGTTGGTATCAATCATTAACCGCCAGCCACGGCAGCTGCCGCCAGCCTTAACCCCCTCGGCACCGTGCGGCCGCGGGACGAGCAGGGGACGGCGTCTTTTGTGCCCTCCCAAAGCTCCTCTGGCGGCATGGGGGCACAGCAGCCCAGCTGGACAGCGATGCAAAGGGGGTTCCGAGGGGCCATTCCCGCAGCACCTTGTCCCTGTGCACCCCAAAATGCTCCCTCGGCATCACGGATCCCAGCCCTACGCATCTCCCCCAGCCCTACACATCTTCCCCCCCACCCCCTCCCCGCATCCTCCCTCTGCATCCAGCCAAACCAAGGCAAAACTTCACTGTCCCCTCTCCTCGGGGCGGCTGGCAGGGTTCGATGCCAGCAGGCTTAGCCCCACCGCCCTTTGCCCCCGAGGAACAGGGCAGTGAGGCAGGGCAGGGGCTGCTCCCCTCGGGCTGCCCACGGAGGCAGGAGGTTTGCCCATCCCTTCCTGACTGCAGGAGCTGGGGCAGGATGGGACCTGTCAGCTGAGGGGTCCTGGAGCTCTCCCTCCCAGCAGCTTTTCCAAGGAACATCAATGGCTGTAACTTTATCCCCGCCTGTTTACAGCCCAGCTGCAGCTCTCGGCTCCCTTGGCTGCCGAGCCTGCCGCTCAGCTGGCACACAGTGCTGCCAGTACCCTGATGTCAGGCTCCCCACACACACCACGGTACCCACGGAGCTGCCCCAATCACTGCCACGTGCAGCCCCCGGGAATGAGCTCCTTGTTCCTCTGCCTCAGATCTGGGGAGCAGATGGACAAATGTCCCTGTCCCCACCCCCCTTACCCTCCCCTCCCCCCCCACCGGCTGCGTTACCCAACCTGAGAAGGGGCTGAACGAGTTAACCTCTGTCCGTGCCACTGCCAGGAGCTGGTAGAGCCCTGCTCTGCCCATTTGCAGCCCCAGGGCATGATGGCACCTGGGTAGCAAACCCATATGCCCCCCAGCACCATATCCAGTGCCAGCATCACCAGCTGCTGCTGCCTCAGGACCATCCCATGCCAGGAGCTGGAGCAGGGACACATCCAGCTTGACCAGGCTGTATCAGCCACCACACCCCCCTGAAACTGCAGAGGGGCACAGAAGGAGCTCAGCCCCCATCTCCACCCCAGCTTCCATGTGTCTGGAGGTACTCACAACCCTTGATGTCCTACCAGCTCCACAGCCCAGCTCCAGCTTTTGGACACTGAGATACAGCAAATTTCTCCTTCTCCAGCCCCAGCTGCAGCCCTGGGGGCGTCCGGGCTGGGAGTGCACACAAATAGCCTTGGACAAACATCTGCAGGCACCACCCCACGCAGGCTGGGAAGCTGAGGGCTGCTGCAGGGATGGTTTTAATCATGATATAAACCCATCAAATGGCTAAAAAAAAAAAAAGGGGGGGAAAAGAAAAGCCAAACCAAAACAAACCCAAAAATCCAAACCCACAGCCAGGAATGAGCTGTAAAGAGGTGAAGAAGTGAAGGCTGATAAGAGCTGCAGGCAGCAGGGCTCACCTCAGCTCCCTCTGACGCTGGTGTGCACAGTCCCTTTGCTTTGAATTTCCTTTCCCCATGCTCCTCTGGGATACAGATCATAGAATTATGGAGTCATGGAATCACCTGGTTGGAAAAGACCTCCAGATCACTGAGTCCAAGCAACACTTCTCTGGACACAGCTCTTAGACCGTGGCCCTAAGCTCCTCATCCCAATGGCTTTTAGACACCTCCATGGGTGCTGACTCCATCATGTCCCTGGGCAGCCTGTGCCAGTGCTTGATGACTTTTTGTGGGGTGATCATGGCTGTTCTTCATATCCAACCTAAACCTCCCCTGGTGCAACTTGAGGCATCCTGTCACTGGTTCCATGGTGAGAAGGGACTAATCCCCACTCTCACTCCAACCTCTGTTCAGGGAGTTCATAGAATCATAGAATCAGGCAGCTTGGAAGAGAGCTCCAAGCTCAGCCAGTCCAACCTAGGACCCAGTCCTGGCAAAGCAACCAGACCATGGCACTAAGTGCCCCAGCCAGGCAACCAAGCTATCAGCTAACAGCTTCTCATTAACTAACCCACGGCACTAAGTGCCTCATGCAGCCTCCTTTTAAACACTTCCAGGGATGAGGACTCCAGCACCTCCCTGGGCAGCCCATTCCAATGCCAATCACTCTCTCTGACAACAACTTCCTCATCACATCCAGCCTCAACCNGGACTTGTACTGACAATCCCTCACCACTCTCCTTGCCTTTCTCCATCACCTGAAGCTCCTTGCAAAAAGCTGCTTGCAAACAACTCCAAGCTGGGAACATTTGGAGGGTCTAAGGGCCTGGAGAGCAGCGATGATGCTTTGGTGCTGGAACCCTCTTGCTCCCAGCAGCAGAGTGGAGCTGGGTGCTGCTATTCCCACTCTGCTCTGAGCCTCGTCCTGGGCTCCATCAGCCACGGCAGGTTGGGCTGCTCCCTGCAGGGGCTCTTGATTGGTTTTGTCTAAATTAGCAATTTTCTGCTGTCAGATCTCCCCTGGGAAGCTCTCACTTGAGTGCTTCAGCAAACGGCTGCGCTCGGCTGGATGAGGAATCATCACAAACGCGGCCCCCAGGGGGTGCAGGGGGCACGGTGCAGGGCACTGCTCTGCTTACAGCACCCCGGTGACTTCTTTTGCCACCGCGGGAACGTGACAGAGCACTGCCAGCACTTTTCCCGTGGGAGTTTGGGCTTAGGGAGGCTGAGAGTTAGAGGATTTGAATCACAGAACATGGTGGGGAGGGTTGGAAGGGAGCTCTGGAGGTCATCCAGTCACAGAGTCACAGGATCACAGAGTGAATCAGGTTGGAAAAGACCTCTAAGATCACTGAGTCCAAGCTATCAGCTAACAGCTTCTCATTAACTAACCCACGGCACTAAGTGCCTCATGCAGCCTCCTTTTAAACACTTCCAGGGATGAGGACTCCAGCACAACCCTGGGCAGCCCATTCCAATGCCAATCACTCTCTCTGCCAACAACTTCCTCCTAACATCCAGCCTCAACCTGCCCTGGCACAACTTGAGGCTGAGTCCCCTTCTTCTGTCCCTGGCTGCCTGGCAGCAGAGCCCAACCCCAGCTGGCTACAGCCTCCCTGCAGGCAGCTGCAGACAGCAATGAGCTCTGCCCTGAGCCTCCTCTGCTGCAGGCTGCACACCCCCAGCTCCCTCAGCCTCTCCTCACAGGGCTGTGCTCCAGGCCCCTCCCCAGCCTTGCTGCCCTTCTCCAAACACCTTCCAGCACCTCAACATCTCTCTGCAATGGAGGAGCCCAGAACTGGACACAGCACTCCAGGTGTGGCCTGAGCAGTGCTGAGCACAGGGGCAGAAGAACCTCCCTTGTCCTGCTGCCCACACTGCTCCTGAGCCAGCCCAGGATGCCATTGGCCTTGTTGGCCATCTGGGCACACTGCTGGCTCATGTTGAGCTGCTGCCAACCAGCACCCCCAAGTCCCTCTCTGCCTGGCTGCTCTCCAGTCCAACTGCCCTGCTGAAGCAGAGGCACCCACAGCACGTTCATAGATCCATATATTCACAGGCAGGTTGGGTTGGAAGGGACCTTAATGATTGTCCATCTCCAACCCCACTGCCACGGGCAGGGACACCTCCCACTAGACCATCCAAGGCTCCATCCAACCTGACCTTGAAAACCTCCAGGAAAAGGGCATCCACAACCTCCCTGAGCAACCTGTTCCAGCATCTCAGCAGCTTGCTCAGCATCACAGTGGCCCGGTGGGGTTGGAAGGGACCTTCACAGATCATCCAGTCCAACCCCCCTGCCAGAACAGGACCATCCAATCTAGCTCAGGGCACACAGGAACACATCCAGACAGGCCTTGAAAGGCTCCAGAGAAGGAGGCTCCACAACCTCTTTGAGCAGCCTCCAGCACCCTCACACCAAAGAAGTTTCTCCTGCTGTTGAGGTGGAACCTCCTGTGTTTCCTTTAGTGTCTGGGTTGTAGCAGCCCTGGCTCTGCCCCAGCTCCCCACCACACTGCTGCCAACCCTCCAAGTGATTCATCAGCTGCTCTGCTCCCCGACCTCCTGCACTCAAGTCCTGACACATTCGGCACATTCCTGGCATAGCCTCTGTGCTGTGCCGGCTCCGAGCCCCACACCTGCCGGAGCAGCCAGGGGGGTGTGTGCCAGCAGCAGGCTTGGGTCATGCATCCCAGGGCTCCACCACGGTCTGCTGGTCACGATGGCCACGTGTGCCCTTGGGGATTTAGCTGCAGGCAGGAGCAGCTCGGCTCTGCCTCCTGTGCTGCACCTCTGTGCTCTGCTCTGGTGAGCCCACACCTGCAGTGCTGTGTCCAGCTCTGGTGAGCCCAGAGCAAGGAGGACATCAACATGCTGGAGCAGGTCCAGGGGAGGCCATGAAGATGATCAGAGGGCTGGGGACAGGCTGAGACAATTGGGGCTGTTCAGCCCGGAGAAGGATCCAGGGAGACCTCAGAACAGCCTTTCAGTGCCTGAGCTGAGGTGGGACTTTTCCCAAGGGATTGTAGTGTCAGGACAATTGTTGAGGCCTTGAGCAACCTGCTCTAGTGGGAGCTGTCCCTGCCTATGGCAGGGGGTTGGAGCTGGATGATCCTTGAGGTCCCTTCCAATGTAAACCATTCTATGATTCTATGACAAGCTTTGAGCTGGGAGAGGGGAAACTGAGACTGGAGATGAGGAAGAAATTCTTTCCAGCGAGGGTGGGGAGAGCCTGGCACAGACTGCCCAGGGAGGCTGTGGATGCCCCTCCCTGGAGGTGCTCAAGGCCAGGCTGGATGATTTCAGCAACCTGGGCTGGTGAGAGGTGGCCCTGCTCATGGCAGGGGGGTTGGAGCTGGATGACCTTTAAGGTCCTTTCCCACCCAAACCATTCTGTGACGCTCTGTTGAAGCCAGCCCAGCCAAGCTGCAGGCTGCCACCACAGGCAGCCTGTTGTCACCACGGGCAGCCTGTTGTCACCTTCCCTAGCAGCACCACGACTGTCCCAGTTGCCTTGCTGGTGCAATGCCCTGCTTGCCTTACATCAGCATGGGTGTGCAGGTGGAATATGGGGAAACTCTCCATTTTTAGCTCTGCTCCTGTACCTTTGGAGGCCTGGGAACAGTTTGTCACCAAGCTGTGACGCAACGGCGTGCAGCGTCCCCGTTGTGCAAGTGCCTTGCACCAAACAGCAGCCAAGGACAGGGCAAGCACCAGCTCTGGGCAGCTTGGGGCTGGTTGAGGATCTCCAATCCCACAGCCCTCTGTGATGTGTCCCCACAGCCCCAGAAAGCAGCCTGTGGTAGTGGTGTGGGTGCGAGCACGAGGAGCAGCCTAAGCTCACAGCCTCACAGCTTGCTTTAGGCTGGAAGGGACCCCCAAAGGTTATCCTGTCCAACACCCTGCAGCAAGCAGGGACAACTCCAACTAGATCAGGCAAAGCCCAGGAAATGCCATCATGTTAAGGATCTGCCACGGGCAAGAGCCAAACCTGCTACCCATGGATGCTTCTGATTCCTCCTGGCCCCAGCACCAACAGCCCCCGGCCCCAGAGCTGCCCTGGCACATGCCCTTCCCACCAGCCTCTGTGTACAAACACAGCAGGAAGCAAAGGTCCCCCAGACTGAGAGCTTTGTTCTTAAGCAAACAGAACAAACCACACCAAACCCTCATAGCTTCCCCCACCAGACCCCAAGCACAGGCTCAGGATCTGCTGCCTTTGCCAAGCTTGACTCCACCACTGGCAGCAGTGCTGTGGGCATGCCAGGGTGGGAGGAACCACAGCTGACCCCCCAGGCCAAGCTGACACAGAACAGCTTCAGAAGCAGAGAGAAATCTCTGCACCAAACCCAGCCACAGGTATGCCACAGGTGACCAAGGCACCAGGTCCCACTGCCAAGCTCAGAGCAGCTCTGCACCAGCACCTGGGATCTACCAGCTCCTATCTCCAGCACAACCATCCTGGGGAGGGATTTGCCAGCTCCCATCTCCAGCACAACCACCTTGGGGGACATCTGGAGCTCCCATCTCCAGCAGGACCATCCTGGGAGGGATCTACCAGCTCCTCTCTCCAGCACAACCATCCTGGGGGGGATTTGCCAGCTCCAATCTCCAGCACAACCATCCTGGGGGGCATCTGGAGCTCCCATCTCCAGCACAACCACCCTGGGGGACACGTGGAGCTACCATCTCCAGCGTGACCACCATGGTGGGGGGGATTTGTCAGCTCTTATCTCCAGCACGACCATCCTGGGGGGGATTTGCCAGATCCCATCTCCAGCACAACCATCCTGGGAGGAATTTGCCAGCTCCCATCTCCAACACAACCATCCTGAGAAGCATTTGGAGCTCTCACTTCCAGGACAACCACCCTGGGAGGGATTTACCAGCTCTCATCCCCAGCACAACCACCCTGGGATGGATTTGCCAGCTCCCATCTCTGGCACAACCACCCTGGGAGGGATTTACCAGCTCTCATCTCCAGCACAACCACCTTGGGATGGATTTGCCAGCTCCCATCTCCAGCACAACCCTTCTGGGGCACAGTCTCCAGCGGGCAGATGAGGTTGGACACTTACTAAACCCCACCAAGAGCTCAGCTGGCAGCAGGTAGTTGCCTTGTTGAGCCACTAACCTCCTCCATCAGCCATTAACCTTCATCAGCACCAGAGCTAGGACTGGTGCAGCAATTCCCCTCTCAACCCCCATTTTATGGCTATCTCCAAGCCACCACACCCTGGTGTGGCAGGGCCGTGGCCGGGGCAGCTGGGTACAGCTTCCTGGTGAATCACTGCCGGTCTCCAGCTTCCCAACTGCGTCCCAATTAGAGCACGAAGCCGACAGCAGCCCCGGAGGAGCAGCTCCAGGGGGAATTCGCAGGGGAGGAAAGCAGAGGGAGCTGTAAACCTCCCTCCCTCCCGCACCCACCGGACCGGACCCTCCGAGTCTCTCGGAGTTGTGCAAAGCCAGCATGGGGACCAGGGTGGCACCAAGCAGCTCTCATCTTGTTCCTTGTCCCCCCCCTCTCCCTACAGGTGCAAACGCCGCGGGTGCCTTCGGCGTCGGCTCTGCAGAACCAGCTCCTCCTTCCCCACACTGAAGTTTAAGTCACCGTGGGATGCTTCCAACTGGAAACCAGGACAGTTCCAGGCTGAATTCACGCCAGCTTTCCACTCCCCAGCAATCCCATTTGCAAGCCAGCCTGTTGCCACTTCCCCCTTCCCCCTCCCCAAGCAAAGAGGCTGTCCCAGCCCTCCCTTCATGGAGCCTTCGGGCTTCAGCTGCAGCCTCCAAGCCCCAGCTCTGCGCCTGCTGCGGTGCCCGGGGAGGGAAGCGACTGGAGTCGCCGAGCAGGGCTGGTGGTGGAGCTGGGCCAGTCCCACCTCGGTGACAGCCCTTGGTGATGGCTTTGGCGCCGGCAGCACCGCCGGGATGAGCTCTCTGCCGACGCTCCTGCCCTCAGCATCCCCCCCGAGGATGCCGGCGGGCAGCTGGGGCTGGGGAGCTGCATCAGGTTCCGTTGGGAGCAAGCCTGCTGGGTGCCCTCTAGAAGGAACTGGTTTGCTCGGCGCTGGGAAGAGCCTGAGGCTTCTGCTGAGTTTCCAGAGGGATGAGATGGGCTGATAGACATGGGAAGAGCAGTCAGGTGCCAGGGAGGTGGGGGATCCCTGCTCTGGGTGCTGGTGGCACAGAGGGTCCTGGTTTTATATGGGTTTGGGTCACAGGAGGATGCTCCTCGTGCACAGGGACCACTGTCCCCAGCCCAGCCTGGCCCAGAAGCCACTTGCAGCCAAGGGAATGGCCACAGGAGCATGGTCACAAACCTCAGCTCCCTAGGAAAGCAGTAAGCAGCAAAATGCTGCTTGACCTGACTTGCCCTCATGTCTTCTCCCTCCCCTCGAGCCTCCTGCCTCAGCAGAACACAGCAGGCACTGCAGGGGAGCTCAGAGGTGACATCCCAGTTCTGTGCTATGCTGGGCATTGCCAGAAGCTGCTAAAGGTCCTTCCTTGTCACAACATTCATTAGAGGCCTTGCAGCACTAGGATGGAGTGAAGGGAGGAGGGAGCATTTGTTCCAGACTGGAGCCTGCTTCTTCACCCACCATCACTGGAACAACAGGGGAGGAAGAGCAGGATGATGCCAGCATCAGGCTCAGCTACAAACCCACCACCCTGGCAGTGCTGGAGAGTAGTGGGGAGATTGTTGCCATCTCCTGGGCATCCCATTCATGATCCACAAACCCTCCAGGGCTGGAAGCAACAGGGTGGAAATCACAATCGTCCCACTCTGCAGACCAGAGAATCACCCACAACAACCCCACGCTGCTGCCAGCTGCCAAACAGGGCCCACAGCACCCACCAGCAGCATCCCCCAGAGCTTGCAGGGTGTTGGCATCACCATGCCTGCTCTGAGATGGCAGCAGCTTGGCTGGAGGGTGTGGGGAGGAAGGGGCTTTTCCAGGCTCTGGGAAAGCAGAGGGCAGGCAGGGCAGGTTCAGCAGAGGGTAGAGGAGAGGGGAGAGCAGAGGGCACAGCAGAGGGTAGAGGAGACAGGAGAGAGGAAGGCACAGCAGAGGGTAGAGGAGAAGGGAGAGCAGAGGGCACAGCAGAGGGGAGAGGGGAGCATAGAGGGCACAGCAGAGGGGAGAGGAGAAGGGAGAGCAGAGGGCACAGCAGAGGGGAGAGGAGAGGGGAGAGCAGAGGGCACAGCAGAGGGGAGAGGAGAGGGGAGAGCAGAGGGCACAGCAGAGGGTTGCTTTACAGAAGCCTTCAAACACAACAAAGCAGTCGAGCAGCTGAGTCTCTGCCCCGGCAGAGATGGTTCCAAGCAGCACTTCCAGCAGATCCCAGCGTTATTCCCCAGCTGGCTCAGGCCAGGGCCGGGGCAGCAGCTGCCCCACGCTTCGGAGCCAGCCCCACGGGACAAGGCATGGGCACATCTCCCCCCAGCCATGCCCCACTGAGGGGTGGGCAGGATCCCAGCCCGCATCCCGGCTGGAAGCAGAGCTGCGTGCGCGCACTCGGTGCCTCTGCCCCACTCCCAGCCCTGCCAGCCTTATCGCGGCGCTGCCACACCTTCCATTTAGCTCCCTGCAAGGAGTTTAACCCCTGGCAGAGCAGCGCCGGACTCTTCCCGCGCCCTATGCCCCCGTGCCCACGCCCGATGGGACACTTTGCCCACCCACGGTCACGTCCATGCCCCCCATCATGCTGCCATCCAGGGCTGCAACCCCTCAGCTGTCCTGCCCATGAGCCTTCGTCCCCTTCTCCAGCCAAACCCCAGCTCGCTGCAGACCCTGGCACGGTTTGGCATCCCCGCGGCATCGCCATCCCCTTCGCTCCAGCCCTGGGGGGGGGCTTCTCCTTCACCCCCCTCTCCTCTTCCCCTCCTTCCCCTGCCCACGGGCCAGCCTGCGAGGACACAGCACCCACGTTGGGCTCTGCCTACCTGCTCGGCGAGCACTGCCAGGGGGCAAGGTAGCGGGCACAGTGCCAAGGCGGGGGAGCCGCGGGCCGGTGGGGAAGGGGGAGAAGCGTCGGTGGCCTCCGACGGCAGCCACGTCCGAGGGCGGCTGATAAGCGAGGGCTGAAATCTGAGCCTGCAGGTTGGCTCCTGCCTATATAAACAGGCGCAGGCACACAGACACACACACACCCCTGTGCACGCCAGCCCCACGCCACTCCCGCTGCTCCCGGCCACGCCACGCACCCGGCAGCTCTCCAAAGGAGACAGCAACGTCGCCCAGACGGTGCCCACCGCTGCCCGAGACCCCTCTCCAGCCACCAGTCATAGCCCCGGACGTGCTGGTGCCAACTGAAAGCAAAGCCTGAGCTGGTTTGTGCCACCATTGAAAGGCGTTTGCAGTCCCAGCTCTGCCTGCAGGCAGGGGGAGTGGGTTCTGTGCCTTGGGCAAAGGGAAGGCACCCATCGGTGGGCACCAGAGGGGCACCACCTGTCTGGGTGCTACAAACATCAACACGGGAAAAGCAAACAGAGCTCCTAAAACAGCTCAGAGAGAGACTCAGCACCAGGCTGGATGATCTCTCCCAGCAAGTTCTGGTGCCCCTCAGCACAGGCACAAGCCAGGGGGTGATAAGTGCCCACCACACTGCCTGCTGAGCAGGGCACGGCCACACTGTGCCACCATGGGACTTCCGTGTGCCAACACAGCCAGGGCTGTGCTTGCTTCCTCCAGCAGGACAAAACCCTGCAGAAGACCAAACCCTGCCCTGTTTTTCCCCAGCTCTCCAGGCTCACCTGCAGCCGGAACCGGGATGGGCACATAGCACTGGGCTGTGCACACAGCTGCTTGCTTCACCCCAGCTCCAGCCCAGGGGGCGACTGAGGACTGTGCTAATGTGTCCTTCCCGGGGACACGGGGCCCACCCCAAGCATTGCCCGTGGGAAAGGGGAGTCCCCCAAAACTGCTTTGCCAGCTGCTTCATGGCATGGAGATGGGCACACCCAGAGTGGCTGAGAGCAGCCAGGCAGAGAGGGAGCTGGGGGTGCTGGCAGAGAGGAGCTGAAGAGGAGGCAGCAGTGCCCAGGTGGGCAGCAGAGCCAATGGCATCCTGGGCTGGCTCAGGAGCAGTGTGGGCAGCAGGACAAGGGAGGTTCTTCTGCCCCTGTGCTCAGCACTGCTCAGGCCACACCTGGAGTGCTGTGTCCAGTTCTGGGCTCCTCCATTGCAGAGAGATGTTGAGGTGCTGGAAGGTGTTTGGAGAAGGGCAGCAAGGCTGGGGAGGGGCCTGGAGCACAGCCCTGTGAGGAGAGGCTGAGGGAGCTGGGGGTGTGCAGCCTGCAGCAGAGGAGGCTCAGGGCAGAGCTCATTGCTGTCTGCAGCTCCCTGCAGCCAGGTGGGGTTGGGCTCTGCTGCCAGGCAGCCAGGGACAGAAGAAGGGGACACAGCCTCAAGCTGTGGCAGGGCAGGTCTGTGGTGGATGTTAGGAGGAAGCTGTTGGCAGAGAGAGTGATTGGCACTGGAATGGGCTGCCCAGGGAGGTGGTGGAGTGGCAGTGCCTGGAGGTGTTGAAGCCAATCCTGGCTGGGGCACTTAGTGCCATGGTCTGGTTGCTTGGGCAGGGCTGGGTGCTAGGTTGGGCTGTGAGCTTGGAGCTCTCTTCCAACCTGCTTGATTCTATGAATCTATGGAGACCTCCATGGGGGAACTGGGTGCAGAGAAAGGGCAGCTTAGCTGCAGAGGGTTACCAGCTCTGCCTGAGCACATCTCAGAGTTCTCCTGTGCTCCTGAGGCTGGACGAGGCTGAGGAGTCCCCATCTGGGGTGTGATGAGCCCCACGCAGCTCGGAGCCAGCTCCCCGCCCTGGTTGCACAAGCGGCCCCGCGGCGCCTCCGCCTGTGCACAAACAGCAGCAGCCTGTTTGGAGGAGCAGGCAGCACGGGAAGGGGCGGGGGGGGGAGGACGGGGACGACCTGCTGCAGGCAGGGCATCGCCCCAGCCACCTGCCTCCAGAGCTCTTATCACCCTGCCCCATCACTGGCAGGAAGAGCAGGAGATGAGTTGATCCCCAGTCTGCCTGCCCGCAGCTTCCTGGGCACCCTCAGCCACTTATTGCCCCTGGGGCAGGGCCATTGGAGCACCACGAGGGTGGCACAGGGACCCTTCCCAGAACGGGCACCAGCCTGCTGGGTCCAACCCACGAAGCACTCTGACCCCCCAGAGATCTTGTAGAGGTGCTTTGGAAGAGCGAATTTGCTTTTGGAGAGCTCTGACTGGGCACAGGGGAGGATGAGATGGCTCCAGGGGGGGATGAGATGGCCTCAGGGGGGGATGAGATGGCTCCAGG
>WAAF01012578.1:152627-186333 GCA_013400475.1 Tricholaema leucomelas
CCCCCCCCCCAAAAAAAAAAAGGCAAAAAGGAGGGAAAGAAAAAAATAAGGAAAAAAAAAAACCCTAAACATAACCAAAAGCAACAAAAAGGAAGGGGAAAAACTCCCTGCACTCGGACAGCAAACCTGGCAAAGGCACTGCAAGAAGGGAGAGAGGAGCAAGCAACCAGCAGCCCAGGGTCCTCCCAGCCCCCAGCATCCCAAATTTGGCAGGCTGGCAGCAGGAAATCAGGTCTGAAATGCTGGGTGAAAGCAGCAGATCTCTATCTCCTGATCCTGCTTTCTGGGCCCCGAGGCTGCAGCCTCGTTTGTAAAGCCTCAGGAAGAATAAAGGCTGGGAAATGAGTTTCAGAGCATCAGCAGCTGGCCAAGGGCCTGGCAGCTGGGGAAGGCTTAGAGCAAGAGAGGGGCAGAGCTGAACCCTTTGAGGTGCAGGTGCCAGCAGCCAGCCTGGCCCCAAGAGCAAGCTGCACAGGGGGCACAGGTGGCAGAATCATAGAATGGTTTGGGGTTGGAAGGGAGCTCCAGAGGTCTTCTGGTCCACCTCCCTCTGCAATCAGCAGGAGCATCCTCAGACAGATCATAGAATCATAGAGTCAGGGTTGGAAGGGACCACAAGGATCAGCCAGTTCCAACCTCCCTGCCATGCCCAGGGACACCCTACCCTAGAGCAGGCTGCCCACAGCCTCAGCCAGCCTGGCCTGAAACACCTCCAAGGGTGAGACTTCCACCACCTCCCTGGGCAACCTGTGCCAGGGTCTCACCAGCCTCACGATGAAGAACTTCCTAACGTCCAGTCTGAATCCCATTTCCAACTTTGTTCCACTCCCTCCAGTCCTATCCCTACCTGACAGCCTACAAAGTCTCTCCCCAGCTTTCTTGTAGCCCCCTTCAGATACTGAAAGGTCACAAGAAGGTCATCTCAGAGCCTTCTCCCCTCCAGACTGAACAAGTTGCCCAGTGATGGTGACTCCATGAGCATGAGGGTGAAAAGGGAGAGTGAGAGCCTGGAGCAGGAGCTGAGCCACCTCTGAGGATGTGCCAAGCCCTGGTGAGGCCACATCTGGAGGGCTGAGTCCTGTCCTGGGCTCCCCAGTCCAAGAGGGACAGGGAAATACTGGAGAGAGTCCAAATGAAGCTAGAAGGATGGTGAAGGGACTGGCACATCCCTGTGGTGAGGAGAGGCTGAGAGCCTCGGGGATGATGGCAATGGGAGGGAAATTTAAAGCTGTTTCCACTCCCCCAGGATGCTCTGCCCAGCGCTGGCTCCCCTGTGGGCACACACAGCCCATCCTCATCCAGTACCAAGCCCAGTCCCCTGGGGGGGCCCAGCACCCCAAGCCCAACAGCCACTGGGTGAGCAGCAGGTGGGGTGCCCAGTGGGTGCGCCAGGAAGGGCTGAGCACGGAGCTGGCCACGCTGGCTGGTGCAGAACCAGCCAGTCTGGGCTGGGAGGGTTGCTGGCACTGCCAGACAGGTCTTGGCTGTTCTGCTGGGTGCCAGCCACAGCTGGGAGCCTGCCCACAGCACATCACCCCCCTGGAACTCTGGGACAGGAGTGGTGCTCCCAGCCCAGCTGCACCCACAGAGGCGGCTCCCACTCAGCCCAGCCTCAGATGAGCCTGGGGACGCTGATGGCAGTGCCCTCACCACGTGGCAGCCACACGCCTGCTGCCAACGTGGGGTGACTCTGTTCTGCCCTGCTGAGACCTCATCCTCAGCACTGCCTTCAGCTTTGGGCTCCCCAGTTGAAGAGGGACAGGGATCTGCTGGAGAGGGTCCAAGGGAGGGCTACAAGGATGAGGAGAGGACTGGAGCACTGCCTGGTGAGAAGACCTGAGGGACCTGGGGCTGCTTAGCCTGGAGAAGAGAAGACTGAGAGGGGATTGAATCAATGTCTATAACTCTCTGAGGGCTGGGGGCCAGGAGGATCAAGGACACAAGGCAGGGCATCACCAACATGACATAGAGGGGGATATGCTCTGATCTGTGATCCCAAGTGCCACATCTGCTTGCTTTTTTGGAACACCTCCAGGGATGGTGACTCCACCACCTCCCTGGGCAGCCTGTTCCACTGCCTTGCTTTGTCCTGGTTTCATGGCACTGCAGGAGAGCACCTCCCAGCCATGGGCTAATGGCCAGATGGGAAAGGAGAGGTGACCTGTAGGGAGAAGGAGGGAAGGGGACACAGTATCCTGAGCCCCCCAGAACCCTGCCTGCTCTTTCCAGCAACCAAAGCTCAAGAAAATCATTGACTCATAGAATGCTGAGGGCTGGATGGGACCTCTGGAGAGCACTTGAATCCAACCCCTGTGCTAAGCAGGATTGCTTAGGGCAGGGCACACAGGAACACATCCAGATGAGTCTCACAAGTCCCATGGATTGGGAGACTCCACAGCCTCTCTGGGCAGCTGGTTAAAATCCTAGGGGTGGCTCATTTCTGTGCAGGCCAAGTTGGTGCCCTCTTGGCTCCTGGTTTCATTCCAATGTTCCCTCAGCAGCAGCACAAAGAGCTCGGTGAGAGCCCAGTGAGGGCAGCAGCCACCGGGTGTGTGTGTGGGGGGAGGGTTGCTTTGGCCGTGGCATGTAGGGAATCAGGTTGGATCGTGGCAGTGCTCGGTCGTGCCCTTAATCTGTGAGTTCCCCAAAGCTCTTTAATAAAGATTCAAAGTCACCAACTTCTCAATTAAGGGATGAGACAGCTCCTGATCCCTCTTTCTGGGTCAGCTGGAGAAAGGCCATTTAAAACCTGGGTGATTGCTTCCCTTTGATGTTCCCAGAGGAGGAGACTCCCCACTAAAGCCCTGGCCAGTGCCTGCTGTGCAGGAGGGAGGGTGGCTTGGCCACCTCGGAGGAAGGACTCGCAGCCTGCAGCCCAAACCTGCCTGCTCCTGACTCGTGGGAGAAGGTTTCTCTCCTCCTTTCCCTCTGGAGCATGGATGCTCCCTGCTGCACAGTGCCGGGTGATGCCCTGCTCTGCTGGCATGCCCTGGGCAGTGCCACCAGCCTTGCAAGTTCCTTATCATCAAACCTGGGGCTCAGCACCGGGGCCACCTGCTCCATGGGTGTATGCCCATGGGTGGTCTGCACCCTGCCAGGCCCTCCCGGCTCTGTAGGGTGCTTCTAACCCTCTGTTTACCTCAACAACAGCCACTTGCATGAGTGTTAATTGCAGGAGCTGGCAAGGCACTAATTAGGGGATAATGAGACAGCTTTTGTGCACGCCTGGCAAACTCCCTCCTCCAACCCCCCTATGTCATGTTGGTGATGCCCTGCCTTGTGTCCTCGATCCCCCTGTGCCACGGCTGTGGTTTTCCTGGGCTGTGTGCCTCAGGCTCTTCTCCCTGCCTGCCCCTCTGCTCCAGCCCAGGGTAGCTCAGGCATTTCTTCCACCACCTCAAGCCTCCAGAGAGCGGCTCAGAGCTCCTCTGGTTATTTAAAGCAGAGGAGTCCCTGTGCCTGAGCCCCTCGCTGGTCATTAGGTGGTCCCCAGAGCCTTCCAGTGCAGCCCTTTGTTCTCAGAGCAGGGAGGCAGGATCTGGCTGATGCAGGGCTTGGCCTGAGCCTTCCACTGTCACTGTCAACTTTCCTCATCCTCATTGTGTCTCCAGCCCCTGGGATACCAGGGTGAGGGCCTGGGGGGGGTGGGAACTGAAGCTTGTTCCCCATGGATTGCTCCATCAGCAAGCAGGGAGCATCCTCCCACTGCTCTGGCACCCATCTTCCTCCTGCTGCCGCTACTGGCAGGGCCACTTGTGCCTGCTGAGCAGCAAGAGGTTGTTGTCCCTCTCTGTCTGCCTGCAGGACAGGGAGATGGTGATTCCCTCCAAGGCTTCCTCACCTAGTGCTGGCAGCAGCTCAGTGCCACCAAAGCCTGGCACCTTGCACCAGCTGCTGGCAGCTAGCTAAGGGTGACAGGATCACAGGATCAGAGGATGTCAGGGATTGGAAGAGACCCAAAGAGATCATCCAGTCCTACCCCACTGCCACAGCAATCTATCTCAGGGCACACAGGAACACATCCAGACAGGCCTGGAAAGGCTCCACAGAAGGAGACTCCACAACCTCTCTGGGCAGCCTGTGCCAGGGCTCTGGGACCCTTCCAGGCAAGAAGTTGCCCCTTGTGTTCAGCTGCAACCTCCTGTGCTGCAGCTTCCATCCATTGCTGCTTGTCCTATCCCAGGGAGCAGTGAGCAGAGCCTGTCCCCCCCTGCTGACCCTCAGCTCTCAGAGAGTTATAGACATTGATTCAATCCCCTCTTAGTCTTCTCTTCTCCAAACTAAGCAGCCCCAGGGCCCTCAGCCTCACCTCAGCAGGCAGTGCTCCAGTCCCCTCCCCATCCTCGTAGCCCTCTGCTGGACCCTCTCCAGCAGATCTCTGTCCCTCTTCAACTGGGGAGCCCAAAACTGAACGTGGTCTAAGTGGGCATGGAGGTGCTGGCTTGATGGTTGGGCTGGAGAACCTCAGAGAGCTTTTTCCAGCCTTAATGATTCTATGAAACTGGAGGTGGCTTTGGCAAAGGGAGCTGGCAGGGCACAAGGCACCCCCTTTGCCCCACACAAGGTACCCTCTTTGCCCCACACAAGGCATCCCCTTTGCCCCACACAAGGCACCCCCTTTGCCCTACACAAGGCATCCCCTTTGCCCCACACAAGGCACCCCCTTTGCCCCACACAAGGTACCCTCTTTGCCCTACACAAGGCATCCCCTTTGCCCCACACAAGGCACCCCCTTTGCCCCACACAAGGTACCCTCTTTGCCCTACACAAGGCATCCCCTTTGCCCCACACAAGGCACCCCCTTTGCCCCACACAAGGTACCCTCTTTGCCCTACACAAGGCATCCCCTTTGCCCCACACAAGGCACCCCCTTTGCCCCACACAAGGTACCCTCTTTGCCCTACACAAGGCATCCCCTTTGCCCCACACAAGGCACCCCCTTTGCCCCACACAAGGTACCCTCTTTGCCCTACACAAGGCATCCCCTTTGCCCCACACAAGGCACCCCCTTTGCCCCACACAAGGCACCCCCTTTGCCCCACACAAGGCACCCCCTTTGCCCCACACAAAGCACCCCTTTTGCCCCACACTGCAGTGGGAAGGAGCTGTGTGGGAGCAGGAGCTTCCCCAGGAGGGTGCAGAGCTGCCAGATGCCTGGAAGAGAGGAGGCTGAGGAGGAGACAGCAGATTCCTCGGTGCACTATTTCTGCCTGCTGCGGCTGATCGTGTTTCAGCTAAAGGAAAACAGAAGGGGGATGCTACTACAGCTGCCTGCCAGAGCCAGCAGCAGCCAAGCCTCCAAGCTTTCTCCTCCAGACAGCAAAGCCAGGCAGGAGAAATCCCCAGCCCTGCCACATCCCAAGGAGCAGAAACCCCCCCCCCGCCAAAACCCTGCCCAGCTGCGGTGGGGTCAGGCAGCCCCAGCAGCCTTGGCAGGATTAAATCCCACGCTGCCCATCAAGCCTGGTGTTTGTGCCTCATACCAGGCCTGCCTGCAGGGCACACACACAGAGCCCATGGCACGAAGAGCCACGGCTGGCACACAGGATGATGCTTGCTGCATCTTCACCACGGTGTGGGGAAGCTTCATCCTAGTGCAGCTGCTTCGTCTCAGCAACGCCAGGCGCGGAGCTCACCCTCCTGCCTGCTCCTGCCTGTCCTTCCTCTTCCTCATCCCTGCCAGCCCGGTGGCTGCTCCTGCTGGTTTCTATGGGAACTCAGCAGGAAAACACCGTTTCCAGCAAGGGCACTGCTGGCCCAGCAACCCAAACCCAGGCAGGAGCCTGCCTTATCCTGAGGTTTGCCTGGAGGACCTCCTCATGCCTGGCCTTGGCCCCTGTCTCCTCTCTCCAAGGGGTGCAGGGTGATGTGGTGCTCAGCGTGGTGCTGGTGGCCCCCTGGCTCGCTGGGCTTCCCAGCAGGGGCTGGGGGTCCTGGGGCTGCCACAGAGCAGACAGAGGGGTCGAGCTTGGTGCCCTCCAGGTGACTTTTAGCAGACGCTCGAGAATTTTAATGCCTTGGCCACTCCCTCTCGGGGACCCAATCCTGCCTCTGGTCCCTAGGAAGGTGGCTGGGGGTGAGTCATGGGGGTGGGTGACCCCCAGTTATGGCTCCTGTGAGGAGGAAGAGAAGGAGGGGACACAAAGGTAAGCAGGGACAAGGACCGGGGAAGACTGGAGCAGGACAGGAACTGTCGTTCTCCATGAGGAAAGGCCAGCAAGGGTTCAGGGGAAGGACCTGCACAGAGCCCAGCGAGTGGCTGTGCACCACAGGCTGAGCCATGCTGGGAGCAATGGTGTGGCCAGCAGCACCCCCAGGCCCTGCTCCAGCCCTGGGGATGGACATAGAGCAGGATGCAGCCGCTCTTGCCGTGGAGAAGTAGGAGACACCGAGGGGTGCTGCCGACGGCCAGCTGCGGAGCAGTGCCTCACGCCTGCCTGGCAGGATCTGCCTCTGCCCCAGCGAATGCCATCCCCCACTTCCTGCTGTGCCCAGCCCCTGACAGAATTGCTTGCACCCTTCCACCCCCCGGGATGGCCACATGTCCCCTCCCCGCTGCAGCTTCCCTCTCCCCTCCCAGCACAGAGGGATTACACTGCGGCTCCAGCAGCCATCTGGAAGCCGGGAGCCAGCCCCCCCTGCACCCGGGGGACGGTGGCACACGTCACGGGCGGGATGGCAGGGCCGGGAGGCACAGATCAAACCAAGGCACACAACGCTCTGTCCTTCCACGCCACAGCACGGCCCACAGAGGATGGCAAAGACCTTCCAAAGAGGTGCTGGAAGGGTTGCACCTCCCTCTGCAGAGGAGCACAGCGGCCGGAGCTGGGTGTCCCCGCACCAAGACCTGCAGGAGGATGGCCCAGGGTGACCAGTCCAGCCAGCCCCTTCCTGGGCTGGGGTTTGACACACTCGTGGTGTATTTACCGTGCCCCATCATGTGATGGCTCAGAGCCTGCTCCCTCCGGGCCCTCCGCGGCGCAACAAAGCTGCGATTGACTGCTCGGGGTAGCGGCTGCGGCTGGCGCCTCCTCTCCAGCCCCGCCAGACACCTCCGTGCAGGGGGGGGCAAGCATCTCGCAGTGACACGCATCCTCCAGGCTGTTCTCCTTTGCTCTCCACCAAGGAGGAGGAAGAGGAGGAGGAAGCTGGCTTTCGTTAAGCAGCAAGCAGAGAGATGGAAGCTACGAAGCCCAGGGAAGCGCTTGGGTCGCTAGGAAGCGCCAGACGGCATCTCGGCTCCATCCCTCCATCCAAACACCTCTTCATCCCTCCATCCAAACACCTCTTCATCCCTCCATCCAAACACCTCTTCATCTCTCCATCCAAACACTTCTTCATCTCTCCATCCCTTCTTCCAGCCATCCCTCCTTCCCTCCAGCCATCCACCCAACCGACCCCCTCTTCATCCCTCCATCCTTCCATCCAGCGAACCACCTCTTCATCCATCGTCACATCCCATCCTGACTGAGCCCTCAGCAAAGCTTCCAGCCACGGGAATCAGCCTCAGCACAACCTCTTGCCCATCCTTAGAGGGGGGAGGTTACAGTCATGGAGGTTTAGGGGTGCTGAGCCAGGGGCACCAAAATCCAGGTCTCTCCTATAGCCTCAGTCCTAAAGCCCACCTGTGGGGTCCGAGCCTGGGGGACCCCAGCCCGCAGCCAGCGCACTGCACATAAACGCAGCATGGAGACAGCTCCGGGGGTCCGCACTGCTCACCCAAAGCACAGCAACGGGGCTGGGGGTGAAGAGGGGTGTTCAAGATCAACCCGGCCCCCAGCCTCCCAGGGCAGCCGGGTGGTGCTGTCCCCCACAGCGCACCCCGTTGTGACCATGGGGCACCCCAGGGGAGGCTGGGACCACCCCCCCGCCCCCCCCAGCGCTCCGCCTCGGCTGGACCACAGGTCCCCTCGGATCTGTCCCCTAAAAGATCACCCTTGCACAGCTCACTGCCCCCCCACATCACATCAAATGTCCCTCATGAGAGAGGGGAGATGCTCTACTGCTTCGTTCCCCCCACCCCCGCCGCAGCGCCTGAGAGGAAGAGGAGGAGGAGGAGGAGGAGGAAGAAGAGGAGGAAGAAAAGGAGGAGGAAGGGAGTCGCGCCGAGGGCACTCACCGTGTGGGGTGGGCAGCGGTCGGGACCCCCCCCCGCCTCCTACGGGCGCAGCATCCTCCCGGGCAGCCCCAGCCCGAGCCCAAGCCGGAGCCGGAGCCGGAGCGCAGCCGGAGCTGGGCATGCTCGGGGGCCGCCGAGCGGCACGTGATGCCGGGCTGGCACCGAGCACGGCGAGGGGGGGGACGACAACGACTGCCGCCCCCGCTCCGCCACCCTGTGTGTCGTTTCCCCCGCCCCCGACATCACCCGCAGAGGACCGCACCGCTCCCCTTCAGCATCACTTGAGGGGAGCCACCTCCGTGCTGCCCCCCACTGCAGCACCGAGAGGAGGGGAGGAGGGGGGGACGGGACCGACCGGACTGGACCACACTGCCCCCCACGCCTTCCTCCCACCCTGCACACTCCTCTCCTGCATCCCTGGCGGGGGGGGGCATCTGGGGCTGTGCTCCCAGCTCCTGCATTCCAGCATCAGAGGGAGACCAGGACTGTGCTCCCCACAGCGTCCCAGCACCAGAGGGACGAACAGGACCATGTTGCCCCCCTGCATCCTGCATCTGTCAGGGACAGGGGGAAGGGATGTGTGTGTCAGTGCCCATTTGTTCCCAGCCAGGGTCAGGCAGCACCCCTAGACCTCAGGATTAAGAGAGGATGCAGCATCCAAACAACTCAACACCCACAGCTTCTTCTCTGGATCATAAAGGCCACCACTAGGTCCCCTGGGCCATGCCAAGGACCAGTGATGGCTCAGGCAGGGTTGGCAGGCCCCTTCCCCAGCCCTGCTCAGGCCCCCAGCCCTGGCCTGCTGGCTGACTGACTCCCAGTCTGCAGAGCTGGGTGCTTTTAGAGGTGCTGGGGAGCTGCAAGCTCCATGCCTCCAGCAATGGCACCGTGCCCTGATCTATGGCACTGCCTTACTTCTGCTTGTCAGAGCTGCCAGGCACCACGAATGGGGTCCCACCTGTACCCAACCAGGGTGGCTCAGACCCTGAAGCACTCAGGGACCCTTCATCCCCTGCAGCCGAGCTGGCGTGGGGGAGATGTGAGCTTTCCAGGAAGGAAACCCAGCGGCTGCCCTTGATCCTCTAATCCCCCCTTAGCCACAGGGCATTAGGCACTGGTGGGGGGGGTGGCTTTCACTGGATGCTTTGCCTCCTGCATCTTCCCTCCCTTTCCCCCTTCCCCCACCTCCAGCAATGGGTTAGATCCTCCCTCCCTGCCAGCACGCAGCAGAGAGACTCTCACACCCCCCGGGTTCAAGTTGTCCCCTCTCCAAGGTCACTATCCCCCAGCTACTCCCTTGCCCTACAGGTAGTGGGGACCTGTTGGGGTGGCTTTACCCTCTCCCTGCCCTCCTGCCACCCGGGAGTGCCCCAAAAGCTGACAACCAGCCCAGGAAAACCATGAGCAATTGGAAAGCTGCACTGCTCAGGGGGCAGTGAGAGCACCAGCCACCTGTGCCCCCAGACGGGTTGGCAGTCAACTGTCCCCTACCCCCTTGCCCACAGAAGAGGTCCTTGGTGCTGCCACATCATCTGCTGAGGGCACAGAGCCAGCAAGACCTTTTTCTTGTGCAGGCAGAAGCAGGATGGAGAGGAGCTCCTTAACCAGCAGTGCTTCACCGTGGCAGCACCCAGCATGGGAACGGGGCCGGGTGCTGCCCTCCCGGGCCGGCAGAGGCAGGAGGGTGCCCAGCATGGCAGGGATCCAGCTGTTCTGCAGCTGTGCCCGGCGCACACACACGTGTGCAGCAACGTGCAGGGCATGCACCGCTGCGCCAGCCTCAATGCCACCTTGTGGGTGCTGTCGCAAAGGCAGGAGCCAGGGCAGCCTGTCACAGCCAGGGCTGGGGGCTGCGCAGCTCCCCCAGCTCCGGCTCAGAGCGGTTCCCTGCTCTGCTGCGGAGCTGCCCAGCTGCTGGTGGGGCACAGGGACTGGCGGTGGCACAGGGTGGGGGTGGCAGGGGAACCCTGCAGCGTGGAGCAACCAGCATCACAGATGAGTTTGTGGGGTCCCCATCCCTGCAGACATTCAAGGTCAGGCTTGATGAGACTCTGAGAGCAACCTGCTCCTGTTGGAGATGTCCCTGCCCACTGCAGGGGGCTGGGCACGGTGAGCTCTAAAGGTCACTTCAAGCCCTACCCATTCCATGACTCTATGGTTTGGGTGGGAAGGGAGCTTCAGAGCTCATCCAGTCCAACTCCCCTGCACTCAGCAGGGAACATCCCCAACAAGAGCAGGATGCTCAGAGCCCCAAACAACCTGACCTGGAATGGTGCCAGGCATGGGGCAGCTCCCACCTCTTTGGGCAACCTGGGCCAGGCTCTCAGCACCATCAGCACCGAATAATTTCTCCCATCTCTCCAATCTGACTCTCTCTCTTTTAGTCCAAACCACCATCACCCCTTACCCTGTCAGGAGGACAATCCCTGCCCTGCAGATGCATGGTAGATGTGCTGCAGATAGGAGCCTGAAGCTCACCAGGAGGTTCCCCAGCACAGTCTTCACCCAGCAGCAACGTTTGTGGCTGCAGGACTCCAAGCTGGAGCTGGCTGAAGGACATCTTGGCCCTGCTGGGCAGCCAGACTGGATCACACCAGTGCTTAGCACAGCCCTCAACCCACCTGGGGAATTTTGCTCTGGCTGGTTTATGGCTGTCTGAGCACACAGAGGAACTTCTCTGTGCAGGGCTGGGCTCAAAGATCTCCTCTGAAACTCCCTCAGCCAGCAGCATCTGGAGCCCCAGCACAAGGCGAGGCAGCAGCCTGCAGCTCAGCTTGTCTAGACACCAGCATCAGAGAAGAGAAGGCTCCAGGGAGACCTTAGAGCAGCCTTCCAGTTCCTGAGGGGATTACAGGAGAGCTGGAGAAGGACTTTTACAAGGGCTTGGAGTGACAGGATGAGGGATAATGATTTGAAAGTGGAACAGGGGAGATTTAGACTGGACATTAGGAAGAAGTTCTTTACTATGAGGGTGGTGAGACACTGGAAGGGGTTGCCCAGAGAAGCTGTGGATGCTTCGTCCCTGGAGGTGTTCAAGGCCAGGCTGGCTGAGGCTGTGGACAGCCTGACCTAGTGTGAGGTACCCCTGGCCATGGCAGGGTGTGTTGGAACTGGATGATCTTTGCAGTCCCTTCCAACCCTGGCTGATTCTATGACACACACATCACCTTCTCAGCACTTCTCAGGGCCAGGCTGGATGAGGCCTTGAGCAGCTTGGGCTGGTAAGAGGTGTCCCTGCCCGTGGCAGGGGGCTGGAGCTGGATGATCTTGAAGGTCCCTTCCAACTCAAGCCACTTTATGATCACTGCACCAGCACCCCAGTGCCTGGACTGGAGGCAAGGAGGGGGCAGATACAACAGGAAACATCACACTGGGATGAACTGGGATGAACTGGGAGCGACACCTTGGGTCAGATCCTCACTGAGTTACGCTGACGTTGCCTTGGCCCCAACGAGCACATCCAGCTCTGCACTGCCTGCCCCGGGCAGCACCATGCCCCAGGGACCCTCTGTACCACAGAGCTTCCTCCCACCAGGGTAGGCTGCTGCAGGGCCCTGGAGGAAGTCCCCAGTGGGCTCCAGGGGACTTTTCACCCGAGGGATGACGCAGGGTGGGGGGCTGGCTGGCTCACCCACGGCACCCTGGAGCTGCTGAAGCTCTCAGAAGAGACATTTGCATCTGAAAGGGCAGCTTGGCACAGGAGCTCCCTTCTGTGCAGGGCTGGGATGAGATTTGCCTGTCCCAGGCTGCAGGATCCAGGTGCAGGACATGGCTCAGGGCTGAGTCTGGTCCCTGCTAATGACACACAGGGACTGCCAAGGCCATGCAGGGATGAGGAACTCCAGCCTGGCCTCGCTGATGAAGCTCAGAGCACCTAAGTGTGCAGGGCTTGGTGACCACAGCACCCAGCCTGCCTCTGAGACACAGTCCCACTCACATCAGCAGTCTCTCTCTCACCAGCAAAACCTCCCTCACCAGCAGGACCTCCAGCTTTGTTCACCTGCTGTGACCATGAGACCATGACAACCACACCTGCAGCAGCATGGGATGAGACACATCAGGGCCATGGGCACCCAACCGAGCCTGACATGCCCCTGGCCCCATCCTCTAGCAACTGCTGTGCTCCAAAAGTCTCCCAAACTGCACCTTCACCACCCTGGGCCTCCCTGAGCTTGGACTGCAGCAGCCTCTGCTGCACTCTCAAGCATTTTGGGAGCAGCTGCTTCTGGGCAGAGCCAAGCCCAGGCAGAAGCATCCTCCAAGGCTGCCATGGCAGGAGACAGAAGCTTCTCTCCCCTGAGCCCCTTCTCACTTACTTGATGAAGTAGAAGCCCCCGTGCAGTGTGGTGTCCACCTCCCAGCCTCGGGGCAGCCCTGGAAGGACAGGGCACAAGCAGGGGTCACCCTCCTTTGCCCCACTCAGCTCCTGCCCTCCCTACCCCGTGCCCTGCTGTGGGCTGGGATGTTGTACCAGAGCCCAGAGCTTGCCTGAAGGACCTGCTGCTGGACAGTGTCACACTAAAGCTCCACTTCAGCAGCAGGCAACCATGGAGGAGATCTCCTTGCAGGAGGCAGCAGCAGGGAAGGGTAAGAGTGCAGGGACAGGTTGCTGTGGCACAGTCGTGCCCCTTAGGGGATGCCATGTCCTGTTGTGCTGGGCTCTCACACACTCACACTGCAGTTATAAAGCAGTTTGGGTCTCCCCCCACCACCAGAAACAGGTCTCAGAGACCTCAAGGAATCTCTGTCCTGAAGGAGACTCTTCAAAGCCCTCTGAGAAGATCTCTCCAGCTGGAAACTCCATGCCCAAGAGATGCAGCAGCACCCCCAACCCGCCTCAGCAGTTTGGGGTCTCCGCTGCCTTTGGGGAGAGTTTCACTCCACACCTGCAGATTCTGACCAGTGTCTGGAGAGGGCACAGAGCCAACACCCAGAGCCAGGAGCTGTCTCTTACCAGCACAGGAGAAGTGTCCACTCTGGATGGAGTAGCCTGTGCCAGGGTGCACCCAGCTCGTGGACTTGGTCTCGTCGCTGTGGAAGACAAAGAGTGGAGGTTGTCAGCACCCGAGGGGGGCCCAGTGAGCCCCTTCCCACTGCTGGGGAAGAGTCCTTGCCACATGAGTGACTTTTCCAGCCAAAGGACTGGAAGGGACAGATTTTAGGGTAAGAGGAGAACAGCAGGCATGAGGCTGGGACAGCAGTGAAAGAAGAGAGGGGAAAAGGAGGGATGGGCAGGGGCAAAGCAGCCAGGCAGAGAGCTTACAGCAGGGGGTGTCCCTTGTCCCCACACCAGACTAAACCCCTGGCCTCCTGGATCACAGAATCATAGAACAGTCAGGGCTAGAAGGGGCCTCAAGGATCACAGCCTCACAGAACGTTAGGGGCTGGAAGGGACCCCAAAGGTTGTCCAGTTCCAACCCCTTTGCCACAGGCAGGGACACCTCACACTAGAGCAGGCTGCTCACAGCCTCAGCCAGCCTGGCCTTAAACTCCTCCAGGGATGAAGCTTCCACCACCTTCCTGGGCAACCTGTGCCAGGGTCTCAGCACCCTCGTGGTGAAGAGCTTCCTAACATCATCCCACCTGCATCTCCCCTCTTCTCGGTTTGCTCCATTCCTCCCCAGTCCTATCACTATCTGACACCTTAAAACTTCCTTCCCCAGCCTCCTCCCTCCCCAGGCATGCAGCCTGCCCTCGCTGCAGCCCAGCTGAGCCCCATCCCTGCAGCCTCCCCCCGGCAGGACCGTACTTGATGAAGAAGACTCTGCCGTCCCCGCAGACGCCGTAGGTCCACCTGCCCGGCAGGTCCAGCCAGTCGATGTCATCCCCCATGGGGGATGGTGATGGTAGGAGGGGGAGGAGTGGGCTCGGGCACAGAGCAACCCCCACGCTGCTGCCAGGAGGGGGTGCAATGGCACCCAGCAAGCCTCACCCTGCCAGGAGGGATGATGGCATCCAGCTTAGGAAGCGCCAAGCAACTGCTGGGCTGGTCCCTCCCCTCCTCACAGGAGCAAAAAGAGTTGCTCAGCTCAGCCCTTCCACCCAAGCTCTTCACTGCAAATAACCAAGGAGGGAGGGAAGAGAAGGGGGAAGGAAAAGAGCAGGAGGGAAAAAAAAACATTCCCCAACCAAACCCACCGAGTTAACCCTTCCAGAGCCAGGCTGCCACCCTGCCTGCCAGCCTGGGCTTCAGAGGGCAGCCTCCCAGCACAGCTCTCCAAATGACTCTGCGGGGCCGTCACAGCTTCCTGCACTGCCTACTCAGTGTAATTACCAGCAATTAACTCCGGGGTGAGTAATTATGGAGTTGTTACTTCCCTCTCCTGTTCATTTGAAACAATGTCAAATTCTTCTCTCCCTTCTGATCTCGCAGCCAAGCCCAGGCAGTATGTAGGGCACCCTGATGACTATCTGCAGCTCTTTCCGAGCTGCCCACTGGGGATTTTCTCTCTGTTGCTCCTCAGCCATCAATTAAATGTCTTTTAAACGTCTTTTAAGGGGAAAGGTGGGGTCTGGGAGGCACCCGGGCTGGGTGACTGAGAAGGAGGCACCAATTTGCCCTCCTGTCTCTGTGGCGCCTCTGCAAAGCTTCTCCTGGCACAAGGAGAAAGATGCTGGCTCAGGAGGGGTCTGAGAAGGGTGCTAAAGAAGGAGCTGGTCCTCCAAGCAGGGAGGAAGGGGCTTGAACTGCTGAGTTGGGGAACAGTCCCCACAACAGAGCAGTTGCCTGATGGAGTTTGGGGAAATCAGTTCACCTGAAGCCTCAGGAAGACTCTTCCCAGAGTCTTCGAAGCACTGGGGGAGAAAAACAAGTCTGGGTAGTCCCAGCGAGAGAGCAGGCAGTGGGCTCCCAGAGTGGCAGGCAGTGATGCCATGCTCCTGGCCACCAGCTCACCCCAGGAAGCTCCAGGTGCTGGGAGAAATGCTTGGCTGCAAATTGGGGGCCATGGTCTTTGTCCTGCCTGTGTCCTGCATGTGGCTCAGGGGATGCACAGGTGAGCTGGTGCTCAGAGCCACCCCCCAGGCCTGCAGCCCCTGGAACAGCTGCCCAGGATGACCTCATGTCAGAGAAGCACAGAATCAAGCAGGTTGGAAGAGAGCTCCAAGCGCAGCCAGCACAACCGAGCACCCAGCCCTGCCCAAGCAACCAGACCATGGCACTAAGTGCCCCAGCCAGGCTTGGCTTCAGCACCTCCAGGCACAGCCACTCCACCACCTCCCTGGGCAGCCCATTCCAATGCCAATCACTCTCTCTGCCAACAGCTTCCTCCTAACATCCAGCCTCAACCTGCCCTGCCACAGCTTCAGGCTGTGTCCCCTTCTTCTGTCCCTGGCTGCCTGGCAGCAGAGCCCAACCCCACCTGGCTACAGCCTCCCTGCAGGGAGCTGCAGGCAGCAATGAGCTCTGCCCTGAGCCTCCTCTGCTGCAGGCTGCACACCCCCAGCTCCCTCTCTGCCTTGTTGCTCTCAGCCACTCTGTCCCCAGCCTGTAGTGCTGCTTGGGGTTGTTGTGGCCAAAGTGTAGAACCCTGCACTTGGCCTTTGTTGAGTCTCATGCCAGCTTTCTGCAGGATTGGGCTGTTGGCTTTGGCTTTGGGGTGCCCAGGGGCAGTTGTTACAGCCACCCCAGTTAGGTTATGGTCATGCTGGAGCAACCAGGGAGTTGCCACCTTTATCAGGTTGCCATCTGCTGAGCCACACATCAGTCACCTGCCAGTTAACCACCACAGGAACTCCTGGGGTTGATGCCATGATGTACCCTGACATTGGGGAGGTCACAGCATGACCCTGAGGGAGGCAGCTCCACTGCTCCCAGTTCCACTCTGCCTCCAAGGCACAGAACCACAGAACAGGTTTGGTATGGAAGGGACCTCAAAGCTCAACCAGTTCCAACCCCCCTGCCATGGGCAGGGACACCTCCCACCAGCACAGGTTGCTCAAAGCTTCATCCAGCCTGGGCTTGAACATCTCCAGGGAGGTTGTGGAGCACAGAAGCACAGAATGTGCCTCCTTCAGCTACTGCAAGGCCACTCCAAGGTGTCCCTCCTCAGCTCTCCTGTAGCCTCCTTCAGCTACTACAAGGCCACTCTAAAGTGTCCCTCCCCAGCTCTCCTGTAGCCTCCTTCAGCTACTGAAAGGTCACTCTAAGGTGTCCCTCCCCAGCTCTCCTGTAGTCCCCTTCATCTACTGCAAGGCCACTCTAAGGTGTCCCTCCCCAGCTCTCCTGTAGTCCCCTTCATCTACTGCAAGGCCACTCCAAGGTGTCCCTCCCCAGCTCTCCTGTAGTCCCCTTCAGCTACTGCAAGGTCACTCTAAGGTGTCCCTCCTCAGCTATCCTGTAGCCTACTTCAGCTACTGCAAGGTCACTCTAAGGTATCCCTCCTCATCTCTCTTGTAGTCCACTTCAGCTACTGCAAGGTCACTCTAAGGTATCCCTCCTCATCTCTCTTGTAGTCCACTTCAGCTACTGCAAGGTCACTCTAAGGTGTCCCTCCCCAGCTCTCCTGTAGTCCCCTTGTGTCCCTCCTCTGTCCCAACTCTCCCAGTCTGTCCCCATAGGGAGGGTTCTCCAGCCCTCCAAATGAGCCCACCCTGCAGTTCCAGGGTTAGGAGCTCACCATGCATGGTCCTCACCTTCCAGCTCACTGCAAACCCTCTCCAGTTACTGCAGAGTTATTCTCACACCTGCCCCAGGGGTCTGCAAGATCAGGGTCGATGCCAGATAAGCTCCTCTGATCCCAGAAGATCTCCTCTTCTAGCAGCCCCCAGGCAGGGATGCATCTCCCTGACCAAAGATATTCTCAGGGTTGCCCTCCCTTGAGCCAACTCATCAGAGATCAAATAGGAGAAGGAGCTGCTGCAGCCCCCGGGGGTAAAGAACACTGAAGTTGTTGGAGGGCTCTGTAGGACCTTCAGCCAAGAATGCTGAGCAGCTCCAGGCTCTCTCCTGCCAGGTAAATAAATCAGCTTTTAGTGCTTTCCACAAGAGAGGCTTTCCCCATTCCCCCCACCCCCCTTCATTCTTTCTCTCTTAATCCAGTGGCAATTCAAAGGGGAAATACCAGCAGGGCTTTTGCTTGCCTTTGCTTCAAAATCCTTCTGAAAGCTCCCTGGGATAGGACAAGCAGCAGTGGATGGAAGCTGCAGCACAGGAGGTTCCAGCTCAGCACAAGGGGCAACTTCTTGCCTGGAAGGGTCCCAGAGCCCTGGCACAGGCTGCCCAGAGAGGTTGTGGAGTCTCCTTCTGTGGAGCCTTTCCAGGCCTGTCTGGATGTGTTGCTGTGTGCCCTGAGCTACATTGTGTGGTGCTGTTCTGGCAGGGGGGGTTGGACTGGATGATCTCTTTGGGTCCCTTCCAACCCCTGACATCCTGTGAGCCATGTCCCTGGGCATGGTAGGGAGGTTGAAGGAGATGATCTCTGAAGTCCCTTCCAGCCTGAGCCACTCTGTGATTCTATGACACAGGAAGAAGGGGAAGCCATCAGCCTCCCATAGGCCCATCCTGGGAGCTGAAGACCACCAGTGGGCAGATGGCTTTGTGTTGGGACTGGGCACTGGCATGAGATGGAGAAGCTCAGCAGCCACCAGCCCAGGGCCACCAGCTCACCCTTGTGCATGACCTGCTTGCTTGGCCAGAAAGATTTGGCTTGAGAGTGTGCCAGGAGCACCCCAGCACCATGGGCATCACAGAGCAGCCACTTCCTCCTCCACCCCTAAGTCTTGGCTCTAGACTGTGGTGGGACCAGAGGGAGAACAAAAGGCACAGGAAGCAAAACGCACGGAAGAAAGGGCAGGGCCACAGGGTGACACAGCCCCTGGGGTGGCTCTGTGTGGTCAGAGAGGACACCCAGCCCGTGGGGGTGCCCTCCCCCATCGAGCAGAGCAAACAGTCTGTGATTGATTCTATGATTCAATGTGCTCCTGTGGCCAGCAGGGCCAATCCTGGGGTGGATTAGAAGGGCTGTGGTTAGGAGGTCCAGAGAGGTTCTCCTGCTCCTCTGCTCTGCCCTGCTGAGGCTGCATCTAGAATATTGTGCCCAATTCTGGGCCACTCAGTTCAAGAGGGACATTGAACTGCTGGAGAGAGTCCAGCACAGAGCCACAAAGATGCTGAAGGGAATGGAACAGCTCTGTTAGGAGAGAGCCTGAGGGAGCTGGGGCTGGGAGCTTGGAGCAGAGGAGCTGAGAGGTGACCTCAGCAATGCCTATAAAGATGTGCAGGTGAGTGGCAGAGGCTGGAGCCAGGCTCTGCTGGGGGATGCCCAATGCCAGCACAAGGGGCAGTGGTGGAAGCTGAGGCAGAGGAAGCTCCATGGAAACATGAGGAGGAATTTTTTGCCTGTGAGGGTGCCAGAGCCTGGCACAGGCTGCCCAGGGGGGTTGTGGAGCCTCCCTCTCTGGAGATACTCAAACCCCACCTGGCTGTGTTCATGTGTGATCTGCTCTGGCTGATGCTGCTCTGGCAGGGGGACTGCAGCAGATGAGCTTTGGAGGTCCCTTCCAGCCCCTGGCATTCTGTGATGCTGTGGAACAAGGCTGAGGAGCTTTGCTGTGAGGAGCCGCTGGTGGCTCAGCCCTGCGGAATGTGCCCAAACCTGAGTGTTCCTGGGCAGAACAGAGGCTGCCTGTTCTGCTCCCTTGCCCCACGCCAGGTGGCACAGCAGCTTCGGGTCACCAGGGACAGGTGGATGGGAGGAGGCTGGGCCAGGGGGACAGGCTGGTGGCAGCAGCAGCGGTGCTGGCTGTGGGTGCTCTGCTGCCGCACGCTTCTGGCACCATCTCCTGGCCAAAAGCTCCTGCAGCCAGCAGGAAGGCAGCGGCAGAGAGAGGCTGCCAAGGGCTGTGCCACCCAGTCCGACCTGCTGCCCCTCAACATGCCTACTGTGCCCCTTCCCCACCTGTCCAAAGGCCACAGCCTGGCCTCCGAACTTCAGCTGCCAGCTCCTCTTTGCTCCAACCCCTAACTGCTCACCTACCTCGCAGCCAGGCTGAGGAAGTGATGCTCATCACCCACTCCCCCCCACCCCCCATGCTTGGTGGCACCGAGGCAAGCAGGAGGAGTCCCTCTCTGGCTCAGGAGCAGTGTGGGCAGCAGGACAAGGGAGGTTCTTCTGCCCCTATGCTCAGCACTGCTCAGGACACACCTGGAGTGCTATGTCCAGTTCTGGGCTCCTGAATTGAAGAGAGATGTTGAGGTGCTGGAAGGTGCCCAGAGGAGGGCAGCAAGGCTGGAGAGGGGCCTGGAACACAAACCAGAGGCTGAGGGAGCTGGGGGTGTGCAGCCTGCAGAAGAGGAGGCTCAGGGCAGAGCTCATTGCTGTCTGCAGCTCCCTGCAGGGAGGCTGTAGCCAGGTGGGGTTGGGCTCAGCTGCCAGGCTGCCAGGGACAGAAGAAGGGGAAACAGCCTCAAGCTGTGCCAGGGCAGGTTGAGGCTGGATGTTAGGAGGAAGTTGTTGGCAGAGAGAGTGATTGGCATTGGAATGGGCTGCCCAGGGAGTTGGTGGAGTGCCCATGGCTGGAGGTGTTGAAGCCAAGCCTGGCTGGGGCACTTAGTGCCATGGTCTGGTTGGTTGGCCAGGGCTGGGTGCTAGGTTGTGCTGGCTGAGCTTGGAGCTCTCTCCCAACCTGCTTGATTCTATAATTCTCTAAGTGCAACAGAGTTGCCAAGCACCAAAAAAGAAAAGGAAAAGAAGAAGGAGCTGAAAGCTTTAATTGCTTCATAACCTTTGTGTCTGGTTGGACTCTGCTTCCAATGTGACAGAGGGTGCCAGGGCACTGCTGCTGGGTGCTGCCCCTTGGGTCCTGCTGGCCTGCCCAGACCCCCAGCTTGCCAGCAGACAGTTACTGACCTTTTATCACCCATTCTAAGTGTACAGCAACTCACAGCTCCCACAGCCACCCCCAGAACTCCAAAGCCTTGCAGGAGGCCTTGTTGCCATAGCTGCCACCTGCCAGCGTGGCAGCAGGCATGGCAAGGTGCCAGCCCAGCATCTCTCCAGCTCCAGAAGAGAAAGGCTTCCAGCATGCTCCTGCTTTACCCTCTGCCAGAAGCCTTAACCTCAGGGCTGGCCTAAATGAGCCCAGCAGCCTCAAGCAGCAAGCCCAGAGAAAGCAGCAGGATGCATGAGGAGAGGGAAGGATGCTGGATCTAAAGGCCCTGGATGGTGATCTGCTGCTTCTCAGCACCTTCAAGCAGCAAGCCCAAAGAAAGCAGCAGGATGCATCAGGATGGGGAGAGGTGCTGGATCCAAAGGTCCTGGCTAGATCTCTGCTGCTACTCAGCACCCTCAAGCAGCAAGTCCAAAGAGAGCATCAGGATATGTGAGAAGAGGGAAGGATGCTGGATCTAAAAGTCCTGTCTGGATCTTTGCTGCTACTCAGCACCCTCAAGCAGCAAGCCCTGAAGGAGCAGCAGGGTGCATCAGGAGGGGGAGAGGTGCTGGATCCAAAGGTCCTGGCTAGATCTCTGCTGCTACTCAGCACCCTCAAGCAGCAAGCCCCGAAGGAGCAGCAGGGTGCACGAGGAGGGGGAGAGGTGCTGGATCCAAAGGTCTTGCTGGGTCTTTGTTGCTTCCCAGCACCAAGTCCCCGGGACCGAGTCCCAGCCGCCTGCTGCTGGCTCGCTGCATGCCAGAGGGCTGCAGGGGCAGCTCTGCTTCCTGGCTCAGGAGGTTGCTCCTCTCCAAGGGAAGGAAGCTGGCTGCAGTTTCCCACGGGGCCAGGAGCAGCTCATGGCAGGCTGGGAGGTGGCAGCAGGGTGGAACAGCTGCTTCTGGGCACCGAGAGGCATGGCACAAACCTCTCCAGGCCAACCTTCCAAGCGGGATCGTTGCTGGCTTTGCTCTGTCACATCTCACACAAGAGGTACTGCAGGTGCCCCACTCCAAGAGACACTGAGGGGCTGGAGAGGGTCCAGAGAAGGGCAACGAAGCTGGGGACAGGTCTGGAGCAGAGGGCTGGGGAGGAGCAGCTGAGGGAGCTGGGGGTGGTCAGCCTGGAGAGATGGGAGGCTGAGGGGAGACCTCATTGCTCTCTACAGCTCCCGAAAAGGAGGCTGGAGCCGGGGGGAAGTTGGGCTCTTTTCCCAGGGAGGAAGTGATAGAACAAGAGGAAATGACCTGAAGCTGCACCAGGGGAGGTTTAGGTTGGATGTAAGCAGAAACTTCTTCACTTGAAAGGGTTCTCACAGCCTGGCACAGGCTGCCAAGGGGGTGGCTGAATGCCCATCCCTGGAGGGGTTTCAAAGCTGCAGGGATGTGGTGCTGAGGGCCATGGCTTAGCCCCAGCCTTGCTAAATTAGAAAATGGGTGGACTGGATCACCTCAGAGGTCTTTTCCAACCACAACAATTCTCAATCAGCTGCCAGAAGAAACAAGACAGACATCAGACTGAGCTTAGGAGCCAAGGAGCATCTGCAGGCTCCAGGCTGCCTGGCAGTGGTTCACACATCAGAGAGAGGGTCTCAGCTGGAGCTGTCACCATGGGCGTGAGCTGATGAGGATGGCCAGGAGTAGATGAGAAGGAACCTTAGATGAGGAAGAGCTTCACAGAATCACAGATTGGTTTGGCTGTGAAGAGACCTTAGAGATGATCTGCTCCAACCTTCTCATCCTCCTGAAGCTCAAAGCCATACCTGATGGTGCCCTTCAGGAGATCCAAGCCAGGCTTCATGTGCTTCAGGAGCAAACCAGATCCTCACAGTATCACCAACGTTGGAAGAGACCTCATAGATCATCAAGTCCAACCTGCTACCACAGAGCTCAAGGCTACACCATAGCACCAAGTGCCACATCCAGTCCTGCCTTGAACAGCTCCAGGGATGGCGACTCCACCACCTCCCTGGGCAGCCCATTCCAGTAGCACAGGCAGCTACCATCTGCCACCAGTTCCTTCAAAGAGATCATCTACTCCAACCTCTCCACCGTCCTAAGCTCCAAGCCATACCTGATGGGGCCCTCCAACAGCAGCACTGAGCCAGGCTGGGGGCCTTGCAGCAGCTCCCAGCCATACCTGATAGGGCCCTACCAGCAGCTCCAAGCCATACCTGATGGTGTCCTCCAACAGCAGCTCCTAGCCAGGCCAGGGGCCCTCCAACAGCAGCTCCGAACCAGGCCGAGGGCCCTCCAACAGCAGCTCCTAGCCAGGCCGAGGGCCCTCCNCAGCAGCAGCCCCCCACCCGGCCGGGGGCCCCCCAGCAGCAGCCCCCAGCCCGGCCGGGGGCCCTCCAACAGCAGCTCCCAGCCAGGCCGAGGGCCCTCCAACAGCAGCTCCTAGCCAGGCCGAGGGCCCTCCAACAGCAGCTCCTAGCCAGGCCGAGGGCCCTCCAACAGCAGCTCCTAGCCAGGCTGGGGGCCCTCCAACAGCAGCTCCTAGCCAGGCCAGGGGCCCTCCAACAGCAGCTCCGAACCAGGCCAGGGGCCCTAGCAGTAGATTCGAACCCGGACGGGGGCTTTCCAACAGCTCCCAGCCAGGCCTGGGGCCCCAGCAGCAGCAAGCCACGCCGGAGGCTCTCCAACAGCAGCTCCGAGCCAGGCCGGGGGCCCTCCAACAACAGCTCCGAGCCATATCTGATGGGGCCCCAGCAGCAGCCCCGAGCCATACCTGATGGGACCCCGCAGCAGCCCCGAGCCATACCTGATGGGACCCCGCAGCAGCTCCGAGCCATACCTGATGGGGCTCTAACAGCAGCCCTGAGCCATACCTGATGGGGCTCTAACAGCAGCCCTGAGCCATACCTGATGGGGCTCTAACAGCAGCTCTGAGCCATACCTGATGGGGCTCTAACAGCAGCCCCGAGCCATACCTGATGGGGCTCTAACAGCAGCCCCGAGCCATACCTGACGGGGCTCTAACAGCAGCCCCGAGCCATACCTGACGGGGCCCCAGCAGCAGCCCCGAGCCTGGCCGAGGGCCCTCCAGCAGCAGCTGCAAGCCCGGCTGGGGGCACTCCAGCAGCAGCTCCGAGCCAGGCGGGGACTCCCCAGCAGCAGCCCCGAGCCATACCTGATGGGACCCCGCAGCAGCTCCGAGCCATACCTGATGGGGCTCGAACAGCAGCCCTGAGCCATACCTGATGGGGCTCTAACAGCAGCTCCGAGCCATACCTGATGGGGCTCTAACAGCAGCTCGGGAGCCAGGCTGGGGGCTCTCCAGGAGCAAAGTATCCTGCTCCTGCACAGCCACCTGCCATGTTCCTTCAAAGAACCCCCAAACTTGCTTCTTATCTTGCAAATCTCTTTATTACAATTTACAGATTAGTTCTGAATAGTTTTTATTATGTACAGAAATAGAACTTTTAGATAAAAAACCCCAACAAACTCCACACAAATCAATGAAAAGCTGTAGAAAGCCACTGCTGAAGGGTTTCTAACTGCCTCTAAATCATACAAAAATAAAATCTGAAGAGTTAAAACAGTTTTGATTTAAAGTTCACCAAAGTGTTAATTTTGGGCTCAAGCCAAGCACTGAGCACACATCCAGGGCCTGTGTGCGAAGGGGCAATGGTGACAACCCCACCTCAGCTTGGGGATATGTGTTAATTTAGTGTTAATTTCCTTAATCACCTTACATTGGATACTTAAAACTATGAGGGTTGAGGGAGGAGGGGGAAAGCTTAGCCAAGCAGGTATGGGTCAGGGTCAATCAGTGCTTTGATACACCGCAGGGGTGGAAATAAAAACAATCAATCATTTCCTCCCCCCCAGTGTTAGGAGCACCTTGAAAGTAGCAATTTTTCATCTACTTTACATCCAATTTGTCAAATTCTAAAGCTCATTTCCAGCTGGAGCCTTTTCCAAGCCTCTGTAAACAAAAGAGAGGCTCAAGGTTTGCCAGGTGGTTCACTTCACACCACCCTTCTAAAAGCAGCAGGAAACCCAAGTTGAGTTGTCCAAAAACTGAAGCACCACAAAAGTTGTCCCAAGATAAAAACAAACTGAGAGGCATGGAAAAAAACCCCAAACCCAATAGTGTGTGTTCTAGCAAAGAAAACAAACCAAACATTTAACAGCCACACTTGGACCAGAAATCAACAACTTCTCCCTTGCAATTTAACATTTCTCCTCCTGAACAAGAGGAGAAATGAAGCAAAACCTTTTTTTCACCCAACACAGCCACAATAAAAACTCTTTCGAGTCCAAAAGTCACTTCAGAAGGCTCTGAGGGTGTGACTAAAACCATTTCACAACTGAAATCACTGTTTGGAGGAATCCAATCTTCTTTTTTTTTATGCCATGGGGGATGAAAAACAGCAGCAACTTCAATTGTTTCAGATGAAAAAAGAAAGAGCTTCCTAAGCAGGCAGCCTGTGAGGTTGCTGAGTTGTGGGTTTCAGTTTAGATGACAACTCTGCTGTGGTGTTCTCAGCTCTCTGAATGTCCTACTTGGAGCAGGAAGGTGATTTAGAGATTCAAAAGAACATTCAGAAGCCAGAATAAATCCCTTTATTTTTTAGAGGCACAATTAAAATGCCTCTGGGTAAAGAAGAGAACTCAGCCCAGCTCTGTGAAGCTCTCTCTCTCTCTCCCTGCTCTCCATTTCAAGTCATTAGTGAGATGACAAATCTGAACTGGTTTTAGGTTTCTCCCACCAAAGGGATTATTCCAAGGGCAAATAGTTTGTTTATTTCCACAACGTTTGTGCAAACAGAAGATGTTTGGGTGTTTATTTCATCCCATGACCTCATACCTGCTTGGATGACAACCACACAACCTCCTCCCCATCCAGAAACACAGAGCTGCTTGCTCACTGTGACTGAAACACCACCAGCTGAAGTCAGGAACACAGATCAGGAGTGTTTGCCTTCTGCAGAGGACCTCAGCTCTCAGCCCCTAGATGTGAAATGTTGGTTTTGGTACTGGATGAACTAAAAGTGCAGACACAGAGGTATTAATACTGGCTCCTGGTAAAGGACAGGGGTGATTTGTAGCCTTGGAAAGAGAATTCAGCTCAGAACAAGCAACAGTGGATACAAGAAAGGGGAAGAATCCTTCACTTCAACCCAAAATCCACAATGGTTGAGTTACTCTAAAGAACTAAGGGTTAGGGCCCCACATGTGGCTACCTAACCTCAAACTATCAACCACAGCCTTAGGAACTACCTGGAAGTTTTAATTCTTCATCAGGATGAAGCCACTGAAAACAAAGAGGTTTGGTGCACAAACAGTCAAGACCCTTTGGAATGGTTCTGGGGATTTAAATAAAGAGAAGCCAAAGGGCTTGGAGTGCACCAGAGCTGCCCTGAACCCTCACTGTGAGAGACTTGAAAGGCATCAAATGAGGTCCAGAACCACTCCCAACATCAGACTGGCTGTCAAAACTGGGGATCTTAAAAGGAAAGGACTGAACTGTCTCTTGTGCCCAGGAAAAGTGAAGTTGTTTGGTTGTTTTACCAAAACTTAAAGAGACTTTTGTCCAAGAGAAAAAAAAAAGAAAATGGAGAAGCACCAGAAGCAAAAAAATAAACCACCAAACAACCAACCCAGAGAAACTTTAAATCAAAACTGCCAATATCTGGGTTCTGAGTCCCATTAAATAGGTTCTGAGCCCCATTAAATATTTCCTTCAAAATAGGTTTTGTCATTTTTCTTTTCCCCTCCCCCCCCCATCAAAGTGCAAAAAAATCCAACTGAAGTCACCACTTCTCCACACAAGGCAGACAAAGGCATTGTTTGGAATGGGTTTCACCTAAAGTTCCTCAAGTGGTACTCAAAAGGAATGCAATGATACCACCTGAACCCTTCAAAGTACTCAAAAGGTTTGGTCTGGATATCAGGATGGGAGACACAAGGATATTCCTTGAATATCAAAGTAGGAATGGGAAGGAAGAGCTCCAATCCCACCCCTCTCCCCATTTCAAAGGAGCACATGCAGCTGCCACTTCTTATTCGTGAGTGCTTAGGGTCACCACTACCACCACATCTTTTTAAGGTGCTAGAAGAGATCAACCCTGTTGGAGGAGGATTCTTGGAGTCTATGAAACACTCTTTGCCTATGCTCTGTGGTGAAGCAGTACCCTATGGCTTCTTCTGTCTCTTGGATTCGTTTCTGGAACCTGCAGCTGTCTCTTGCAAGCTCTTCCCAGGGTCCTTTTCTGTCCTCCTCGCTGCTTATGTAATACTCAGTCACTTGTTCATGGAAGGTGACCTGCAAAAGACAAAAATCCTGTGGTGAAATCCAAGTCAAACAGTCAGGAGATTCATCTTTTATTTGCACCTGGTTATTTGGTTTAAACACAAAAGTTACTAAATGTCTAAAACAGCAAAGCAGGTTCACGGTAGAGCTCTGCACAGCCAGGCCAGGGGGCTGAGGGTTAGGTTTGCTTAGCCTGGAGGAGAGAAGGATCCAAGGAGAACTTACAGCAAACTTCAAAGACCTGAGAAGGGCTACAGGGGAGCTGGGGAGGGACTTCTGATACAGGCATGGAGCAATAGGATGAGAGGTTCTGGCTTCAGACTGGAAGAAGCTGAGTTTAGACTGGAGTCAGCTCTTGCCCATGAGAGTGGTGAGGCACTGGAACAAGCTGCCCAGAGAAGCTGTGGAGGTTACAAACCTGGAAGTGTTGAAAGCCAGGTTGGATGAGGCCTTGAGCAAGCTGCTCCAGTAGGAGGTGTCCCTGCCCATGGCAGAGGTGTTGGAACTGGATGATCACAGAACCATCCAGGGTTGGCAAAGCCCCTCAGGATCACCAAGGCCAACCTAGAACCCTACTCTAAAAGATTCACTTTAAACCATAGCTCTGAGCATCACATCCAAACCACCCTTAAACACATCCAGGTGCTCCAGCACCTCCCTGGGCAGCTCATTCCAGTCCCTGACCACTCTCTCTCCGTGAAAAATTCTTTCCTAATGTCCAATCTAAACCTCCCCAGCCTCAGCTTGGGGGCATTACTCTTTGTTCTGTTTCCATCTCCCTGTGAGAAGAGTCCAGCAGCAGCTTCTCCACAATGTCCCTTTAGGTAGTTGTAGACTTCAAGATCTTCAAAGTCCCTTCCAGCTGAAAGCATTCTGTAACTCTGATATTCCACCTCTCAGGCTTTGGAAGCCACCAGCTGCTGACTTCCCCCTCTACAGAGTTTCCCAACTGTGACCTGGGAGGCTTCAACAGGCTGACGCAGATCACACAATGTCCCCTCTGGAGCAACAGGTCCCTGCCACCAGCACTGGGTTACAACCTGACAGGCAGCCAGGCCAGGCAGATTACTCAGCAGGATGTTCCAGGACACTTAAGGCTGCAAACATGTCACTGGCCAACAGCTCTGACTGCTGGAGCTTGCAGAACAAAAAAAGAAGGAAGAATCATTGCTCTGGAGGGTGAGAGAGATCACATGAGGCAGCTCTGGGCTGCAGCACCAGGAGAAGAAATCAGGTTGAGCAGCAGCTCAGGAAGCAACACTCAGCCCTGCGTGACTGGAACAAATCCCAATGCCAGCTGCTACCACGTTCCAGAGTAAAGTGCATGCAAGGCAATGAAATCAAAGTCATGGCACTTAGCATTCCAGAATCCCAGCGTGGTGGGGTTGGAAGGGACCTCTGGAGATCAGCCAGTCCAACCCCTCTGCTCAAGCAGGGCACCCACAGCAGCTTGCCCAGGAGCACAATGGCATGGGTGGGGTTGGAAGCTTTGCAGAAGAGGAGACTCCACAATCTCTCTGGGCAGCCTGCTCCAGGCCTCCAGCATCCTCACACCAAACAAGTTTCTCCTCCTTTTCACGTGGAATCTCCTAGGTTCGTTTGTGCCCATTGCCCCTTGTCCTGTCACTGGGCACTGCTGATAAGAACCCAGCCCCATCCTTTATCTCAGGCTAAGCATTGCTCAGATCCCCTCTGGGGCTGCTCTTCTCCAGTCTCAACAGCCCCAAGGCTCAGCCTCTCCTTACAAAAGCTGCTCCAGTCTCAGTGAAACAAAACAATCCCAGTTTTGTGTCTTTACAAACACGACCACTGCTGCTGGTTGCATGCAGGACACCAGCCCTGAGCAGGATGAAGACTCCAAGGGTCCCTGGGAAGCTCTGGTCACTGCTGCTTGCAGACAGCTCTCATTAGCTGCTTTCCAGCAGCAGAAAGCTGTTACATCAGCCTGTCCCTCTGCGAGTTCTACCTTACACCTCTTTTACATCAGTCTGAGCCACCCATGGGCACAATTACTGCATTTTGTAACATCATGCTGAGTATTGCACCCAGATCATCCTTCTTTCACCACACCAAAAGAAGAGACAGAGGCAAACAAAGCATCACTCCAAGAATCACTACTGAGAAGCCCTCTCAGAAGCAACCAAAATCGAGGTCACAGCAGCATGAAGTGACAACTTCATGAGCAGTGCCTCAGCCACAGGCTCTCGGATGCAAAGGACTTGAAGGAACTGTTTAGCTTTGAGAGTTTCCCATTTAGCTTAAAAATACAGCAATTTATCTTGTGTGAACCAAGAGCTTTGTAAAAGCATACGAGGAGGAATGAAATCACCTCCAAACTGAAAGAGGAAATAAATCTCTCTGGCAAAAAAAACCCTACTACTAAACCAAGCATCACTCAGCCAACCCTGTGCTGGGCTGCAGCAAGAGCAGTGTGGGCAGCAGGGCAAGGGAGGGGATTCTCCCCCTTTACTCTGCTCTCCTCAGACCCCACCTGCAGTCCTGGGTGCAGTTCTGGAGCCTCCAACACAAGAAGGATATGGAACTGCTGGAGCCAGTCCAGAGGAGAGCCACGAAGATGCTCAAAGGGCTGCGGCAGCTCTGCTATGAGGACAGGCTGAGAGAGTTGGGGCTCTGCAGCCTGGAGAAGAGAAGGCTTCGAGGAGACCTTAGAGTGGCTTTGCAGTATCTGAAGGAAGCCTACAGGAAGGCTGGGGAGGGACTATTGACAAGGTCTGGGAATGTCAGGACGAGGGGGAATGGGTTTGAGCTGGAAGAGAGGAGATTTAGACTGCATATTAGGAGGAAGTTCCTTACAGTGAGGGTGGTAAGACACTGGAACAGGCTGCCCAGGGAGGTTGTGGATGCTTTCTCCCTGGAGGCGTTTAAAGCCAGGCTGGATGAGGCCTTGAGCAGCCTGCTCTAGTGGGAGGTGTCCCTGCCTATGGCAGGGGGTTGGAGCTGGATGATCCTTGAGGTCTCTTCCAACCTAAACCATTCTATGATTCTATGATTCTGTAAGTTTTCTGTTCTGATCACTTGGCACCCAGTGTATTATTGCCCTGGCACCTGCTACCACAGCCTGGTACTCATACAAATACCTGAGGTATCAGGCAAGACTCAGATGTGATGCCTGAAAAATCCCAGAGTGGTTCAGGTTGGAAGGGACTTCAGAGATCATCATCATCATCTCCAGCCTCCTGCCATGGGCAGGGACACCTCTCAGCTACACTCAGCTGCTCAAGGCCTCACCCAGCCTGGTCTTGAGCACCCCTCAGGGAGGAGGCAGCCACAACCTCCTTAGGTGGCCTGTGCCAGTCTCTCACCACCCTCCTACTGAAGAATTTCTTCCTCAGCTCCAGTCTAACCCTGCTCTCCTCAGCTTCAAACCATTCCCCCTTGGCCTGTCTCTAGACACCCTCAGGAAGCGTCTCTCTGCAGGCAGCTCTAAGGTCCCCTTGGAATCTTCTCTGCAGGCTGCACCCCCGCAGCTCCCTCAGCCTGTCCTCAGAGCAGAGCTGCTCCAGCCCTTGGAGCATCTTTGTGACCTCCTCTGGCCTCACTCCAGCAGCTCTGTGTCCTTCTTATGCTGGGGACAGCAGCACTGTAGGCAGGATTGCAGGGGAAGCCTGAGCAGGGCAGAGCCAAGGGGCAGAATCCCCTCTCCTGCCCTTCTGCCCACACTCCTCTGGCTGCAGCCCAGCACACAGCTGCCTGCTGGCTGCATGAGGGCACTGCTGGCTCACAGAATGGTTTGGGTTGGAAGAGACCTCAAAGCTCAGCCAGTCCCAACCCCCCACCGTAGGCCGAGACACCTCCCACTAGAACAGGTCCTTCAAGGCCTCATCCAACCTGGCCTTGAACACCTCCAGGGAGAGAGTATCCACAACATCCCTGGGCAACCTGTGCCAGTCTCTCACCACCCTCACTGCAAACAACTTCTTCCTAACATCTACTTTCAATCTCCCTCTGCCACTTCAAACCCATTCCTCCTCCTCCTCTCATTACAAGACCTTATCAATAGTCCCTCCCGGAGACCACTTCAGATGCTGGAAGGCCACTCCAAGGTCTCCTCCAAGCCTTCTCTTCTCCAGGCTGCAGAGCCCCAACTCTCTCAGCCTGTGCTCAGAGCAGAGCTGCTGCAGCCCTCTCAGCATCTTGGTAGCCTTCCCTGAACTGGCTCCAACACTTCCAGGTCCTCCTTGTGTTGGAAGCTCTCAGCAGCCAAACCCTCTTGGATGCTTGTGGCACTTCAAACCTTATACCAGAACGGATTTATTTCCATTTACCACAGGGACTCAAAGTCTTAACGCCCAAATTTCTCCCCAACAGGTAACATCTGAGCTCCAAAGCCCCGTTCCAGAGGCTATCCTTTCATTAAGGGACTACAGAACGGTAGCAGCCTCTCAAAACGACAGTGGGAGCGTTGCCACCAGTGGCTGGCTCCGTGTTTAACCCACAACAGAAGACTTCTTCCTACTCCAACAGCTGCTTAGAATTCATGGAGGCTTCAGCACAAGCGCTCAGAGCTGTTTCGTTTGCTTTAAGTCTCGATTAGACTAAGTGCACTCAAAGGTCCGAAAATACTCCACCGGTGACAGAAACTGGGATTTTCCAGAGGGAAACCCTCACTTCCCAGTTCTCAGCTGGTTTCTCGCCCATCTCCACCCCGTGACGAACGTCAGACAACTACGGAACGAAAACTACACCTTCCAAAGAAACTTTTAACTTCGAACCTATAAAGAAATCCCCTCCCTTGTGCCTCTGAAGGATGACATTCACCCTCACGTGTACAGGATGAGCCATACTCCAGGGCAAACCATCAGCCCAGAAGCTCACGGTGGCACAAATGACCTCACTCCCCATTCATGCACTGAATGCAACCCGCGTTTGGTGCTCGGTTTGGCTTCGCTGCTTCTATTTGGTTGGGTTTTTTTATCGTCCCCAAAACCACACAAAAAAAAAAAATAAAGGAATTCTGTACCTTTTTCCTCTTGGTGCTGGTACATTTCTCCCCAGAACAAAGGCCGAGCTGTAGCAAGTCGGTCAGCCCAGAGTTGTGTTTTTCCAGCTGGAGCCGGCAGACAGTGAGGTGACCCCGCTCGGAAGGGACCAAACTCGGCCTCTCTGTTCCTTTCCCCTTTTTCTCTGCCGTTTGAAAGGCTGCCTTGAAGTTTAAAGGGTTGTAAGGATCGTCTGAGGTACAGAATGAGTTCCAAAGTTTCAAGCTTTCTGCTTCATCCACGCTGCTACAGTCCCACTCGTCCTCCTCTTCAGAGATGGACTGAGAAGAGCCCGACGATTCGTCTACCCACGAAGAATCTTCCTCCTCCTCCTCCTCCTCCTCTTCTTCTTCAACATCCGACATATCCTTCCCTGTATCGCTGGACGACGTCTGAATGGTGGCTGTGAAGTTCTGAGGGTCGTAGGGATCCAAACTGTAGAAGGAATTCCAGAGGTGAAGTCTTTCCCCGTCCTGGCTACCGCCGTCTGAATCCGAGGGGAGCCCTTCACTGTCAAAACCATCATCGTCATCCCAGTCTTCCTCATCATCCGCACTCTCCTCCTCCCCACTCGAAACTCCCCCAATGATATAGTCTATTAATTTATTCGCGCAGGCAGGTCTGGCCGAAACGGGAAGGTTTTGCTCTATTTCGGAGTCCTCATCCTCCTCTTCTGTCAAAGCTTCCCCCTCAAGCGCTCTCTCCTCAGCCGAACCCCGTACCCCTTCCCCGTGCTCCAAGGGACCCCCTTCAGCTTCTCTCCCGGCGTCGTTCGGCTCCTCGGGCCGCTTCGCCTCGCCGGCATCGCAGCGCTGCTCTCTCCGCGTTTCTCCTCGACAAACGCCCCTGTGCTGCTGCTGCTGCTCCTCCTCCAGGCTGTGATAGCCGTGGTCCGGCTCCGGCACGGCCAGGCCACCGCTCGCCAAATGCCACTGCTGGAGAAAAGCCAAACGCTTGCTGCGGAGAAACTCAACCTCCGGCAGGCCTCCCCGCCAGGCCTCCGCGGGGCCCTCGGCTCGCAGGGGCTGCGGCAGATGGCTCTTGGCGAAGCAGCCGGCCTGGCTCTGCTCCGGGCTCAGCACGTAGACAGGCGAGGCGGGGATGGACACCAGGCTGCTCCGCACCAGTCCGCTCCTCCAGAGGCACGGCGGAGATTCCGTGCCCCCTTCTCGCCCCTTCCCTAGGGTCTCCTCCGACCACGGCAGTGTCTCTTCGGCCCAGTCCAGCGAAGCTGCAGACTCGGATAGCAGCAGCAAAGGCGGCGGCGTCTGAGGACCCTTGGCGGGCCCGGCGGCGGGGCAGAGGGCACTGCTGAGTGCGGGGCCGGGCAGCAGCCGCTGCAGCAAAGCGGGCAGCGGGGAGAGGAGCTGCGACATCATCCGCAGCAAGGAGAACGGCGGGCTCGCCTGGGACGAGGCACCGGCAGGGGCCGCGCTGGGCCCGGCCAGCTTAGGCCAGGCAGCGGCGAAGCCCAGCCGGGCCCACCCCAAGCCGGGGCCGGCTCCGGCGCGTTCCCGACCGCTCGGCTCCATAAGCGGCGGTGGTGGTGGCGGCGGCGGCGGGCAAAGGAGACTCTTCAGCGTTCCCAGCGGTGCGGTCGGACCTGCGGAGCGGCGCTCCGTGGTGTGGTAGCGGGGCAGTGGATGCGGCTGGCAACGGGCGGCTTCGCTCGGGTAATCGACTCCATCCTGCTGCGGGCGGCGGCACAAAATGGCGGCGCGGGGGCGACCGCGGGCGCCTCAACCCGGCCGCAACCGGCGTCAGCCGCGGGGGCGGGGGGGAGGCGGAACTCACGCAAGGCGCAGGTGCTTGCCCATCCCTTTGACGTAATAGAGCGCTTCGAGCGCTCATTGGGCAGTGGAGATAACCACGCCCGCGATGGGGCGGGCCGCAGGGCGGAGGTTCCGCCCCTTCTACTCGTGGGGATTGCATCAGCCAGGGGGCGGCCAGCGCCGCGCAGTAGCGCCCCCTGTGGCGGCGGCGGGGAGCGGCGGAGGCAGGCGCAGCCCCGGTCCTGGGCTAGGCTGCGATGAGCCGGGATTGGGCGGCCAAGGGCCGGCTGGGGCTGCTCCGCCTGGCTGTCCATGGCCCACTCCCGTTCGCGTCCATCCGTCTTCGTGTTTAGTCAGACCTGGGGTGGGGCGGGGGATGGAGAGAGAAGAGCTAGAGGGCACCAAGGGATGGTGCCTGGGGACGGAGGGAAGCAGATCCCTGGGCCTTTGGGACTGCGGCCTCTTGGGGCCTGCAGTAGGCAGAGGTGCAGGCAGAGGGTTGGGCAGAGGTGCAGGTGATGCAGAGAGTTGGACAGAGGTGCAGGTGAAGCAGGCAGAGGTTTGGGCAGAGGTGCAGGTGATGCAGGCAGAGGCTCGGGCAGAGGTGCAGGTGATACAGAGAGTTGGGCAGAGGTGCAGGTGATGCAGGCAGAGGCTCAGGCAGAGGTGCAGGTGATACAGAG